>OY970822.1:27838430-28431973 GCA_963853835.1 Calendula officinalis
GTCTTGCTTTGTTCTTGATTACTATACCTCTTTCATCTTTCTTGTTTCTGAAGATCCATCTTGTTCCAATGGCCCTTTTTCCTTTTGGAAGAGGTACAAGAGTCCATACAGCTTGCAGCTTGAATTGAAGAAGTTCCTCTTGCATTGCTATGATCCAGTTTGGAAGAGGTACAAGAGTCTATACAGCTTGCAGCTTGAATTGAAGAAGTTCCTCTTTCATGGCTTGTTGAATCTTCTTAGGTTCTTCCTGTGACAGAAAACATTCATACATGCATTCATTAGAGATTAGACGGATGTTACAAACATTTGAGTTTATGACAGAATTAAATTTGCTTCTTGTCTGCATGGTTGAGTTGACATCACTTAGGACTAGGTCCAAAGGATGATTCTTTTCAGTTCTGGTTCCAGGAATTTTGTCAACCGAGATTTGAGAGTCTAGATTTGACTCATTTGATTATGGAATTTGAGCATCTATCCATGTTTCTTCTTGATTGTTTGTACTTTGTGAAGATTCATCATTACTACTGGTGTCAGTAGTAACGTTCTCTTCATTGACTTCAGGAGTATCATCATTGTTGAGACTGACATCAGTGTTGAGTAATTCATCATTATAACTCTGAGGTTCAGAGTTACTACTGGGATCAGTAGTATCTTCAGAATTTGAGTTGTTACTGGTATCATTGAAATTAGGGTTACCAGAGTTACTACTGTCCTCAGTATCAACTGTGGGAGCAGTATCAACTAGGATATATTTCATGATTTCTTGACTTCTATTTGATGATGGTCCTACTTGTTGGCTTTGATTGTTTGAATTTCCTGTATTAAATTCATAATTGACATCAAAAGATTTGGTTAGATTATCAATGTTAAACAACCAATCTGGACCATTTCCTTGTTCATTCATAAGATTTTCATTGAAGGATACATTTACACTTTCTTCAATGATCCTCAGCCTTTTGTTGAACACTCTGTAGGATTTGCTTTGAGTTGAGTATCCTACAAATATTCCATCATCTGCTTTACAGTCAAATTTACCAATTTGTTCTCTTGTAATTAAAATAGTACAAGGATAACCAAATGATTTTAAGAAACTTATTGATGGTTTTCTTTTGTTAAACAGTTCATATGGTGTTTTAAAGTGGGGCTTAACTATTAATACTCTGTTATGAACATAACAAGCAGTATTAACAGCTTCAGCCCAAAAAGTTATTGGTAATTTTGAGTCTGCAAGCATAGATCTGGCTGCTTCAATGATGGTTCTATTTATTCTTTCAGCTACACCATTTTGTTGTGGAGTTCTTGGTGAGCTGTACTGCCTGTCAATTCCTTTAAGATCACAAAAATTAATTAGATTAGTATTTTTAAATTCAGTTCCATTATCACATCTAATTGCTTTCACTTTGAGATCTCTTGTATTTTCCAGCTTTACAATCAGATTCTTGATTATTTCACTTGTTTCATCTTTGGTCCTGAGAAAGAATACCCAAGTATATCCGGAAAAGTCATCAGTAATAACAAGGCAGTATTGTTTCTTTCCAATACTCATTACATTTGTAGGTCCAAAAAGGTCCATATGTAAGAGTTGCAAAGGATTAGAAATAGAGTTAATTGCTTTGGTCTTATGAGAAGTCTTGTGTTGTTTACCTTTTAGGCAGGCAACACAATGATGATCACACATAAATTCTTTTTGTGGTAGACCAACTACCAAGTCCTTCTTGACTAAGTTGTTCATATTTTTAAAATTTGTGTGACACATCCTTCTATGCCAAAGTTCTGATTCATTTGTGTTTGCCTTAGATATAAAACAGTTGATCTCATTTGATGAAATGAGTTCTTCCCCCTATATCCAGGCAATACACATTGTTTCTCCTTGGTGTTCTTAATACAACATATTTTTCATCTAAAATAAAATCAGGAGAAAGAATGATGCACTCAACATCTGTAAAAAGAATTTTGTTCTTCTTATCACAGACTTGAGACACACTAACCAGATTGTATTTAAGCTCAGCAACATAAAATACATCATCAAAAGTAATTTTACCATTTGATACTGTACCTTTACCTGTAATCTTACCTCCCCTAGGATTTTCTCCAAAAGAAACATATCCTCCTTCAAAAGACTTGAAATCTCTAAGTATTTGAAGATTTCCAGTCATGTGTCTAGAGCATCCACTATCAATATGCCATGTTCTACCTTCTTCAGGGATCTGGATACTCTGCACATAAAGTAAAAGGATTAGTTAATTTTTGGAACCCAAGCTTGTTTTGTCTTGGGTTCATCATTTGAAGAATAAGTCTTTTTAACTGAATGAGTCTTATATGCAGTTTTGTACTTAGTACTGATGTTTTGAGTTACTACTGATCTAGGTTTATACCCGTAGTTTTTAGCTTTTGAGAATTTTACTACTGATGGACCAGTAATGTTTGGGTAATATGAATTTTGAGCATAATCAGTAGTGTTTTTGTAGTTATACCAGACAGCATTGTAATTAGGGTTTTTACCAGTAGTAAACCTGGAATAGTTTCTACTGATGTTTGAAAACTTTGAAAATTGAGGAAAACGATTTTGTGTTCCATTGTTTTTAAAATAATTGCTTCTGTTTGGACTTTTATACCTGGTATTTTGCATAAATTGTGGTGCAGTTCTTCCAAATTTATGAGTGTCAGCACATGGTTTATTGAATTTCTTTTGGTTTGGTGTTTTAGATTTCTTTTCTTTTGATTCTTTAGTTTGTTTTAATTTTAAGGCTTTTTCCTTTTCTTTGTTGATTTTGAATTCTTTAAATTCTTGATTGTTAATAGGATTGAAGTGACAGTTTTTAGCTATGTGGTTAAACTTGTTACAGATTAAGCATGATAATTTTGTTGATTTAGAATTTTCAGGTTTTCTTTGTTCTTTTAATTGGTTTAAATTCCTTTGATTTCCCCTTCTTAAAATGGTAGGTATATTTTCTGAGTTGTATTTTGGGGATTCAGTTTGACTTTGTGTGGTGTGAAAACTTGTATCATTTGACTCTATTGTTTGATCATCATCAGAAGATTCATTTGATTCATTACTGGTTTCAGATTCAGTTTGACTTTCAATTTTTAAATCATTTAAAACTCTTTCTGTACTAGACTTTAATGGAGGAATAAAATTTGTTGGAGGTGGGACTGCATGATATCCCACTCCATGAATAACTTTTTCTGTAGTTTGATTGCTAGTTAACTCATTGACAATTTTAGAACTTTTTTCAAACTTTTTAATGGTTAGTTTATTCTGTTCTAGTTCCATTTGACATTCTTCTAGTTTGATCAAAGTCACTTTTAATTTCAATTCAATATGTTCTTTTTCATAAGTGGTTTGCAGCAATTCATCTTTTATCTTTTGATCAGTTATTTTATAGATTTTAATTTGGTTTTCTAAATCAGATATACAACCATTATATTCAATTCTTCTGTTTCTATTTAAAATCATCTCTTCTAGTGTTTCTTTATTTAGTTTTTCTAATTCTTTGTATGATTTAATGCATTCAGGAGTGCAAGATTTAGAATGTACCTCAGTAGTAGAAGGATCAGTAGTAAAGGCCATGAGAGCTTGGTTCTGTGCATGTTCTTCTGCTTGGAAGCTCCAGTCATACCCTTGTCCTTCTTGAGATACTAAGGCAGTTGAGTTGGACGTGCTGTTTTTGTTGTAGCTTGATCTTTTATCTTTGCTTGGACATTCTCTGGCAAAGTGACCCAGATTGCTACAGTTGTAACATTTAACCTTGGTCTTGTCAAAACCAGCTCTATCACCTTTGTTGTAAGATAGGTTTTGTCTTCCAGTTCTTATAAGAAACCTTTTGGTTCTTAAGCTTAGCATAGCCATCTGCCATTTAATATCCATCTCTTCCAAATCATCAGGATTGAGTTGTTCTAAATCTTCACTAATCAATGCAGTATGCACATGACTAGTGAAGAAAGATTATCTTGTTATATCTTCAATGCCTGCATTCTTTATAGCCTCCTGACCTGTTCCTGTATTTGACACAAAAGCAGCATTATTTGAAGGTAGATTTGGAGTTTTAGTACTTACCTCAGATTCAAACACTCTCAGTTCATTGTAGAGTTCATCAAGTTCTTTTTCTTCTAGTGCATCTCCTTGTCTATATATCACAGTGTCATAGACCATTTTTCACCTAGAGACCTGAGAAACTTTCTGTTGACATCATCAGTGTCTGGTTTATAACCAACTTGATTTAGTTCACCAATGAGTTTGTTGAACCGATCAAATACTTGAGACAATGATTCATTCTTCTGTCATTTGAAGTTTTCAAAGTCTTGTTTCAGAACAGACTTCATGTTTCTTTTTGTGCTCTTTGTACCAACAAACCTCTTTTCCAGAGCCTGCCGTAATTGCTTTGCATCATCATATTCAACAAAGAGATGTTGATAGTCGTTGGGAATGGCAAGCAAAAGAGTGCTTAGAGCTTTGAGTTCAATTCCTCTGTCTTTCTTCTCCTTTTCACTCTTAAGTTTGTCTGCTTCAGTTGATGAACTTGCTGCTTGAGTCTGAATCGTTTTGTTGCCTTCAACAACAACTTCCCACATGAAATAATCAGTAATAAGCATATACTGTTTGATTCTATTTTTCCACATCCCAAAGTTGTTGGGAGTGAGAATTGGAATCTTGTTTGCTTGACTACTTTCATTGTTATCAGACATGATTAACAATTTTTAAGATCGAAAGTATGAAACTTTTTGCTGTTCTTAATTCGTAGATCTAGAACCGTAATGCTCTGATACCACTTGTCAGGATCGAATAACAATCAAGTTATTAGAAACTCAGATCTACTAACACAAGAAGTTACAGCGGATTAACACTTATGTTATTAGTTTCAGAACAATGTAAACTGTAATTGAATAAGAATAAAACGAAGAACACAGTTTATCACAAAAAGCTTCAATGTATTAATTCGTTCGATCAATACACGTATGTTTACAATTCATAAGGAACTATATATAATAGTCCTTGAAGCCTAAATTATTAACCTAGTTATTCTAGGAATCGATTACAATTGAATTACATAAAGATTTATATTCCGTAACTAACTCTACTAGAATCTCGGACTTGATCTGTTCCAGATACGCTCATCAATAGTAAATCAGATCATCAGTAGTATTTGCCTTTAACAGTAGTAACTTCGAGATCAGTAGTAACTTGCATTCTTCAGTAGTAATTCAATTATCAGTAGCAGATCATTTATGTTCCAACAATGATTGTTACTATTACAGTATTACCTAATTGATCATTACAATAATGAACTAAAACAATTTCCAATATGTTAACACGCCAACATAGTTGCGAGAGAAAGCGACCGATTTATTTTCTCTGCTGTCATGGTTACAAGCTCAATAACGAAATGATGTTTTTTAGTGTGTTTGACTAATTTTCATATTAGGTTAACTTATTTGACCACTGTGAAGAGAATAAGGTCATGTTTGGGAAAGCTTATTTAAGGGGATTTTAAGCTTATTAGCTTATTAAGCTCGAATATTGCACTAACATTCGAGTTTAATAAGCTAATAAACTTAAAAACCTCTTAAATAAGCTTTCCCAAACATGCCCTAAGATTCAATCTAAACAATTTATATATACGAACACATTCAAACAGAAATTGTAATGCGGCTGTTTGTTTTTCTTTCCATTAATTTTCCGGATAAATACGAGTTTAAATGAATGATTTCTGTTTAGAATAAGTGATGTATAAATTAATGACTTTTTTTTAGTTCATTTCTGCACCACAACTTTTAATGTTCACACCATAAATTACAAATTCTTTATAGTTAAATGTACAACTGCTTAATGCAACACTTGTAGTATATGCATTAAAAGTTGTGGTGTATTGTCAGGATCGAATAACTCAAACAAGTTATTGAATCACAGATCTACTAACAAAGAGAAGTTACAGCGGATTAACACTCTTGTTATTTAATTAAAAACAATGTAAACTGTAATCGAATACGAAATATTAAGAACACAGTTTATCACAAAAAGCTTCAATGTATATTAACGATAATCGATCAATACATACGTACGTTTACAATTCGTAAGGAACTATTTATAACAGTCCGTGAAGCCTAAACTATTAACCTAGTTATTCTAGGAAACTATTACAATTGAATTTATAAAAGATAAACATTCTATAACTAACTCTACTAGAATCTCGGACACGATCTGTTCTTTATTTGACATCAGTAGTATTCTTGATCGTCAGTAGTAAATCCTTCAGCAGTAGTATATTTCTTTTCTGCCCCATCAGTACTAACTTCCATAAGTGTTGATCAGTACTAACTGCAACATCAGTATTAGAACGTTTATATCCCAACAATCTCCCCCTAAACTTGTTAATTCACTTTTAATTAACCAAGTTTCTTCTCTTCTTCTTCTTCTTCCCTCTTTCTTTTCTCTTCTAATATAGCAGCTCTTCTTTGATCACCTTCTAATGTCTGCTTGTTTTGTTGTTTTCTTTGTGCAATAATATATTTACTGTTTCTCTTCACAAAGTAATTATACTTTTCTTGAAACATAGCAAGATCATGAGGTCTCATAAACGAACATGTAGTAATCTGATATATTGTTTCTTCTGAGTGTGGATATTCTTTTTCATATAAGTACAATTCACATTTTTACTTGTTCTTTCAAAGAAGTACATATGAACAGTTGGTAGCACATTCCAAGCATATACATTTTCTGTGCTAGTGAAGTTTTCAGGGTAATTGTCTGGATAGAAATCAGCATCAATCAATCGAGTTAAGTATCCAGCTCCTGAGTTTCTCCATGACTTCTTTGTCATTCTTGGTTTACCAATAATTAAAACTTTAATAATATCACTTCTGCTACAGGACATTACCATTGGTTTCCAAGCATTAAACCTCTGAGTTGTTTTGTCTTCTCTTCTCTTATGACTTCTATGACATCATTAACAACTCTCCAATTGATAATTGGATTATCTTGTAGAGGAGCAATAGGAAGATCAAGTACATGTACTTCTTGTTCTGTTTGTTTTAATTTCTTCCTAGCCTCTTGTTCTGTTTGAAGAGCTTTTCTTTTCTTTTTATTTACTGAAGGTTTTGATGATTCACCAGATATTGGTTTTCTGGTGATTACTAGATTGGGATCAATCTCAACCAATACTTTTTCTTTGACTTCTTCTTCTTCTTCAGTTTCTGCTAAATTCCCTCTTCTTAGCTGTATAATATTTATCAACAATTGTTATCATTTTCATTCTACCAAAGGACTTAGCACTATGTCCTTTTGATTTCAAGAAATCAATCATTTTATTCTTTTGTTCAAATATTTCATCTGGTAGATCAGCTTTTTCTCTTTTGCATTCAGCCACAAGATCTTCAAGACAATTCAGATGTCTTCTTCTATTTTTCTTTTTTTATTGAACTCTGCTTGTTGATCTTCTACCAGGAATTCTTTAATCTCTTAAATTGCTGCATTTTTGAGTCTTTCTTCTTCAGCTATTCGTTTATCTTCAAGAGCTTGAGTCTTTGCAACTTTCCTCAGATACCTCATTCTATTCACCTTCCACTTATCTTGCTTTGCAGGTCTGACACAGTTTATCTTATTTACCATATGGTGACCTAAAGCTCTGTGTGGGTAGTCATCATCAAACTTTTCTTTACCTTTACCAACACACACAGAAGGTGGAGTGTATTTCATATCAATAACTTCAGGAATAATTATTGATGGAGAAAATGTATTAATTTTGTTCATTGGAAGTATCTTGGGGTGAGGAGGTAGTGCACATTCATCAACATCATCCCTATTCACATTATCATCAATGTCAGGTATGATAAGTGGTTTAAGTTCTGGAGTTGAAGGTCTTGGGATAATCACAGCTGGTTCAAGGAGTTCTGGTATATCTTCTTCATCTTCAGTAGTAACCAAGGTAGTTACTACTGGTGTTGTTTCTGTTGTAAATACCACCAACTGTTGTGAGGAGTTTACTACTGGTGAGGTTGTTGTTGTAGTTACTACTGCTAGGGCATCAGTAATAGGAATTGTAGGGTTTCATAACACTGATCAACCACTTGGGTCGACCTCCTAGTGTACTTGGTTCGAACCTTGCTGACCAAGAACATGAACTTGTTCTTGACCGGTTAAAACCAACTAGCTGATTTAATCCCTAAATGCGGCACTGGGATTAAACCTAATCCTTAAACCCTAAAGGATTGGGATGTTGGAGTTCTAGATTAGGTTAACAAGAAAGAAACCTTGTACGAAGAACTCGAACACACACATTGCTTGTGTGGTTCGTTCGACCATCAACCAAAGAACCCTAGGGTTCTTTGGCCGAATTCGTCCAAGATGGGAGAAGGGAGAGAAGTGTTTCCCAAAACATACCTTGTTGATTGCTTAAGATAGATCCACTGATGATGAACAAATCGAGCGATCTTCTAGTTGAACTTAGCAATGAACTTGGATCTTCAAGACTTGAAGAACACGAAGAACACGAAGAACGAAGAACACCAAACTTGGTGTTCTTGGGTGTTCGGCCGAAATCTCCCAAGAGAGGAGAGATTTCGTGTAAGTGTTAAGGGAATGATTAGGTTTAAATGAAACCTTAAGCCTTCTATTTATAATAGAATAAGTTTCATTTAAGTCCTTCTAGTTTAATTAAGATTGGATCTTTAATTAAACTTTTCCTTTTACACTTCCATCCCTTATAGTTTAACTACTTTATTATTGTTGCACTTAACTATCAAATGTCTAGTATTAATAAACTAATAATTCGGTACCCATATACACAAATTATATACTTGTATTTATACTTTCAATAATTAATTATATAATAACCTTTATATAATTTATACAACAATATTATCCAATTACTATATGATTTAATAGCTTCAAATCATATCATGGATAATCTATAATTAACACATTGTATATTTACTCAACTAGTAAATGTACAACTATTTGGATTAATTAGTTAGTTAAACTAATCTAGTAATAAGTTAAACTTAACTTAATACTTAACTGATTCATAATGACTATTATGAATCATTCCTCTTCGTAGTATCATTGCTTATCTTGCTCGTATTACATGCACTCACCGATGTGACCCTTAAGTGTTTCGTAAGCATGGATGTATCATCATAGGTTGACTAACTGTGCACATAATTCCTTCAGACTCCCACTTGTGCAAGTTTGTAACCTTTGTCTTAATGATACGAACTAAAGTGGCCTTCTAGATGGGCATGTAGATAACCAACCCATAAAAACAACTTACGTAACCCAGGTATAGTTTATGAAAAAACTCTTTAATAGCGTCTCCTAGTAAAGAACACTCTGTCTTTACTTCTTGGGCAAATATGTTAGGCTTATCCCTTGCAGCACGATATTTGTGATAACGAATACGAGCATGGTAGAAATTATCAACTCGTGTATTCGAAATCATTTTATGACTTCTTGATTCAAACTGCTGTGATAAACGACAAAGAACAGATCAGTTTGTTTGGGCACGACCATGCACTTGCCAGTTTCTTATCAAGTCAAAGGACCTATAAATATCTCTCCTAAAGAGGATGTGCAATTACCATCTTGTTATATTTCGATTTAAAATACAACTTCCTTTGTACCAAGTATCTCCTCGTATGACAAACGTATTTCAGAATTGTCTGAGTTGAACCAAAGCACATTAGTCATTGTATCCTAAAACAAATACCTCAGGCTTAAGGACAATCCTAGTGAACAATACTTTTGAACTTTTGAACCACGAAGTATTGTCACGGTGGTCAATCCAATATTCGTTGAGCCTCCAATAGAATATCACCGATATTTGGTTTACACAAAACTTGTGTAGCTATCTTTGAAGAACTTTCGAATCTACCACCAAATACCGCGATGACGTTAACGTCCCATCAAGGTTCCCACCAAGACGAGTAGTCACGAATTTTGTATCTTTTTGAATAAATAGACTTTTATTCATGGATGATGTAAAACATACAAAGTCTGAATAACAATGATACTAACTCATGTATTATTCCTTACTGGACATAGATACTGAATTATTACTGGATCATTACTTATTCCTTTCGTTCGTGTTGATTACTTAATGATTCTCACATACTTAATTGTAACTTTATCACTAAACCAATCATTTCTATTAAACTAAAGACATAAGACAAGTATTTAGGAAAACTATTACTTTTGCCTTTGCTAGATCAATTGCAACAATCTAGAACATATTCTAGTCTTGCCTTTTATGTAATTCGGTAAATATAGGAGGATTGGAAATTAACTCCTTAGTTTTTTTTGAATTCATAAAATTCATCCTTGTAACTAAAGCCTCTTTTAGTTACTTGATTTGTAGATATTCTTACTAGTTAAAGAAATTTCCTTAAATGATTGTGTTATCCACTGAAGGGTTAACATCCTATTAGATATGCAATAATTAATCACAAGACTTGTGATAACGCTATTAGGTTTGCAATAATCTAATTAACGATCATTTATTATTTCTCTTAACTCTTTGGCTAACGACTTGGTAAAACCTTATTGTTAATGTCTTACTAACTTACTGAATTCATCAACATCTTTAATGAATTACGTTAGTCTTAGCTCCCACTTACTTTTATGGAACTTAAGCATCTCTTAAACTAAGTTGACCTAGTCAATAACTTGTAGCTTAATCCTTTAAGAATTCTATCAATAATTAAGATCATCCTTTGGATTTGCGAATATCCAACATTCCTGTTTAGGGAATTATGATCTTTATTGATTACTGCATCTAACAAGTATAAACACTTGGAACGATACTTCCAACACTTAAATACATTAGTATTCTTTTAAGAATCTTATTTAATGCCAAAGTCATCACTTGGATTTGTCAAATATCCATTATTCCTATTAGGGAATTATGACTTGATTAAATATTGTATTTATTACAAGTATAAAAGACTTGCAATAATACCTTTTAATTCTTAAATATTTTTAATATAGTTTGTCCCTTTTAAGAGTCGTTTAATGATTAAGTCATTTTACTTGTATTATACGAATATCCAATTATTCCTATTAGGGAATTATGACTTTATTAAAACCTTTACTACAAGTATAAAAAACTTGTAATAATACTCTTAAAGTCTATCTTGATTTTATCTAATATAATCACACTATATTAATACTAATACTTTAAAACTTTCTATCATAAGTAATGACTATTACTTAAGATGTTTTAACTAAGTTCAATAACTATTGAACCTTATGCTTCGATAAAACTTTTAAATACTTTCATTAGAAAAACTTTCTAATTACTAGTATCTAAATACCTTGAGCTATCAAGACATTATTTATACAACAATCACACAAATATATAAAACATGAAATATAAGTAAATCAAAACTTGATTTACAATCTAGTCATAAACCTTGACTAGTGTAATTATCACACATGCACACAATATAATTCAACAATGGATTCAAAATTTAATTAAAACTAAAATAAAAATTGTTTTAACAAAAATAAAATTATCCAACAATAAAGTAAAATTGTTTAAAACGAATCCACAAAATACTGAATTATAAAACTTGGTGCTCGTGGGATCATAACCATCTCATGCTGGTCACTATCACTTTCCATCCCCTCCTGCAATAAACGATTGCAAAAGTTAGATTACTCATAACGTACTTTACAAGTATCTTAAAGTGATTAAGAAGTGTGGTTGTGTTACCTGAGGAACTTGCGTTTCCTCCACTACCACTTGCACCCTTTGGACAATTCCTTTTCCAATGCCCAGCCTCACCACACTTGAAGCACCGGTTCTCGGTCCTCGCAGTGTTAGGCTTAACCTTCTTGACCTTTTGTTTGACACCTTTACCATTTGGCACTCCTTGGTTAGGATAGGTTTTACCCTTTCCTTTACTACCATGCCCATCCTCATCGCTGCCATCAGTTATGCGACCCCTTTTGGAATTGCTCTCAATATTCAACTCAACAGCCTCGAGCATAGATTGTAGCTCGGGAATGGAATTATCCATATAACGTTTGTTGTAGTTGGCTACAAAAGACTTGTAGTCATCAGACAACGAGTTGAGTATCATGTCAATTGCGAACTGCAACGGCATGTGGTGACCAAGTCTAGTAAGGTGATCAACGTGCACTTTCATTCTCATGACGTGTGCACCTACCGATGCTCCCTTAGCCATTTTGCAAGAAGCGAACGCCTTACAAGCGTAAAATGCTTGTCCTGGTTCGTTTTCTTCATCCTTAGCAGGGGTTCTTAATACGTTTCTTTCTCGGTCAATCCTTTCCCTCTCTTGTCTGAGCATGATCTTAAAATCACGCTTCCAATTGAGGAAATTTGACCCAATCTTTTCTTTCTTTCCTAGGAAGAAACGTTGCGAGAGTTTGTTGTAGGTTATCGTTGTGTTTGTTGCTGCCATCTACAAATCAAACCCAGTTTAATTAGTAATCATCAATAAACATTCTCTAAAATATATTATAAACCCATAATTAATATTTTAGGCCTAGGATCCATATATCACATTCTCGCCGCAAGGTTTAGGCACTTCCCGACGAGACATGCTATTTCTGGTAGGTGACTTCCTCACCTATCGTATCAAGACTTGACACGATTCCTAGGGGTCGTAGAATCTTTAGACTTATAACTTATTACAACCTTGTACAATCTAATTGTACATTTCTAAGTTAGTAATAAAGTCTAGTATGTTTATTCTACTCAAGTACTTTTTGGGCCGGGACTCCCGATTATCACCAAAGTAGATCAGACCATCTAAGACAGTGCGATGCTCTGCGCCGGGACTCCCGATTATCACAGAACCTTACGCACCCTAACACTCGCAATGATTTGAATCCATATTTAAGGTTCTTTATCCTTACAATATGAATATCGTTTAACAAGTCTGGTGTTCCATTAGGTGGATAGTACTTAGATCTAAGATTTTCTTGGGTTTGTTTAAGTCCTAAACTAAACTTAAACTTTTATTCCAATCTTAATCCTTGTTTAAAATGTGTGACTTGTGAATTGAAGGATTCTACAAGACACCTTTTTAAAACTTAAGAACTATTCTTTAAAAACTTATAATTTCAAGAATTTGCGCGATTTTATATGTATACCTAAAACGAGGTGTACAAAATGTTTTACCAGATTTTGTGAAAAATCTTATTTAGAATAAAACTTACTTGTTTTATCTTACTTGAAAAACTTAAAACTTATGTTAAACTTTTAATTCTATTGTAATTCATAAACTTGAATTATAAATCTAGTTTAACACACCTAGTTTTTCATATGTTTAATAATGAAATTAAACATTTGTTTTGACTTATTAGATTCGACCAAAACTTATATCTTAATGACACACTTACAAACTTTGTGATTTTCTTGTGTAGCTCCCACTAGCTTCAACAACCATGATGAAACTTAAGCCAACACAATCACCGGTTTATACTTGGTGAAACTAATAAACTTATTATATAAAGACTATATAATAATTCTTAGTTTGTTTAAACCTTTCTTATATTTAACTTGAACTAGTTAAATATAGGTTCTTGTTATTTTTACTTGATCATTAAGCTAGTATTACATAACTTGTAAAATACTTATATTATACTTGTATAATTAACTAGTTATAATAACTTATAACTTTTTACACCTTAATATATATATATAACTTTGTATATTTCTAGTTAATCATATAATTTCAACTTGTACAATTTCTAGTTATAATGAAATCATAACTTTGTACTTTCTAGTTTTAATTATATTATAACTTATACAATAACTAGCTATAATATTATCCTTAAAGATCAAAATAACATTACCCCTTTTAATTGTTCCATTTTATATCTTGTATTTTAATGTATTCGTATATATGTATATTTTATAATAAACTTGTAACATTCTAATAAGAATATTACATCTAGTTTATACATGTGTATTTTAAATTAATCTAATTAATATACGTATAAACTTATTATATCTTTTAAAATTCAATTTTACCTAATAAATAAAAAAATTCCAAAAATTTTAATACATATATATATAAATAATTAAATACACCTTGTTAATTTTAGAACTTAAAAATTAACATCCTCTTTATCAATTCCCTAAATTAATTAGATGAACCCTAATCTTGTTTTTGACCAATCAAAACTAGGATTTTGACTTTCTTGATCAAAGACATTATTTTAGTTAAAAGATTAATTTTAATCAATCCTATTAAACAATAAACTTTGTTTAAATTCTAAGATAGATTATAACTTTTAATAAATTCATTTAAACTTTTTAAATTAAACCTTATAGACAATAAAACTTTGTCTAAATTACTAGGTTTAAAGAACTTAGCTTTAATAAATCTATCAAAATAATAATTAAACCTATTAGACATAAACTTGTCTAATTAACTAGGTTTTAGATTATTATCCTAATTAATACTTTTAAACTACTAAACTTAAACTAGTTTAATATTCTAGTGTTCTTTAGGGTTTCGAAACTTTTAAGCCTAGGAAACTTTTCCACCAATTAAACTAGGCTAGTTTAATAAACTTGGTGTCCAAGTAACCTCTAGATTTTTTGAAATCTCTAAGGGATTAGGAAAGAATCATTTTGATCAATTAAACAAATCTTGTTTAACATACTTGATCCTAGGGTTTTCCTAAGTCACGAAAATTCAAGGGATTATGGAAAGAATCCTTTTGATAAATTAAACATATCTTGTTTAACATACTTGATCCTAGGGTTCTTCCTAGGGTTTTCGAAAATTGCTAGGGTTTCTAGAAACCTTCTTGACCAATTAAGCTTAGACTAGTTTAATATTCTTGGTCCTAGGGTTCTTCCCTTTTTCGAAAACTATGAAGAAGAAGAAAGAATACTTGAAACAAAAAAACTTAAATTAAAATAAACAAACAATCTTTGTTAATCTAGTCTAGTTCTCTAAACCAACGCTCTGATACCACTGTAGGGTTTCATAACACTGATCAACCACTTGGGTCGACCTCCTAGTGTACTTGATTCGAACCTTGCTGACCAAGAACATGAACTTGTTCTTGACCGGTAAAAACCAACTAGCTGATTTAATCCCTAAATGCGGAACTGGGATTAAACCTAATCCTTAAACCCTAAAGGATTAGGATGTTGGAGTTCTAGATTAAGTTAACAAGAAAGAAACCTTGTACGAAGAACTCGAACACACACACATTGCTTGTGTGGTTCGTTCGACCATCAACCAAAGAATCCTAGGGTTCTTTGGCCGAATTCGTCCAAGAGGGGAGAAGGGAGAGAAGTGTTTCCCAAAACATACCTTGTTGATTGCTTAAGATAGATCCACTGATGTTGAACAAATTGAGCGATCTTCTAGTTGATCTAAGCAATGAACTTGGATCTTCAAGACTTGAAGAACACGAAGAACACGAAGAACGAAGAACACCAAACTTGGTGTTCTTGGATGTTCGGCCGAAATCTCCCAAGAGAGGAGGAGAGATTTCGTGTAAGTGTTAAGGGAATGATTTGGTTTAAATGAAACCTTAAGCCTTCTATTTATAATAGAATAAGTTTCATTTAAGTCCTTCTAGTTTAATTAAGATTGAATCTTTAATTAAACTTTTCCTTTTACACTTCCATCCCTTATAGTTTAACTAGTTTATTATTGTTGCACTTAACTATCAAATGTCTAGTATTAATACACTAATAATTCGGTACCCATATACACGAATTATATACTTGTATTTATACTTTCAATAATTAATTATATAATAACCTTTTATATAATTTATACAACAATATTATCCAATTACTATATGATTTAATAGCTTTAAATCATATCATGGATAATCTATAATTAACACATTGTATATTTACTCAACTAGTAAATGTACAACTACTTGTATTAATTAGTTAGTTAAACTAATCTAGTAATAAGTTAAACTTAACTTAATACTTAACTGATTCATAATGACTATTATGAATCATTCCTCTTCGTAGTATCATTGCTTATCTTACTCGTATTAAATGCACTCACCGGTGTGACCCTTAAGTGTTTCGTAGGCATGGATGTATCATCATAGGTTGAATAACTGTGCACATAATTCCTTCAGGAATGATAGTTTCTGTTGTTGGGACATTTACTACTAGTAGTCTTCTTCAATAGGATCAGTAGTAACAACCTCTTGATCCTTAGCATCAGTAATATCCATAGGATCAGTAGTTTCGATAACTTCAGTAGTAACTGGAGAGTGTACTTGTTCTGCTGTTGGGGATTGATTTGCAGACACAAATACATCTTCATCCATACTTTTTATTCCTATGTACATGTATTAACCATAACTTTGACCTGTTTCACCATGAGCTTCTTTAAGATTCAAGAGGGAGGCTACTGCTGCTGCAATTGAATGATCAATCATTCCTTGAATTTGATCCTTCCCCCCCCCCCCCTTTAGTGAACTCAATTTGTTGAGCCTCACTATCTTCAATCTTTTTCTGTAATTTTCTGATGATAGTTGATTGTCTTTGAAGCCTGTACTCGAACCTCTTCTGTCTTCTGTTCAGAGTATTGATATAATGCTTCATGTAGCTCATGGTCTTTCCTTGAGAATTAAAAAGATTCAGGCAATGTTGTACAGTGGTTTTAAGGTTTTCCTTCCTATCCGTCAATTTGGTTGGTTTAATACTGCCCTCAGCCCCTTTGGGTGGATCATTGGGCTCATTTGGTACATTGGTTTTAAGGTTTTCCATCATATCCATCAATTCAATTTGTTTCACTCTACCCTCATCACTTCTTGGTGATGAAATAGGTTGTTTAGATACACTCTTCTTCCTAGAAGAAGCAGTAGTATCCCCCCTTGTGGTTTCTTGGCACCGGGGTCCTCTTAGTGCTGCCTCAAAAGATGAGTCATCACTTAGAGTTGCCGAGGTCTGGGTCCTAATGATGTTCTCACTAGCCTGTGCACCCACCTTTAGGGGGTCAGTAGTGAGAGCCATTTCCTCATGCCCTCTCTCCTCCTTGGAGGACAACTCTTGGAGTCTGGGGTCTGACTCAATTGGTCCACTGGTGTCCTTTAAGGAAGTTTTCTTCCTTTTATAGATTTTGGAAATTTGTTTGGCTATTGGTTGGTCTTCCTCAGAGTGAAGAGTAGCACTCTGGGATTATTTTCATGTTCCTAGGACACATTCAGGACATCTGTTTGTGTGGGTAATTGAGTGTACTGTTTGGATTGTGTTTAGGCTGTATTTAGTGGTGGAGTTGGTTGGGGTTCAATGGGGTGACTTGAACCTTCTCCAAGGGGGGTTGATCATAGATCATGTTTTGAAATAATGGAGTAACCTTCCCAGAAAATTTGAATTGTTTTCTCATATTTGAGTACACCTTTTTATTTAATTCAGGTGTGGGAAAAATGTTCTTTGTGATAGAAAGATTTTGAATTTCACAGTTTAAAATATGTGCAAGGAATCTTGGATACATTAAAAATTTTGTAGATGATATATTTGCAAGCATTCCTTCAAAAATCATGTTTGAAAAATTGAATACTTGGCCTGTGCACAAGCAAACAACAGCAAATGCTATTGATTTGTTGAACTCATTCCATGTACTCTTTTTGGGAGAGATACAATGTTGAATAGTATGAACAAGAAATTTCCATTGGGGTGAAAGAAGATCTTTTTGAAAAGTGGCAATGTCCAGTCTTCCTTCATATCCCATATTTTTAAGAGTTTCAACAAGATCCTCCTTAGGAAGTGAAAACATACCTGATTCATCATTCAGTTGAAGGTGGTGTCTGATTGACTGCTTTGTGATGATGATTGATTTGCCATCTACAGTTGATTTTATTTTTGAATGACTGGCTTCTTCAATTACTTCAGCATTTTCCCAGAAGCGAACAAGGTGTTGTTCATAGGCTTTGGGATTTACAGATAGAGCAAATTTGATGTAAGAGTTCTTCAAGAATATAACGATTGGTCGAAAGTCCTTTGTTCCATCTGGATTCCTTAGAAAGGCACACATATTGTGGAATTCCGAGTATTTGAGATCGGTTTTAACTACAAGAGATTTTAGAGTAGCCATTTGTTTGATTTTGATCTTGAAATTGATATTGAGTTTTGATTTCAGAGAGAGTTTTGATCTTTTGAGTGATTTGGTGAATGAATTTCGTTGTTACTGATGCAGGGTTTTGATCGAGATTTGCAGAGATTAGGGTTTATCGTAGGCCGGGTTTATCAAATCGAGGTGAGGATAATGCTAAACTAATCGCATTCTGCTATTTATATTTTTCAAATTATCCTGAAAAAGGACCTAAATACCCTTCGAATCATAACCCAACGGCTATTTTCATTGGGGTTAGTATGGTAAAATTGTGTATTTTAAAGATAACGGTCGATCAGTAGTAACTAAGTATCAGTAATAGAAATGTCAGTAGTAACTGTTGTTTTTATACTTAACCTAATTCTAAAGAAAAACCCTGTCAGTACTAGATTGTAAGAGTAACTCATGATCAGTAATAATGAATAACCAGTAGTAAAACATACTTATAAATATAAAAATTGTACAAAAACTTTACATATTATATTAAGAGTGAAATTAATTGATTAAAATCATTCCAATACTACTAATCAAAAAGCTGAATCTTCCTACATCAAATGCTTTTGTAAAATGATCGGCTAATTGATGGTCAGTATGAATTTTCTCTACTTTGATTAATTTCTTTTCATTACAATCCCTTATAAAATGAAATCTTATTTCAATGTGTTTGGTTTTTGAATGTTTTACTGGAGTATTCACAATACTAATAGCACTTTGATTATCAATAAAAATGGGAGTTTTAAGAATAGAGATACCAAAGTGTAGGAGTTGATTTTGAATCCATAGAACTTGAGCACAGCAAGCAGATGCAGCTACATACTCTGCTTCAGCAGTTGATGTTGACACATTTGTTTGTTTCTTGCATTGCCATGACACCAATCTTGATCCAAAGAATTGACATCCACCAGTAGTAGATTTTCTATCTTGACATTCACCACCATAGTCACTATCTGTGTAGGATATGAGTTCAAATGGTGAGTCATGTGGATACCAAAGACCAAGATAAGGTTTGCCCTTCAAGTATCTGAATATTCTTTTAACAGCCTGCAAGTGTAGCTCCTTAGGTCTTGCTTGATACCTGGCACATACACAAACACTATACATAATGTCAGGTCTTGATGCAGTTAAATACATTAAAGAACCTATCATTGATCTATACAGATGTTCATCTACATCCTCCCCCTCAACATCAGGATGTAGGTGTTTGTGAGTTTCCACTGGTGTGCTTGCACTCTTGCAGTCTTTCATTGCAAATTTTTCCAAGATGTCTCTGACATATTTTGATTGATTAATCAAAATACCATCTGATCTTTGATTGATTTGGAGTCCAAGAAAGAAGTACATTGGACCCATTGAGCTCATCTTGAATTTGATTTGCATTAATTCTTCAAACTCTTTACACAGTTGATCATTTGTTAAACCAAAAATGATATCATCTACGTATATTTGGACCAGTAGTATATCATCTTTGACTTTTCTTGTGAATAGAGTCTTATCAATTGCAACTCTTTTGAAGTTATTCTTCAATAAGTATGATGACAATGTGTCATAGCGAGCTCTTGGAGCTTGATGAAGGCCATATAGAGCTTTGTCTAGTTTGTACACATAGTCATCATGTTTTGGATCTTCAAATCCTGGAGGTTGACACACATACACTTCTTCTTCAATTTTCCCATAAAGGAATGCACTTTTCACATCCATTTGATAGACTTTGATTTTCTTGAATGAAGCATATGCCAGAAATATCCTTATTGCTTCAATTCTAGCAACAGGTGGATATACTTCATCATAGTCTATTCCTTCTTCTTGAGTGAATCCTTGGGCTACAAGTATGGCTTTGTTTTTGATCACTGTACCTCTTTCATCTTTCTTGTTTCTGAAGATCCATCTTGTTCCAATGGGTCGTTTTTCTTTTGGTAGAGGTACAAGAGTCCATACAGCTTGTAATTTGAATTGAAGAAGTTCTTCTTGCATTGATATAATCCAATTTGAGTCTTTCATTGCTTGTTGAATCTTCTTAGGTTCCTCCTGTGACAGAAAACATTCATACATACATTCATTAGATATTAGATAGATCTTACAAACATTTATATTTAGTGATGAATTGAATTTGCTTCTTGTTTGCATGTTTGAGTTGACATCACTTAGGACTAGGTCCAAAGGATGATTCTTTTCAGTTCTGGTTCCTGGAACTTTGTCAACAAGCATTTGACTATCTAGGTTTGACTCATTGGATTCAGGGATTTGAGCATCTGTCCATGTTTCTTCTTGAATGTTTGGATTTTGTGGAGATTCTTCATCGCTACTGGTATCAGTAGTAACATGTTCTTCATTTGATGCAGGTGGTTCATTGTTATTATTGACACCATTATTGTTTGATTCATCATCATTTGTTTGAGTTTCTGAGTTACTACTGGGATCAGTAGTATCTTGAGAATTTGAGTTGTTACTGGTGTCAAGATTGCTAGGGTTATCTGAGTTACTACTGTCCTCAGTATCAGCTGTGTGATCAGTATTAATTAAGATATATTTCATTATTTCTTGACTACCATTGAATGAAGATGATCCTCCTTGTTGGCTTTGATTGTTTGAATCTCCTGCATTATAATCATAATTAACATCAAAAAACTTGGTTAGATTATCAATATTAAATAGCCAATCTGGACCATTTCCTTGTTCATTCATCAGATTTTCATTAAAGGATACATTTACACTTTCTTCAATGATCCTTAGCCTTTTGTTGAATACTCTGTATGATTTGCTTTGAGTTAAGTATCCTACAAAGATTCCATCATCTGATTTGCAGTCAAATTTACCAATTTGTTCTCTTGTAATTAAAATTGTACAAGGACAACCAAATGATTTTAGAAAACTTATTGAGGGTTTTCTTTTATTAAAAAGTTCATAAGGAGTTTTAAAATGAGGCTTAACTATTAATACTCTGTTTTGAACATAACAAGCAGTATTAACAGCTTCAGCCCAAAAGGTTATTGGTAATTTTGAATCTGCAAGCATGGATCTGGCTGCTTCAATAATTGTTCTATTTATTCTTTCAGCTACACCATTTTGTTGTGGAGTTCTTGGTGAGCTGTACTGTCTGTCAATACCCTTAAGATCACAAAAATTAATTAGATTAGTATTTTTAAATTCAGTGCCATTATCACATCTAATGGCTTTCACTTTGAGATCTCTTGTATTTTCCAGCTTGATTACTAGATTCTTTATAATCTCACTTGTTTCATCTTTGGTCCTAAGAAAGAAAACCCAAGTATATCTGGAAAAATCATCAGTAATAACAAGACAATATTGTTTCTTTCCAATACCCATTACATTTGTAGGTCTAAAAAGGTCCATATGTAAGAGTTGCAAAGGGCTAGAAATAGAATTAATTGCTTTGGTCTTATGAGAAGTCTTATGTTGCTTACCTTTTAAGCATGCAACACAGTGATGATCACACATGAATTCTTTTTGTGGTAATCCAACTACCAAATTCTTTTTGACTAAGTTATTCATATTTTTAAAATTTGTGTAACACATCCTTCTATGCCAGAGTTCTTATTCATTTGTGTTTGCCTTAGATATAAAACAGTTGATCTCATTTGTGGAAATGAGTTCTCCCCCTATATCCAGACAATACACATTATTTCTCCTTGGTGTTCTTAAAACAACAAATTTTTCATCTAAAATAAAGTCAGGAGAAAGAATGATGCACTCTGTATCTGTAAAAAGAATTTTGTTCTTTTTATCACATATTTGTGAGACACTCACCAGATTATACTTAAGCTTGTAGGGATTTTCTACGCACCATGCGACTGATCAATCACTTGGGTCGACCTCCTAGTGTACTTGGTTCGAACCTTGCTGACCAAGAACATGAACTTGTTCTTGACCGGTTAAAACCAACTAGCTGATTTAATCCCTAAATGCGGAACTGGCATTAAACCTAATCCTTAAATCCTAAATGATTGGGATGTTGGAAATCTAGTTTAGGTTAACAAGAAAGAAACCTCGTACGAAAAACTCGAACACACACAATGAATGTGTGTTCGTCGAACACTCACCAAGAACCCTAGGGTTCTTGGTGTTCTCGTCCGTCGCACAAGAGGATACGGAGGAAGAGTGTTCCATGAATCATACCTTAGGTTAATGCTTAAGATAAGTCCACTGATGATGAACACCACGAACGATCCTCTAGATGATCACTTGCAACGATCTTGGATCTTCAAGACTTGAAGAACACGAAGAACGAACGAAGACTACGAAGAACGAAGAACACCAAGTGATGGTGTCTTAGTTTCGGCCGAATGGAAGAAAGGGGGCAAGGGTTTTCGGCTTCTAGGTGTAACCTAATAAGTGATGCCTAAGCCCTCTATTTATAATAGATGGACTTTCACTTAGGGCCCTTCTAGTTTAATTAAGATTAATCTCTTAATTAAACTTATCCTTTTACACTTCCATCCCTTATAGTTTAACTAGTTTATTATTATTGCACTTAACTATTAAATGTCTAGTATTAACACACTAATAATTCGGTACCCATATACACGAATTATATATACTTGTATTTATACTTTTAATAGTTAATTATATAATAACCTTTATATAATTTACACAATAATATTATCCAATTACTATATGATTTAATGGCTTTAAATCATATTATGGATAACCTTTAATTAACACATTGTATATTTACTCAACTAGTAAATGTACAACTACTTGTATTAATTAGTTAGTTAAACTAATCTAGTAATAAGTTAAACTTAACTTAATACTTAACTGATTCATAATGACTATTATGAATCATTCCTCTTTGTAGTATCGTTGCATAACTTGCTCGTATTACATGCACTCACCGGTGTGACCCTTAAGTGTTTCGTAGGCATGGATGTATCATCATAGGTTGACTAACTGTGCATATAATTCCTTCAAAGCTCAGCAACATAAAATACATCATCAAAAGTAATCTTACCATTTGACACTGTACCTTTACCTGTAATCCTACCACCTCTTGGATTTTCACCAAAAGCAACATATCCACCTTCAAAAGACTTGAAATCTCTAAGAATTTGAAGATTTCCAGTCATGTGTCGAGAGCATCCACTATCAATGTGCCATGTTCTTCCTTCTTCAGGGATCTGAATGCTCTGCACATAAAATAAATGGATTACTTCATTTTGGGAACCCAAGCTTGTTTTGTCTTGGGTTCATCCTTTGAAGAGTAAGATTTTCGAAATAGATGAGCTTTGTATGCAGTTAATGGTATTTTGTTTTACTTCTGACTTAGGTTTATACCCGTAGTTTTTGGCTTTTGAGTGTTTTACTACTGATGGACCTGTAGTAATTGGGTAATATGTGTTTTTAGTATAGTTAGTAGTATTTTTGTAATTGTACCAGACCGCATTGTAATTAGGGTTTTTACCAGTAGTAAACCTGGAATAGTTCCTACTGATGTTTGAAAACTTTGAGTATCTTGGAAATTGATTTTGTTTTCCATTGTTTTTGAAATAATTACTTCTGTTTGGACTTCCATGCCTGATATTTTGCACAAATCTTTGTGCAGTTCTCCCAGATTTAGGAACCTCAACATGTGGATTTATAATTTCTTTTGCTTCTGCAGTTTGTTTTAGTTTAAATGCTTTTACTTTTTCTTTGTTTTCTTTATATTCTTTAAATTCTTTGCAGTTAATTGGATTGAAGTGACAATCCTTTGCTATGTGGTTAACTTTGTTGCAAATTAAACATGTTAATTTTGTTGATTTAGCACCTTCAGGCTTTCTTTGTTCTTTTAACTGGTTTAAGTTTCTTTGATTTCCCCTTCTTAAAATAGTTGGTATATTCTCTGAGTTATATTTAGGAGATTCAGTTTGACTTTTTGTTGTATGAAAACTTGTATCAGTTGAATTAGTTGTTTGATCATCATCAGATGAATCATTACTGGTTTCAGTGTGACTCTCTATTTTTAATTCATTTAATATTCTTTCTGAGCTTGATTTAAGAGGAGGAATAAAATTAGTTGGAGGTGGAACTGCATGGTATCCAACTCCATGAACAACTTTCTCAGTGATTTGGTTACTGGTTAAATCATCAATTATTTTAGAACTTCTTTCAAATTTTTTAATGGTTAATTTATTCTGTTCTAATTCCATTTGACATTCTTCTAATTTAATTAGAGTTTCTTTTAATTTTAACTCGACATATTCTTTATCATAAGTTGTTTGTAACAATTCATCTTTTATCTTTTGATCTGTTATTTTATAGATTTTGATTTGATTTTCAAGATCAGCTATACAACCATTATATTCAATTCTCCTATTTCTGTTTAAAATCATCTCATCAACTGTTTCTTTGTTATGTTTTTCTAATTCTTTATATGCTTTAATGCATTCAGGAGTGCAGGATTTAGAATGTACCTCATTTGTAGATTCAGTGAAGGCCATAAGAGCTTGATTTTGAGCATGTTTCTCTGCTTGAAAGCTCCAATCATATCCTTATCCTTCTTGAGATACTAATGCAGTTGAGTTTGAAGTGCTGTTTTTGTTGTAGTTTGGTCTTTGGTCTTTGCTAGGACATTCTCTAGCAAAGTGACCAAGATTATTGCAGTTGTAGCATTTGACTTTGGTCTTGTCAAATCCAGCACGATCACCTTTGTTGTAGGTCAGATTTTGTCTGCCAGTTCTTTTAAGAAACCTTTTTGTTCTTAAACTCAGCATTACCATCTGCCATTTGATGTCCATCTCTTCCAGATCATCAGGATTTAGTTATTCCAAATCTTCACTAATCAATGCAGTGTGCACATGACTAGTGAAAAAGGATTCTCTTGCTACATCTTCAATTCCTGCATTCTTTGCAACATCTTGACCTGTTCCTGTACTAGACACAAAAGCAGCATTGTTTGAAGGTAAATTAGGAGTTTTATTACTTACCTCAGATTCAAACACTCTTAGTTCATTGTACAGTTCATCCAGCTCTTTTTCTTCCAATGCATCTCCTTGTCTATATATAACTGTATACATAGACCATTCTTCACCAAGAGATCTGGGGAACTTCCTGTTGACATCATCATTGTCTGGTTGAACACCAACTTGATTGAGTTCACCAATACGTTTATTGAATCGATCAAAAACTTGTGACAATGATTCATTCTTCTGTCCTTTGAAGTTTTCAAAGTCTTGCTTTAAAACAGACTTCATGTTCCTTTTAGTACTTTTGGTGCCAACAAACCTCTTTTCCAATGCCTGCAACAGCTTCTTAGCATCATCATATTCAACAAATAAATGTTGATAATCATTGGGAATAGCAAACAAAAGAGTGCTTAAGGCTTTAAGTTCGATTCCTCTGTCCTTCTTTTCTTTTTCACACTTGAGTTTGTCAACTTCAGTTGATGAGCTAGCTATTTGAGTCTGAATGGTTTTGTTGCCTTCAACAACAACTTCCCACATGGAATAATCAGTAATAAGCATGTATTGCTTGATTCTGTTTTTCCACATCCCGAAGTTGTTGGGAGTGAGAATTATAATTTTGTTTGCCTGTGTGCTTTCATTGTTATCAGACATGATTAACAATTTTGATTTCGAAAGTATGAAACTTTTTGATGTTCTTAATTCGTAGATCTAGAACATTAAAGCTCTGATACCACTTGTCAGGATCGAATAACTCAAACAAGTTATTGAATCACAGATCTACTAACAAAGAGAAGTTACAGCGGATTAACACTCTTATTATTTGATTAAGAACAATGTAAACTGTAATCGAATATGAAATATTAAGAACACTGTTTATCACAAAAAGTGTCAATGTATATTAACGATAATCGATCAATACACACGTACGTTTACAATTCGTAAGGAACTATTTATAATAGTCCTTGAAGCCTAAACTATTAACCTAGTTATTCTAGGAAACGATTACAATTGAATTTACAAAAGATAAACATTCTATAACTAACTCTACTAGAATCTCGGGCACAATCTGTTCTTTATTTGACATCAGTAGTATTCTTGATCGTTAGTAGTAATTCCTTCATCAGTAGTATATTGCTTTTCTGCCCCATCAGTACTAACTTCAATAAGTGTTGATCAGTACTAACTGCAGCATCAATATTAGAACATTTATATCCCAACATGTATAAATCACTACCTTTTTTTTATATGTGCAAAATGGATATCGTGTACGACGAAACTAGCAATGACCACGTTTCTTCGTCTTTGAAATTTATAAATAGTCACTTGTTTTAGAATTGAAACTATTTCTATGAACACCATAATCACGTTCGATGTCATTTCTAAGTTGGGCATGTGGATGATTGTTTTTTTTTCTTTAGTTAAAGCACACCTCAAGTATTTTATCTATTTTCATTTATAATAACTTTAGCTAAATTTGTGCCGAAATTATACAATGATAAAGTAGAACCTAATTATAACATATCAAAATGATACAAATGACAAGAAATGTGAAATGTCAATTTTATCACTCTTTTATGGACATCTTTATTTTGTTAAACACGATTTACAACAGTATAATAAATATTTGGCGTCCGGATTTTTAATTATTTTATTAAATATGTTAAATTTATGTTTCTTTTTAGGATTATATAATTTTTTTTGCATAATTTTGGTTGGAATCGGTATAAATGAAATAAATACATACTTTAGTGATCTATAAAACTATTTTGATAGATATGTAATTTAAATAATTAAAGTTTATAAACTTGAATGATTGATGTAAAAAAGAATACTTTATAAAAGTTGTATTCTAAGAAGTTCAAAAGTTTTGCATAGTCCTAATAGACAAATACTAGTTATTGGATCAAGTTGGTCAAGATCAAATCCCCCACCTACAGCCACCTACAGCCACCGCCGGCCACCGCCTCCAGTCACCGCCGGCCGCCGCCGCCGCGGTGGTGGTGGTATTGATGTACTGAAACACATGTGCTTCACTAAAACATAGCATATTACTTCGAAGCACATATGCTTCAGGTCGCGAAACACATGTGTTTCAAGTCACTAAAAACATGAATTTCTAAACACACAGGGGAGCATACGAAGCACATGTGCTTCATTACTTGAAACACATGTGCTTGGCTGTACATATACACTCCCTTATTTTCAAAAGACCTGTTATTAGTGAAGCACATGTGCTTCTAGCTTACAAACACATGTGCTTCATTACTTGAAACACATGTGCTTGGCTGTATATATACACTCCTTTATTTTCAAAACAACTGTTATTAGTGAAACACATGTGCTTCTAGTAACGAAACACATGTGTTTCAAGTCATGAAACACATGTGATTGGCTGTACATATACTCATTTATTTTTAAAACACATGTGTTTCAAAAGGTGAAACACATATGTTTCAAACACATGTGCTTCCAGTCATGACCACCACCACCGGTCACCACCGCCGGCGGCCACCTCCGGCCGCCGTCCGCCGCCGCCAGAGGTGGGTGGGGTATTGATGTATTGAAGCACATGTGTTTGTAGTGGTGGTGATTTGAATCTTGATCTTGATCATTGATTTTTTATTAATCCAAAGACTAATAATTATTCTTTAAAACTAGATAAAATTAATGGACTCCTTAAACAAACCACTATAAAAAGTTTTCTACAAAATTAGAGGATAAACATCCAGACCCTATGTAAAGTTGTAAACATAAGTAGGGGTGTTCACTATTCGGATATAACCGGATTGTCCAATTGGACATTTTGGATCGGACTATTTGGATTGGTTATTTGGTTTTTTGGATCGGTTTGGACTTTAATCAAATTAATAGTTTGGATTTCGGATTGGATTTGGTTTCCGATGTGAAAACCGGATTGTCCAAAAAAACCGAATAGTAATATATAGTAAATTGATTTATATACTAACACTTGTTGGTTTCCATTGTAAGCAATTATGATACTCATTTTCTTTACATTTCTTATAGTAAATTGATTTATATACTAACACTTGTTCCATTTTATATTGTATCAGTTGGCGATGCACCAATGTTTTTGGAGTTTTTGATAAAGTTGATGTCAAGATTTTTACATATATGATTGTAAATGTTACAACTTATGAATTAGACTTGTTTTTATGTACAAAATAGTTTATCATTTTTGGAACTTTTGCATATATGATTGTAAATGTTACAACTTATTTATGTTACATACTTTTGTAGTATTTTGAAAAATTTAAGGAAAAATCAAACGGATAAAACCAAACCAACCAAATTGTTATTTGGTTCGGATCAGTTTGGTTTTCAAATTAATTTGGACGGTTCGGTTTTAACTTTTGAAAACCGGACTTTATTTGGTTTCACCTATTTAGTTTGGATAAAACCAAACCGTCCAAACGAACACCCCTAAACATAAGTGTACAAATTACGTAACTAGTAATTTCCCCTTTACTCTTAAAATCACGTTCCACTTGGATTTCCACACCCTCAAATTCAATCAAGATCAGCCCTCTTTCCAATTTCCCTCCCTGTTTGATTCCCCTTTTCAACTAAACTAAACTCAACTCAAAATTATCTAAATTCTTAATTTTTAGTGCGCCTTTTTTCGATCAAACCCTTATGCAGTATTCCTATCCGATCTGCTTTCTCTAATAACAGAAACCATAAACCACCCATTAAGAATCCCAATTTCACGTTGTTAAAAGTTTCATCAATGTCGACAGTTCAAAACCCTAATGAAGAAGGCGTTGCTAAACGTTTATGGGTTAAGTTCAGTAAAGAATCAATAAATTCACTCTACACTCCTTTTGTTGTTTCTTTGGCTTCTGGGAATTTAAAGATTGATACTTTTCGCCATTACATAGGTCAAGATGTTCATTTTCTTAAATCATTTGCTCAAGCGTAAGTAATCTTGTTCAAACTATTCATCTTTTTTGGGTCATATTAATATATTTATATTTTATAATGTGTGTGGTTTATTTAGATATGAGTTAGCTGAGGAGTGTGCAGATGATGATGATGATGCTAAAGTATGTATCAGTGAGTTGAGACAAAGTGTTCTTGATGAGCTTCAAATGCATGGATCTTTTTGCCAAGTAAAATTCTCTAGTTTTCTTATTCTGTAGATTATTATTATTATTGTTAGTTAATTACACATTCAGTTGATTAAACCTAGCGATAATTGGATAATTTTTAAGTTAATTTCCGTAATTAATATTATCACTGCAATTTCCCACTCTATATCTGATTATTTTGACCCTAAAAGTGAAGAGCAATTTTGAGTTTAGCAACTGCCTTATGTTTCATAAACTTAGGGTTGTTTAATAAAACAACATTATTTAGTGATGAACGAATCAATGCCCTGAGTTATTCATACTACTCTGTATGAACTTACTTTTAATAAAAAACAATTGTTTCTTAATGACTATTAATTACCATTTTACCCTTCTAGGAATGGGGTCTCGAAGTATCCAAAGAAACTGTCCCAAATGACTTAACACTTAAGTACACTGATTTCTTGTTGGCAACAGCATCTGGGAAGATAGAAGGAGTAAAAAGTCCTGAAAATCCTTTTGAAAAAACAAAAGTTGCAGCATATACAATCGGTGCAATGGTCCCTTGCATGAGGCTCTATGCTTTTATTGGTACAAAGCTTCAATCTTTGGTTGAAAATGGTATGAATGCCAACTGTCATCCATACAAGAAGTGGATCGATAATTATTCATGCGAAGCTTTTCAGGTTTTGATTAATCTTACATTATTTATTTATTTGTAGTGGTTGCAAAATAGGAACCGGTCAAATTTTGTTTGAGTCAAAAAAGGTGAAAATTTTACGGGTCGGTTGGCCCAGAATAAAGTTAAGGGCAAACTGCAATAATAGGTGCTCAACTTTTCATTTGAGGTACTAAATACTTTTTTGGTCAATTAAAGGTATCGAAGTTTTTTTTTTTTTTTTTTTTTTTTTTTTGTGTGTGTGACCAGAATGAAGATTTCTTTACCATTTTTAGAAAGTTCTTGGTTACAATTTGGTAAAAAAATCCTTATTTTTTTTTAATAAAAAGCTATAACAGGCAAAAGAAGTGTCATTTTGGTGGAAAAAACTTTAATACCTTTGATTATGAAAAAAAATGTTCAATACCTCAAATGAAAAATTACAAAAACTTAGGTACCTTTTTTCTACAATTTGCTCTTATATAAACGATTAACGCGTCAAATATGATTGCTAAACATATACTAACTTTTTGAATAAAACTATTTCAGATTATGCATTAAAAAGACAGTTTGGGAGACTTTTAACCCGTTTCTGTTACCTTTTTAGCTATTTTTAAAATAATTTACCCGTTAGAGATTTCCACTTCCTTTTTCTCATGTGCCATTTTATATGAATTTGTTAATTAACATTAAATTAAAAAAATTAGGCAGCAGCTTTGCAGACTGAGGAATTGCTGGACAAATTAAGTGTGACATTAACGGGTGAAGAACTTGAAATTATTGAAAAACTTTACTACCAAGCAATGAAACTTGAGAAAGAATTCTTTTTAGCTCAACCTATCGATCAACAAACCGTTGTTCCATTATTAAAGGAGAACAAATGTCTCACAATTTTCTCTGATTTTGATTTAACATGCACTATAGTTGATTCGTGTACCGTTTTAGCTGACATTGCTATGCTTAATTCACCAAATTCGGGTCAAATCCAAACCGAAAGTCAAAGTCAAATTACACGGATGCCTTTGACTGAATTGAGAAACACGTGGGATGCATTATCGAAGCAGTATGCTGAAGAATTTGAGCTTTTAATGGAAAAAATGTTGGTTAATCAGAAAGGTAATGCATATGACAATATTAACCATTTTGGGTTAATTATACTTTAATCCTCAAACTTTTATTGATTTGACGGTTTAACCCCTAGACTTTTTTTGGTAATGATTTTGACTTTTGAGGTGTGATTTTTCTTAGCATTAACTATGATTTATTCCTTAAACTTCCATCTATTTGACGATTTAACGCTCAAATGTTTTTTCTTAATGTTTCACCTCTCTTTTAACTTTATACACTATTATTATCATTTATCAGCACTACTTAATATTGATATAAAAAATGGTGTATAATTTCATATAAAAGTTTTTGTAAGTATTAACTTGTGATTGACTTCTGAGAGAAAGTGAGAATGGTCTTTGAAGAAGTTAACAAAAATTAACAGATAAAATTAGTCAAAAAATATTTGAAGGGTTAAACCGCGAAATTGGTGAAAGTTTGAGGATTAAAACATAATTAAACCTTGAAAACTCTGTTTTTGTGATTGAAGTGGATAAATTTGAGTATGATGAGTTGAGGAAAGCACTTGAACAACTATCGGATTTTGAGAAAATGGCAAATAACAGAGTTGTTGAATCTGAAGTTCTCAAGGGTTTGAATGTTGAAGATATTAAACGGGCTGGTGAAGACGTTGTTTTCCAAAATGGTTGCATGCATTTCTTTCAAAGCGTCACAAAGAATGAAAATTTGGATGCAAATATCCATGTTTTGTCCTATTGCTGGTGTCGTGATCTTATAACATCTGCTTTTTCTTCAGGTACTCATTTATTAACGCATTTATAATGTGGGATAACAGTTTTTATTTTAATATGTCATATTGAATGTACCATTATAAACAGGGGGTGTAGAAAAATTGCAACTACATGCAAACGAGTTCATCTATGAAGGAGTTCTATCAACGGGTGAAATCATGAAAAAGATAGAGACCCCAATTGACAAACTTGAAGCTTTTACCTATGTTGCACGGATACGGATACGGCACCGGGATACGGATACGCTACGGATACGAGATACGGCAAAAATAAAAAATTCAAGATACGGATACGGCAGAGATACGGAAAATATAAAATATAAAAAATATGTATATATGTTAAACAAAGAAGACGAATTGAAGTTTAAGCGAATTGAATGAAGCAGAGCATGTACGTACGAATGAAGCTGAAACAGAGTAGGGGAATTGCCGTAATTTTGATCACGATACGAGGGTACGGGTTTAAGGGCTTAGGGGAATTGACATATCTTTTATGGATCAAAAAGCCCATTACTCCATTAGCCTTCATTAGACTCAAATAACCCATCACACAATTTTGAAAAACACGGATACGTCCCCTGAAACGCCGTAGAAACGGCGCAGAAACGTTTCCGGCATCGGAGAAACGTTTCCGGCAAGTATCCAAGGCGTATACGTATCCTAGGCGTTTCCGATACGGGAGCGGCACCCTAAGTGGCGTATCCGTGCATCCTAGGCTTTTACCGACATTATGAAACAGCAACAGGACGAAAAAAACCTAACCACTTACATTGGTGACTCAGTTGGTGACCTACTTTGCCTGCTTGAAGCAGACATAGGCATTGTGGTTGGTTCAAGCTCAAGTCTTAGAAAAGTTGGGGCCCACTTTGGTGTCTCGTTTGTTCCTTTGTACACCGGTTTAGTCATGAAACAAAGACAAGGAAATGGTTTTTGTTGGAATCGGTTATCGGGTGTTCTATATACGGTTTCTAGTTGGGCTGAGATACATTCTTTTGTTCTTGGTTCTTGAAATCGTGTTTTTTATTTTAGGTTTTTTATTTTATATTATATAGTAGTGTTAGGACAAAGAAGAGGCATAAGATGCAATATTTTGCGTCTGATTTGTTATGCGTGCGTGTATATGTATTGATTTTTCTTAGAAATATGAATGGAACACTTTATGATTGTTTTGAGTTGCGACTGAAAATCAGTTTGATTTTGTAGGTTAACTTCGAAACTGTGATATCATTTTTTTTACCTCAGTCTAGGGGTGATCGCGTCTCTAGCGGTATGGTGTTTCCCTCTCAAGTGTGAGGTCAGGAGTTCGAGTCCCGTCGTGGACATAGGTGGTAATTAGGAATAGATTAGATTTGCCGTTTAAAAAAAAAGTCCAGGGGTGATCGCGGTCCAGAACCTGAACCCGAAATCGACCAAACCGAAAATGATGAATTTTCAAAACCGAACCTGAATTGAATAGAAACCGATAAAACTGAAAATGATGAATTTTCAAAACCGAACCTGAACCTCACATGTTTTCGGTTTTGGTCCGGTTCGGTTTGGTTTCATTAGCCTAAATGTTTTTTTCCTTTCCGAAAACCGAACCGAAACCGATATAACTGAAAACGATGAATTTTCAAAACCGAAACGGAACCAATTACATGTTTTTGGTTCGGTTTCAGTCGGTTCCCGTTCGGTTCGTATTTTCTGCTCAAATACTCACCCCTACCTCAGACCCGACCCGAAAAGATCCCTAACCTGAGGGACACCCCTAACCGGTATTATATTGTTGGATAATTACGTAGCTCTTAGGTTATTTCTTTATCTCTGTCTTATGTAGTTTGTTTATTATATAAGTAAGGTACTTGAGTATGATAAATAATTTAACATTGTATATGTGTATAACCTATTGAAGTACATCGGTTTCCTAAATTGCATGGTACCAGTTTTCCCTAACCTCGGCTTTTCCAATCCGAGAGGAACGCTGGTTTCTCATTTCCGCTGTTGCGCCACAACACCTCTCTTTGAAAACAACATTTTAATACCAAAAACGAGATTTCGTCGCCATCGTATAAAAAGCCGTCATGACACAAGCCAATTCAAGTCACCACTTTGTATAACACTTGATAGATAATAGTATATTGTTTTGACAAAACTATAAATGCCAATGGAACAACTTAAACTAGATAGACTAATAAATATGTCTAAAATTATTAAAATTCAATACAAAACGAGGAATTAGAATATTTATTTAACCAGATGCCAATTTCTTTCAATTATTTGAAACCGGCCGGGAAGTTTTGCATTTGCGAGAAGAGGCATGGATATGCATTCCCAATGAAGCTGCCTCACATGGCCACCTTATTATCTTCACTTGTTTTATTCATCAATTATTATCTTCATCTTTCCAATTATTATCTTTAACAAATGGTAGCCTCCAATTTCAATTTTTTAATATTACTTTTTGCCCCCTTTATTATAAGTCAATTCTTAATAATCATTATAGGTTTTTAATTTTGTTCTATTTCAAATCCTCAAACAACAAACATAAATAAGTAGATTTTCCTAATATATATAATGATTTTGTTAATTTATTTACTCGTTTTGTCTAAGCGTATTACAATTCTTTCTCCAAATAATATTTAATAAGATTATAATTAAAAAAATACAGTTTTACTAGACATTACAAAACAACAAAGTATACAATAAACTAAATATTACATTTTAAAGTTGTCATCTTCGTTAACTCATTTTTCGAGACGGGTCATTATATTTTCAACTGTAACCGCATAGGTACTTCATATTCTACGTTACAAATCAATTAGCTTCTGTATTTCGACTTGTTACAAATCACTTAGCTTATGTTTTTCAACTTTTAACTTTGCTGATTACAAATCAAAGACAAAAAATGTATTAAACTTTTTTATTCAAATTTTCATAAAGTGGAAATTGATCATTATATATTATGGAGCAGATTCAAGAATTGAATTTCGTGTGTATTTCATTGAACTAATTACAAGGGTATGTATATATAAGAGATATACAATAAGGAAATTATAACAATTCTTAAATGACTAGCCTCTATCAACGGAATGTACATCAAACAATAGGAATGGAATATTGATTAAATCAATTCACAATCATTCCTCAATTAGCTCTTGTCAACACTCCCCCTCAAGGTGGAGAATGGATGTCTATCATTCCCAGCTTGTCAAGAGAGCTATGGAAATTTCGTCCACACACTGCTTTCGTCAGAATGTCTGCAAGTTGGTCTTTTGAGGGAACCAACGGAAGTTCAATAGTGTGTTTTTCTAAGTGATCCTTCATAAAGTGTCGATCAACCTCCACATGTTTTGTTCTATCATGATGGACAGGGTTATTTGCTATCTTAACAGCTGCTTGATTGTCACAATTTAACTTCATCGGGTTTGTGATACCGATACCGAGGTCTCTTAATATTCGTTTTATCCACAAAAGTTCACATACACCATGTACCATTCCTCGTAGTTCAGACTCTGCACTTGATCTAGCAACAACCTTTTGCTTCTTGCTTCTCCATGTGACAAGATTACCTCCAACAAAAGTAAAATATCCGGATGTTGACTTTCCATCAGTCCCGTCTCCTGCCCAGTCGGCATCCGTGTATCCACTTATCTCTTTACTTTGATTTTTTGCGAAAAATATCCCTTTTCCAGGGGATGACTTTAAGTATCTCAAGATTCTGTATACGGCTTCCATGTGGTCATCACTCGGAGCATGCATAAAACGACTTACTACACTTACAGCGTATGCAATGTCTGGGCGGGTGTGAGATAAATAGATTAGTTTCCCGACTAGCTGCTGGTACCTTTCATTGTCCGTTGGGACCTGATCGGGATGAATCATTAATCCATGGTTTACTTCCATAGGTGTATCAGCTGGTCGACAGTCAAGCATCCCAGTTTCCTCTAGAAGATCCAACACGTACTTTCGTTGACACATAGATATGCCCTGCTTTGATCTTGCTACTTCTATACCCAAAAAATACTTCAAGTTCCCGAGATCCTTGAGTTCAAATTCTGTTGCCAGAACTTTTTGTAGTTTGAGAATTTCATTTGAGTCATTTCCGGTGACAACCATGTCGTCTACATATACAATTAATGCTGTTATGTTCTTCATTTGTTTCTTCACGAATAGAGTGTGATCCGCATCACTCTGTTTGTACCCGATTTTTTTCATGAAGCTGGAAAATCTCCCAAACCATGCACGGGGCGATTGCTTTAGCCCATATAACGCCCTATTTAGTTTACATACCTTGTTTTTACAGTTTATTCCAGGAGGGGGTTGCATATAAACTTCTTCTTCGAGGTGACCGTTTAAGAATGCATTTTTTATATCGAATTGTCGTAGGGGCCAATCTTGGTTTGCTGCTATAGATAAGAGAATACGAATGGTATTTATCTTTGCTACCGGGGCGAATGTATCTCCATAATCGATGCCATACTTTTGAGTGTAACCTTTAGCAACGAGTCTTGCTTTGTACCTGTCAATGTTTCCTTCCGAGTCAAGTTTGACAGTGAATATCCATCTACATCCTACCGGTTTCTTTCCTGGAGGGAGATTTACCATCTCCCAAGTACGATTCCTTTGGAGGGCATCCATTTCATCGTTCATTGCTTTCTTCCATTTCTCGTCTTTTAGAGCTTCATGTAACATTGTTTGGTATAGACACAGATGACAACTAGTCTACGAGCAACACTTGAGAGTTTGCAAGTCGGTGGGAGGAAACATAGTTGTTGATGGGGTATTTTGCCTTAGCATTGAGTTCTGGTTGATAATGTTTCACTGGAACTCCTCGGTTATGCCGTACAGGATATCTAGGTTCAGGTTCTTCCGAGGTGTTGTTGTTCATATTATCCTGCAAAATGGAATCATTAAGATTAGTGGTTAGTGAGGGTACCGATGGTACCGACGAAGATGACAGATCATGTGGCTGGTTGACGGGCGGGGAAGTTGTATTATCTTGATCTTCAATCACTATATCACCTAGCTCTCCATTAATTTCCTCAATAGGTGTTCCGTTATCTCCTTCTTCGTTTTCGTTGTTCAGAGTACCGGGTTGTAAAATTGGTTCTTCATTACATTCAAATGGGTTCTCTTCTTCTATTTGTGATATTTTCTCCCCCTGAAGAGAACACCCACCTCCAAAGAATTGGATATTCTCATGAAATACCACATCTCTAATGACAAACATTTTTCCTTCCTTAGGGTCATAGCAACGATAACCATTTTTAAAATCTGCGTACCCTAGGAATATGCATCGAACAGCTCGAGGTTCTAGCTTACCAATGTTTTGATGCACATAAGCTGTGCATCCAAAAACCCTTGGTTCCAGATCGACTATCGCTGGAATTTCAACGAGTTCCTGGAGTTTTTGAAGAGGTGTCTTAAAATCAATGACCCTTGATGGAGTTCTGTTCATAAGATAGGCTGCGGATCGGATAGCTTCACCCCAATATTGGCGTGGAACATTCATGTCGAAGAGTGATGCTCGAACAATCTCTAAGAGTTGTCTGTTTCTTCTTTCCGCTAATCCGTTTTGTTGAGGAGTCCCAACACATGAAGTTTGATGTCTTATGGAATTTTCTTTACACAATTCTTCCATCTCTTGGTTAATATACTCAGTTCCGTTATCAGATTGTAGGACCTGGATGTCACATTTGTATTGTGGCTTAACGGTTCGAATCAATTCCTTAAAGACTGTACATACTTCTCCTTTATGTTTAAGCAGAGAAATCCAAATCATGCGAGTACATTCATCAATAAAAATCACAAAATAACGAGCCCCGTTTGGTGTAGGTATTCGAGCGGGGCCCCATACATCAGAGTGAATAGTCATAAATGGAAGCAAATTTTTATTATCACTTGGAGCATATGAGATTTTATGGCTCTTTGCCATTTCACAAATACCACATTTAAAATCATCATTGTTTCCAACAAACAAACTTGGTTTTAATTTTCTAAGATAACTAAATGATAAATGTCCTAGTCTACGATGCCATAGCCATGCCAACGTTTTATTTCCTTGAGTTATTCCAGTGTTAAGAGCTTCACCATACTCCTGATCTTCAAGGTAGTACAACTTCCCCCGCCTAGTACCATAGCCAAGAATCCTCTGTGTTTTGATTCCCTGAAAAATACAGTCATCAGGCCCGAAAATTGCATAACAATTCAATTTGTTCGTAACTTGGGAGATAGATAAGAGATTAGACGATAATGAGGGAACCACAAGAACATTTTCCAGATTCATAGATCTAGATACTTGTATTGTTCCTTCACCGGTCACTTGAGCAGTCCCTCCGTTTGCCGTGCGAATTTTAGGTTGTTTTGGAGAGCATATGGATTCAAGCTTACATGGATCATTTGTCATATGATCGGTCGCCCCTGTGTCAATGATCCAACTATCATCACTAGTAACATTAGTTTTCAACATACCCGATTCGTTGACATGCTCAGTATGTGCAGCCATTGGAACTGCAGTTGGGTCTTTGGTTGAGGTAGCAACCATTGCTTGACCAATTTTTTTCCGTGGCTTCTTCGAGAAATCCCACCATTCCGGATACCCAATGATCTCATAGAACCGTTGTTTAGAGTGTCCTTCTTCCCCACAGTGAGTACATTTAAAGGAATTTACCTTATTGCATGTCTTCCCTTTTTGGAAACTGTTCACAGTGGCCAAGTGTACCATTCCATCATTTTCAAGTTTAGGTTCTTCCATAGTGTTTCTTTGGTTTTGATCTTTTTGAACATAGGCATAACATGATTCGAGATCGAGGGGAGGATCTTTTCGTAGGATTTCACCTCTTACATTATTAAATTCGGGATCGAGCCCAGCAAGAAAGATGTGAACACGAAGCCGAGCTATGATTTTATTTCCGGACACAATTTGTGCCACACTTTCTTCCTGAGTGGTAATGCGAGTGTCGATTTCTTGAAAGATACTGACCAATTCATTAAAGTAGGTGGGTAAAGGTTTACCGTTTTGGCGAGTGGTGAACGATCTTCGGTTTAGATCGAAGAGTTGAGTTTCATCAGATCCATCATAGAAGGTTTTTGCAACTGCTTCCCAAATTTCTTTTGCTGTCTGGAGTCGAATGAATCGTTGAATCAAGGAAGGGCTCATTGAATCGATGAGCCAACTCTTGACACGGTTGTTGTCAATGAGCCAGTTATCTAGTAGTTTTTCATTTGTGGGTTTCTGACTTTTTCCAGTAAGGAACCCAAATTTATTTCTTGCTCCGATGCGCATCTCCATCAGTTGTGACCACAGAGGATAATTCGAATCATCAAGTATGATTCCGGTGGGAAACGGTGCATCTTGTACGTTCTGAACAATAATTCGAGGGTCTTTGTCTCCCATGACAACAAACCTGATTCGATTCGATTAACACAGAGGATACTTAAAGGTGAATTTGAGGTGTATTTCGAATGGTTCGCTCTGATACCATATGGAGCAGATTCAAGAATTGAATTTCGTGTGTATTTCATTGAACTAATTACAAGGGTATACATAAGAGATATACAATAAGGAAATTATAACAATTCTTAAATGACTAGCCTCTATCAACGGAATGTACATCAAATAATAGGAATGGAATATTGATTAAATCAATTCACAATCATTCCTCAATTAGCTCTTGTCAACATATATCGTATTAAATTGACATTTGAACTCGCTAATAATCTAAATAATTTTAGGCTCTCCACAATTTGGTCTTTAAAAAAAAATTATAAGTGAATGATAGCCCAATATTTTTTTAAGATAGCACCAACATTTACCTTTTTTCTAAATATTTACATATCTGATTAAAAATTGAAAGTTAACACGTACAAGTTCGCCATGATACCACCAATTCATGATTAAGACAATTGAACTTCTAATTGTCTAAAGTATAGAGCAGTGATGTATGGAAAAAAAGGTTGTACATAAATCAATACGAATTAAAAAAAAAAAAAAAAAAAAAAAAAAAAAAAAAAAAAAAAACTGGAAGTAAAAGGCATAAAAGCATGTTAAGAGCCACTTGGACGCACATTCTTTCCATGTTTGAATGTCGGAAAAACTTCACGTAAAATCAAAAGCAATTATATGTTTACAGAGTAATTACGCTGGTGGGATTCCCGAGACCTCACGAACTCTCCAAACTAATCCTACCTTCATAATTTTTATCACCATCATATACAATACTCCGTAATACATAGGTTGAATAATTTTTAAAAAATTGTACTTAATCTTTATAAATCTTATCACTTAATCCTCCTATCATACAATCCTACCCTATATATGAGGCCTAAATTTGAAGAGGGTTTGACACCATGACAATTCCAAGCATTTCTATTCGTCCATAATGCCACTTGGAATTCCCTGATTGGTCCACGTCATTTGCACTAATACAAACGAATCTGGTACGGCTTACGGTCTACATTCATATTCATATGCTCCATATACGGCAAACGAATCTGGTACGGCTTACGGTCTACATTCATATGCTCCATATACGGTTTCCTACATACAAGGAAACAAATAACTATTTAAAAGATCGTACATACAAATAACTATTTAAAAGATCCTACATACAAGGAAACAAATAAATATTTAAAAGATCAATCAGCGAAGGAAACAAATAACTATATGTAACATTTATATGTAACATTTCTTCATTTACCGTTTTTTGTACAAAATCATCATCACATCTATCGATTATTATATCATTTAGAAGTATATAAAGTTTTTGGACATTTTTCTACATGCTAAAATTTACAGCATACCCGCCCATCGGGCGGGTTTTATAGCTAGTAATTAACATATAAAATCACTAATTTTATTACTTAATTTAGCTATTTGTTTTAATATTTATATTACTCAAATAAGTAACAAAATAACTAAAAAGATCTATTAGAAAGTAATATCATATAACTCATAATTTTGTTACCTTTTATTTTCAATGTTAATTCTTTTAGAGTATTATTAAATAGATGAATGGATAGCTAGATAGAACATCTTGCATAATACAAGAACACCCTGGAGATGGACCCACTTTATTAATCATTCATCACTCCCTTCCATTCCATCACTTGATAATTTAAAACACCATCAGTCACTTTCTTCAATCTCCTGCAAATCCAAATAAACATGAAACTCCACAACTAAACTCACCATTTCCATCATCATAACAACATCATTGAAGCTTTTCATTTGCAAAAATGGAAGCTAAAATCAACACCTTTTTAACCACGTGCGTTACATTAACTACCATCCTTTTAAATCTCCTCCCACTAATTGTAAATTCTTCAGTAACAAATTACGATGAAGTTTCATCACTTTTGTCTATCAAATCCGCCATTGTTGATTCCTTAAATTATCTCAATGACTGGAACACGTCATCATCTTCATCACATTGCAACTGGACTGGTGTTTCATGTAACGAACATGGTTTTGTTGATAAACTCGATCTTTCCAACATGAATCTCACTGGAAACATTTCTCAAGAATTCCAGAATTTGAATCATCTTACTTTCCTGAACCTGTCTTCCAATGGGTTCGAATCGGTTCTCCCGAAATCACTCGCGAATCTCACTTCACTCGTCACCGTTGACTTAAGTCAAAACAACTTCTTCGGAGAATTTCCGGTTGGTTTTGGAATCGGAGCGAAACAGTTGAAATCCGTCAATGCGTCCAGTAATAATTTTGCCGGCTTGCTTCCCGAGTATCTCGGAAACGCAACATTACTCGAGACGATCGATTTTCGTGGTAGTTTTTTCGTGGGATCGATTCCGAGAAGTTACAAGAACTTGCAAAACTTGAAGTTTCTTGGACTCTCCGGGAACAATCTCACCGGAAGAATCCCACCAGAGATTGGCGACCTTTCGTCTTTGGAATTTATCATAATTGGTTACAATGAATTTGAAGGTTCAATCCCCCCGGAGATCGGAAACCTTTCGAATTTGCAGTACCTCGATTTGGCCGTCGGGACACTTTCCGGTGCAATTCCCAAAGAATTGGGTAAGCTTAAAAACCTGACTACTGTTTACATTTACCAGAACCGTTTTGAAGGTGAGATTCCTAAAGAAATTGGGAATCTTTCGTCGTTGGTCTATCTTGATCTCTCCGATAACCGATTTTCCGGCGAGATCCCTGAAGAAATCGGTAACCTTAAAAGCTTACAGTTATTGAATTTGATGTGCAATGAGCTCACAGGTTCCATTCCAAGTGCAATAGGTGAGTTACCAAATTTAGAAATACTTGAATTATGGAAGAATTCATTGACAGGTTCATTGCCGGTGAAACTTGGAATGAATTCGCCATTACAGTGGTTAGATGTTTCTTCAAATTCATTATCCGGCGACATTCCGGTGGGATTGTGTGATTCCGGCAACCTCACCAAACTCATTCTTTTTGGTAACTCGTTTTCGGGTTCTCTCCCAATTGGTCTCTCAACTTGTTCTTCATTGATCCGAGTTCGGGTTCAGCACAATTTGATTTCTGGTACAATTCCGGCTGGGCTCGGTAACTTGCCGGAGCTACAACGTTTGGAATTGGCACATAACAATTTTAGCGGCCAAATTCCTCATGATCTCACTTTATCAACCTCACTTTCATTCATAGATATTTCTTCAAACCAACTTGTTTCGAGTTTGCCCTATAGCATCTTATCGATGCCTAATCTGCAAACATTAGTTGTGTCAAACAACTATTTAGACGGTGGAATCCCGAGTCAGTTTCAGGATTCCCCGTCTTTATCTGTGCTTGATTTATCAAGCAACAGTTTCTCCGGGGTGATCCCAGAGAGCATATCTTCATGCCAAAAGCTTGTGAATTTGAATTTAAGTCACAACGAATTAACAGGAGAAATCCCGAAAGTGGTAGCAAGTATGCCGATGTTATCCATTCTTGATCTTTCAAACAATTCATTCACGGGGCGGATTCCCGATAGTTTCGGAAGCTCGCCGGCTTTAGAAACCGTGAATCTTTCTTACAACAAGCTTGAAGGGCCAATCCCGAATAACGGGATGTTAATGACAATAAACACGAATGATTTAGTGGGAAACGAGGGGCTTTGTGGAGGCATACTCAAGCCTTGTTCACATACTCGAGCCATGAATTCAGCCCGCAAGAAACTTCATGTTGAACATGTCATTTTCGGATTCGTTTTTGGGGTTTTTGTGATTTTGATAATCGGAATGGCAGCCTTCACCGGACGATGGCTTTACCGTAGATGGTTTCTATTCGGTTTCTTCGACGGGTGGTTTTTCAAAAGCAATATGGAATGGCCATGGAGGCTTGTAGCATTCCAAAGACTTAACTTCACAAGTGCAGATATCATGTCTAGCATCAAGGAATCAAACGTGATCGGAATGGGTGGAAGTGGGATTGTTTACAAGGCCACAATCCACCACCCGGTGCATTCATCCGTTGCAGTCAAGAAACTGTGGCGGTCGGAACCGGATATAGAAAATGGAGACGATTTGTTTGTAGAAGTGAATCTTTTAGGTCGATTAAGACATCGTAACATAGTGAGATTATTAGGGTATCTCCATAATGAAACCGATGTAATGATGGTTTATGAGTACATGCCTAATGGAAACCTTGGTGAGGCATTACACGGGAAACAATCGGGAAGAATGTTGGTCGATTGGGTCTCGAGGTATAATGTTGCACTTGGTATCGCTCATGGGTTGGCTTATCTTCACCATGATTGCCATCCGCCCGTTATTCATCGCGATGTTAAGTCGAATAATATTCTTTTAGACGCTGATCTCGAGGCAAGGATTGCAGACTTCGGATTGGCTAGGACCATGGTTCGAAAGAATGAGACCGTTTCTATGGTGGCCGGATCTTACGGATATATAGCTCCTGGTTAGTTTTTTTGACACATTTAGTTATGAATAAGTTGGTAATTTGAAATAATTAATTTATCTCGGTCAAATATGCATGATTAAAATATTTAGAAAGAAAAAGCAGCCCATATGGCCCATGTGGGCATAACAAGTCAAGACTCAAGAGTCATAAAAATATTACTTAATGCTAAGAACATGCTAAATTCTTCTATTTAAATATAAAAAATAATAATATTTTACTACTATAGTTTTTCGGTTTTTCCAATCATTTCTTGTCGTGAATTTGCATAATTAATACAGTAATATCCAAATTGGTGTTATTTGTTACAGAATATGGATACACATTGAAGGTCGATGAGAAAAGCGACATATATAGTTTCGGGGTGGTGCTTTTGGAGTTGTTAACGGGTAAACAACCGTTGGACCCATCATTTGGCGAGTCAATCGATATTGTAGAATGGGTTCGTAATCGGATGAGCAAAAGAGAATTGGAAGGTACATTAGATCTAGAAATAGGAGGGGAATGCAAATATGTGCAAGAAGAAATGCTTTTGGTGCTAAGAATTGCACTTTTATGCACTAACAAGTTACCAAAAGAGAGGCCTTCAATGAGGGATGTGATCACAATGCTTGGAGAGGCAAAGCCAAGAAGAAAAAGTGTTTGTGTTGATGTTGGTGTTAAAGAGAAGCCCATTTTCAACAACTCACCGGTCATAGGCCTTTTGTAGTTCTATTATTCTTGCCTAAACAAGTTCATATGACCGTTGATATTCGAGCGGCTAATTAAGAATCTCGTTGAAAATTGGATCGACAAATAGATTATTATGTGTTTCGCATCGTGGTGATGCTGAAATGATCGAGTAATAGATATTTCATTGAAACAAACTTTGTATATTTGTTATTATTAGTAAGTTCAAAATCGTTTTGTGGATTTTGGTCGAAAATGTAATTGTAATTCGTAAGTTGAAAGCGTACACACCCATTTAAGATGGTTCATCGGGTTAATTTATTTGTATTTTATAGAAGTGAACTATGGTTTGGTTAATTTGAATTAAAGTAAGGTGTTGTTTGGTAGCATTTGAATGATTAATATCTGAATGATGTAGAGGTCTGAATGATTCAGACTTCCACTGATATATGTCAGATTAAGAGGCAAAACATGTTGAATTATTGATTCAGAGACTGATTAAGAGGCATTACCAAACACTCTGAATTTGTTCGGTTAAGAGGCTGGCATGTTAACTGAATCATTAAGAGGCTTATTAAACAGCACCTAAGTTGGTTTCGGTAACCAAATTTTAGATATAAAGTGATTAATTTTAAATAATTACAACATTTGATTGAATCTAATTCTATATTATGATAGCATGAGTTGAAATAAGTTGAATCCTGAATATGCTGTGATTCACTTAATATATACCGAATTTTGATTTATATAGTTAGATCACTGCTAACGTATACTTTAGTTGAAACCGAAGTGCCGTCAATTTTATGAGCACTGTTAGCACGCCTCGGTTGGTGTCACGGTTGATATCAGTCTAATGGGTCAAATCACTATCCAAAGAGATCCATTTAGATGCATTTGTCGGTTGAAGTTTGCATTTACTTGAAGGACTATTTGACAGAGTAGGATGTATACGAAAAGTTTTGTCGCTTGAAGATGAGTTGTTACGCTTAAAACAATAAATACAAGAGGATGAAGTAGCCAGCGGCTTATTGGTGCCACTAACATTGCAAAAACTTGCATACAAAAGAAGAAATATGCAATAATTTTATGAGAAAGATTATAAATACAATAAGAATTTTAGCCTATTAGACTTAAAGACTAAAATTACACTTACTCATTAGATTATTATTCACTTTCCTAGTTCAATTTTTGTTGCTTTATGTGATATTTTAAAACGTTTAAAATCCTTAAAACGAGCAAAAACTAAAAAAAAATATTGCAATTGCCAAACTGTATTCTCAAACAGGTTACGATCCATTCTGGTTCCTATCAGTGTTTATGTATTCGATCAAACTGGATTCTCAAACCGAGTACGATCCGATCCATTTCGGTTCCTGTAAGGCGCAACATATAAAACGAGTACTAAATTACTAATCCAAAAATATATAAAAACGAGTCCATTTTTGAAAATAAAGTAAAAAAAATAACTGAATCTGATGGATCCAAGTGACCCCACTCTACGCATTTTCTACAACTACCACCAACGACCACCACAACACCACCAGGCACCACCGTCTCAGCCACCACCACCACAACAGATACTCGTACTCTCCCCCATCAAACACTATCTCAACCCACCTCTGTCTCCCACGGCGACTCGTCTCCGTCGCACACTGACGTTCGGCAAAAAAGAGGGAGACCAAGAAAGTATAACTCGCCGGAGGAAGCGACGGCTGCCAAGAAACAGCGCGCATTGTCTTCTCGGATGAGTACAAAAGATGTACCCCCGGCTGTTGGGGGAGTTTCAACTAATTCTTCCATGAATTCTGGTTTGTTTTCGTTACATTCTCTTTGAATTTAAACATTAACCCTTTTAAAAAAATTCAATACATTTAGGGTTTATTGATTCTTGTTTTTTACTGTATTTTGAATTCCGTTTCTCTAGCTAATCGTATGCTTATGTGATTGAATTGAGTGTTTGTTTAGTTTAAAGAGATCACGGATTCCATGCATCAATTCCAAATTTCTTGTATTAATTTTTTTAAATAATTTCAGTTTATTCAGGGAATGCTGGGCAAGGTTTCACACCTCATGTCATCACTGTGACAACTGGAGAGGTACGAGTGTATGTTTTTCATTAATTATCCTCGTAAATGTAGCCCAGTTTCAACTCTGTATGATTCTTTGCTGTAAAAGTATGAAGGTTCGTTATAAAATGTATATTAGATTATAATTTGGTGACCGATTATTGATTTATGCGTCTCTCATTAATTTTTTGCAGGATATTACCCGCAAAATCATGTCATTTATGCAACAAAGCAAGCAAGAAATATGTGTTATGTCTGCAACTGGTGTGATTTCTAGTGCATCTCTACGCCTACCAGCCACATTAAGAGGCAACTCTACTTATCAGGTAAACTATTCATATACACTTTTGACCCGTTTAACCATTAATAGGTCAATTCCAGTTATATCTTTTCTCTAACGGGTCAAATGTAGCCTAGAATATATTTTCCATGCATAAAATATCTTGAATCATTTTACTAAAAAAAGAATTATATGATTACATTTAAATCATAGCAAACACAATTTTTTTTTTCCTAAGAAGACAAATTATGGACAAAATCCCGGCTGAAACAAACAACTAATTTGATTGTTTTTTTCCATCTCTGTTTGCAGGGGCGTTTTGACATTATATCACTTTGTGGATCTTATGCACATGTTAATTCTGGAAACTTGAGTGGTGGGTTAAGTATTTGTATGTCTGGTCCTCAGGGGGAAATCATAGGGGGTGGAGTTTTCGGGCCACTCATAGCTGCGGGCCCCGTGCAGGTAACATTTTCCTTTAATTAATTTGCGACTTAAAAACATAACTAGAAAGTCAATTGGTTGGTCAAACAAGTCGAAAGTCAGTTGAAAAATCCTTCAAAAGATTATTTTAGTCTTTGTAATTAGATTTGACGTACTAGTTGTTTATTACACAAAGATGTTTCAGGTTCCCCTAAACAAACTCAACTTGTTTGACCTTTACTATTTTCCCATTGTAAAAAGCTGGTGATATACGATCAGGAGGAGGGTAATTTAGGCAATAATCAAATAATCAAACGTCTTCCATATAGTAATGTGTTGTTTTACTTTGATTGGGTTTTCAGGTAATAGTTGGTACATTTGTTATTAACAGTAAGAAAACAGATACAAACGCAATTACAATAGATAAGGTGGCCTCCATTACAAGAAATCCAAAAATTTTAAACTTCTCAGGTATATATAAATATATACTTCGTATTATATTTGTGTGATGAATCTACAAGAATGTTTTGACCTTTCCGTTGACTAGATGTATTTATGCAAATGGTATAATTGGTTTTTGCAGGTAGAGGGAATCATGGAGTAAACCATTCTTCAAAGAAAGGGCATTTAAGGAAGTAATTCATGTTCTCAAATTGGGACACAAATCCTTGATCAATGTACAGTTAACGAATTGTCATGTAAAGGTTGCAATGTTACTTGTAAATTGGTGAAATATTGTTGATATTAGTGTTAGTTGGTTAGTTCTTTGCATAATTTTGGTGTAACATTAGTTGTAGACTTAAAGGAGAAATGATATGGCTTCCTACTAAATATTCCTACTAAATTGATCAATACAAATGTCTAAATCAAAAGATAAGATTTAAAAAGAGAATTAGTGGATTCCACATGCATGCCTATTATTTAATGGATAAGATGATGAAGTTTGAATATTTAGTAAAAATCAATATAATTTTTCTTAGTTGCGGATTAAGATAACTAATCCCTCAAGGAAAGTACAAAGCCGTTTGCTTTATGTGTTGATTAAGATGTTGATAAATGAACAGAAACTTACGACACAGTTTGTCCCAATATAATTATAATCAGTTTTTTTTCCCTTTAAGATCTGATTAGTTTATTAATATGCCCCAAAGGTACTCCCACTTTGAATGGTTATTCGTTTTGGTTGGTGTTCTTACTTTAATTGTCACACCTATTAAATCTTTTGCTTTTATATACTACCTCCGTATCAAAATAAGTGATACATTTGGGAAATTGCGGTTTTTGAGGCAAACAGTTGAAAAGTGATTTAAAATAGTATAAAGTGGATAGTTAGTGGATAATGAGACCCACTTCTTTTGGATGTATTGAAATTAATGATGTTTAAAAGTAAAAGTAAGGGTAAAAGTGTAATTTTACTTTATTAAAGTAGATATTTAGTGGAGAAGGGGTCCCACTTTTTTGCTAAATAAGGAAAGATTTTGAAGTGTATCACTTATTTTGTTCCACCCCTTTTAGGAAAGTGTATCACTTATTTTGATACGGAGGTAGTATTATTATTTGTATTGTTATTATAATTATTATTTTATAGTTAAGCTTGTAAAAGGATTTTTAGCAACAACTCTTTTCTTTTTGTAGAAATCTTGGGTAGTTATGCATATATTCATGTTTTAACTTGATATGACATTTTTAGCGAGTCTATAATACATTAATTACAGAAACAAAAGCAAATTTGATTATCTTTCAATTCTTTTGTTGTCGTTTCCTATCATTATGCAGGCGAAACCAACAAATGAGTCATATTGTTTTTCATTTGGGAGCTAATTATTGCGCAATTTGGGAGCTAATTATTGCGCAATTTGGGAGCTAACTATGTTTGTATTTTACTTCATGTATCTTCTAATTATATTAATATTTCATATTTATCTTTTAATTGTGTTCAATGTGATCCAACTTTTAATTAAAATACTAAAGTATAAATCTCAATCATTAATCAATAATAATTAATAATCAATATTAATCATATGATTTACATATGAAGGGGTGTTTTTGTTATTTGACACTCATATATATATTTTAATCCTTTCTGTTTTCAAAAAATATAAAAAATTATATTATGTTACATACGATCGTATACTTGATTACATGATGTGATTATGCAAAAAACTACATGTGAAACTTACAAGCACATGTAATTATACAAATTAAAATATCAAATGTGATCAAGTATAAAATCGCACTTAATTAAGTATACAATTATTTGTAATTATCAAATAATGTTGGTTTTAACGAAAATAAACAATAAATAAAAATGATAAAAAAATAAAAAAAAGGAGATATTTTTGTATAATCACATGTGATTAAGTACATAAGATTATCGCATATTGTTGTTTTTTATTTAAAAAAATTATATGAGTGTCAAATGACAAAAATACACATCTATGTAAAAAGCATTTGATTAATCACGATCATTAATTAAATAATTATTGTTAATCAATAATTAAGATTAATTTTTTTGGGATTTTGATTAAAAGTTGGACCATACTATAGTGCTATTATATAACCTTCAAATATTTCGATTCTCACCTTTTCATAATTATCGTGCAACTTTTTTATACTAACTACATATATAAATGGTCGAGACAAGTAAATCATTTAATAAACATGTCTGGATTTATGATTGAAATTTTTTGACACGATAAATTTAAAATTGTCAAATTAGAGTTGAGACATATTAACTCGCAACATACCAACATGAATACGTCATCCGAATACGAAAGAAGAATTGTTACCCGTAAATTGAAGGATAGAAAAACAATTTGCTCTATCTTTTTTCCCCAGAATAAAAGTGTTAATCTAGTATTAATTCAATTCAAGCATATTTTATCGTCTTCCATATTTGGTTTGTGACTTCTTTTCAACATTCTTGAACATTATATACCATCTCATTCAACAGTCAAAAAGCCAAAATTTTCTAACTTTTCTACCTTGCATTTGAAATTCGAATCAACTATGGATCCAAGTCAAACATGTGTCCAGATATGAATTATTTTATTACAAGATGAATGACAAAACTTGCATTCAAACCCCAAACGCAGGTGAAAACAAAAGAGTGCACCCCACCCACTACCTCATGCGCACGCTACCCCACACTACCCCTCCAAACCCTAATTCCAAAGACCCTTTCTCTCTTCTCTAGTTTTTCTTTTTCTCGATGGACCCATTTTCTACTCAACTTACATGTTACGATTCATTTTGCAAATTAGCTCACACAATCAAAGTTGTGACAAAATGTAAGTGAAATACATATATTCATAGAGACAAGATCATCAAACCCTTGTTAGGTACCCCATCCACTAAAACCTATAGATAAGACGAACCAATCAAAAACACACATAGCTCCAAAAGGTACCCCTAATTAAAGGCCAAAGGGTGTTCTCAAGATTAACTATCTGTTTTCTCCTGTTATACCTCCACAAACTATCAAGTTCAAGAGATCGAGCGTTCAATTAACTTGATTTTTTTTAAGTTTTTTACATTTATATTTTGGTAACGATCGATCGATCATGTCAAACCGGTGGTGGACTGAGCAAGGTAACCTAGCCGGAGTTGATCAGCCATCATCGTTGACTCATAAAAAGGCAGATCTGGGATTAATATCGATGAACGAGAACAACACCGGAAGTGAAGAAGATGAGAGAGACAACAGCGATGATCCCAGAGAAGGTGCGATCGACACATCAAATAGACGGCCGAGAGGCCGCCCACCTGGATCAAAAAACAAACCCAAACCCCCGATTTTCGTGACTAGAGATAGTCCAAACGCGCTTCGAAGCCATGTCATGGAGATCGAGAGTGGAACCGATGTAGCTGAAAGTATAGCTCACTTTAGTAGGAAACGACAAAGAGGAGTTTGTGTTATGAGTGCCAGTGGGACAGTTATGAATGTAACCCTAAGACAGCCCACAGCCCCTGGTTCAGTCATGGCTTTACAAGGTCGGTTCGAGATTCTGTCGCTAACCGGAGCTTTTCTACCTGGTCCTGCGCCACCTGGCTCAACTGGCCTGACCATTTACCTTGCCGGAGGTCAAGGTCAGGTGGTTGGTGGAAGCGTGGTGGGGTCGTTGGTGGCGTCAGGACCAGTGATGGTCATCGCCGCCACGTTCTCTAATGCTACATATGAAAGACTCCCGGTTGAGGAAGAAGAGGAGGCAGATAGCGTTGTGCAGGCGGCAGGGATGGGTGGCGGCGGCGGTGGTGGATCGCCACCGGGACTTGGGATGGGAAGTGGTTTGGGTGATCATGATCCGATGCCAGGGTATAATATGCAGCCTAATTTGATCCCTAATGGTGGTGGACAGTTGAATCATGAAGCATTTGCCTGGGCTCATGGCCGGCCTCCTTATTAGAGGTAAAGTTATAAAAAGGATCAATGTCATTATTAATATAATTAAACTTGAATAAGGTCGGTCTAGTGTGATCGATCGATGTTAAAGTATTAATATATATTACAGGTTGTAATGCAAGAAGAAATTTAATCACAAATCCTGAATCTGTATATTTTGCTTCTACTGTTTGTTGTGATTAATAGGAAATGTGCTCGATATGATCAAGCATTGGATGAGTGAAATATAATAATGTACTCCTTATGTTCTTGCTCGTTTAGGGTATGTTTGTCTGAAAAATGAGAATTTATTTATTCGAAACACTAATAATTAAGTTGCGATATGTTTAAAGAAAAATAATCAAAGTTATTATTGAATTTGTATCGTCTTTGTAGCCTAGTTTTATACTCCCTCCGTCCCACAAAAAAACTTTACATTTCTCATGGGCACAATATTTTAGGAGATAGTTAGTGATGGGGTCATTTGTAATACTTTTGATTAAAATATAAGGGTAGATTGGAGAGAGAAAGTGTTTTATTGGTTGAATGATTGATAATATTATTATTTTATTAGGTGGGTCTCCCAAATTTGAGAAATGTAAACTATTTTGTGGGACAAAATTTGAAGCAGACATGTAAAGTTTTTTGTGGGACGGAGGAAGTATCTACATATCATATAAGTATATCCTAGCAACCATTTATATTGTTTTTCTTCAAATTCAATATGATTATTAACATAAATTACTCAAGAATTGAGATGACGAAATTAATTTAATGTTTATTATAATGTACTCCCTCCTCCCTTCGTCCCACAAAAAGCTTTTCATTTGAGTTTGACACAAGTTTTAAGGTGATAGTTAATGGTGAGGTCATTGGTAATAATTTTAATTAAAATATACGATTGGTTTGGATAGAGAAAGATAGTTAGAGCATCCCCAATGGTTAACCTCACAAAAGCTTATTATTTATGTCACATCAACCTTCCACTAACCAAAAAACTATTACTAAATAACATCTCCAATGGTTAACCTCTCCAAAAGCTTTTTCTTTATAATATTTTTAATTTACCTTTAATAATCTTAAATGTTTCATAAATACCCCTTATATATAAATTGTTAATTTTTTTGACATCTTATAAAATAAATATTTTTTAGAAATATTTCATACAAAAATATTATAATAATTGACAATAATATTTAAATAGATAGAAACATTACATTGTAAATATTAAAAAAGTAAAGAATTTATATATAATAATATATCTAAGGTTTAAAATGAAAAGATATTAAACATTGAGGGACTAAAAAAGACAAACATAAATAGTGCATTAAAAGGTTAGTATAAAAAAAATCATTGCAAAAAGCTTTTAAAAAAGCTACATATTCCAATGGTAAAAAGTCTTTCAAAAGCTTATTTGAATAGTAAAAAGCTTTTAAAAAAGCTACCATTGGAGATGCTCTTAATGGATAGTAAGTGGTGTGGTCTTTAATAATAATAGTATTTTATTATGTGGGGTCCATCAAATGTATGAAATGAGAAGTTTTTTGTGGGACAAATTTAAATAAAATAAAAAGTCTTTTGTGGAACGGAGTATATTTTATTCACTCTTATTTTTATGTCACGTAGCTTTGCATTTGGTGCACACAAAACATATTCTACTATCTTTAATAATGGTAGAAATAACTATATAATATATTCTAGAAATTAAATCTTATTTGTCAATGAACCGTATTCCAGCGGTCTATTATAATACTCTTATACATGTAAACGGGTAAAATGCATGAGAGTGATCCGTAGGGGAAATTTGACTATGATGTATGGAGTCTAACCGGTACTTATGTGATCGTTTTCAGGTCTTTTTGATAAACAGTGAGATTTAAATTCTTGTCTCTTGTGAAACAAAGTAGAGATGCACAAGAAAACAAATTCTAGAACCGGACCAGTTTCAAAACTAGTTTGCAACTGGTTTCAACCTCGTCAGACCGGATTAATTCACGAACTGCCGAACCATCATCATATTGAGGTTTAGGGGATGAACCGGTTTGAAAACCGAGTTTTTTTTGTCTACATAGCCGTTAAACCGATTTAAACACGGGATTTTAACAAAAAAAAAAAAAACGGTTTGAATCCGGTCCGAACCGATTTCAACCGGATACATACCCTACTCTCCAAAACCGTTTTAAAACCGAAGTGGTCTCATCCATACCTATTTTGACTTTTGTTGACCAAAACCAAAGCAAACCGCTTTAACATATAATCTAGTTTGTGCTCCTCTAAGACAAAGGGCTTCCTTTGTATAGGTACACTTAGGTAATTTATAAAATAGTTAAGAATAATGAAATATACAGAACTCGTGAAGAGAATGCTCATTACGCATCTCGATCTTTGTTGTGTCTCATAACAGAACACTCGTTCGTCTTTGTTATGATGCTCCTTCCGCCACCAAATGTCTACCTTTATTTAAGCACTCAATAATCGTGAGAAGCCACTAGCTCATTTATCAATATTCAATATCATGACAAAACAAGATCTTGAATAATTATGTGAGGCCATTAATTCATTTATTTAAGTTTATACAAATTATTCGCGGTTTATGTTTCAACGATCTTTGATCCAAAAACCATGTCTTTATAAAGAAACTATTCATACCACAAATAATAGGTTTATTTTGTTTTTCAATAGCTCCTAAATTTATTTCTTATTTTTTAAAGCAGGATTTGATCGAGCCTATGATTTTAGGCCATAGGCAACACCAAATATCAATATTACTAAGCTACAATCATCGGATAAATAATAGGTTTACTCTGTATGTTAAAGAAAAAATTTATCTTTTGAAATGATAAGATGTGATTTTGTGCCGTATAGAATGGAAATCCTAAGTAGTTGAGGAACTTGTGTTTATGGATAAAGGAGTTTGACAAGTTATCAAGTTTTGCACCAAATTGTTTGACTACAAAAGTCAATTATAGTCATGATGAATGTCACACAAGATTTGAAAACTATCGTCTGATGGAAACATGATCATTTTGAATATGAAATAACGAAATGAGCCTTTAATAATGGGAATTCATCAATACACAATTTTTATTGTAGCACAATTTTTATTATACGTAATATATAATAAGAATAAAATTAGAAAAATATAGTTTCGTAGATCCATTTCCCAAAAACTAGAGATTACATTTTAAAGTTGTCCTCTTCGATTACCAACTTTCCAAAAAAAGAGTCATTACATTTTCATCAGTAAAAATAGTAAGTGTTTCTTTTTCTGCACTATAAATCAATTGAATTATGTTGTTTAACCTTTAGCTTTAATGATTCCAATTGAGAGACAAAAAACGTATTTTTTTTTTATTCAAATTGTCATAAAGTAGAAAGTAAGCTTTACTTATTAAATTAAATTGACATTTGAGTTCATTAATAATCTTAACAATTATAAGGTTTTTTACTTTGAACAATTTTTGTACTGGAATTGTAAGTGAATGGTAGTCAAACATTTGCTGAAATCATATAATTTATTATATTCCGAAAATATTTATACTTCTAATCGAAACCCAAGGGGTAGCACAACCAATCCCGGGCTCTTAAGAGGTCCGCCTCTGGTCTTTATATTCAAGTATTTTTAAGTTTATATCTTAGTATTATCATATATTCGCAAAATATAAAGATTGTCACTAAGACACGGGCTAGGCCAACCAACAAGCCAACTCGAACACAATTTGTCATCCATAGAAAAGAAAACATAAGCAGAAATCGTGTAATCTGCCATATGATTTTTTTAATTTTTATCGGATCTGCCATATGATGTAATGGAGTAAGGACTATGCTACAAACATAATTTTTAATTCCGCAATAATTTTGAGTTAACCTACCGATTATTCAACTAATATTGTGACAAATGCAGGAAACAAGAGAATATATCGTAAAGTTCAATTGCTGATGCTGATTTGCTGAACCCTATAATAGTATTTGGTTTAAATAATACGAGAAGTGAATTAAGTCATCAATCCGTTGTAGTCTAGTTGGTTAGGATACTCGGCTCTCACCCGAGAGACCCGGGTTCAAGTCCCGGCAACGGAATTTTTTTTAAGTATCTGCATAACAATATGTAGAATCATTTTAATACTTTTGAATTTAGTGTTTCTTTATACATTATCTGTGAGTTTTACTTGTACAATACATCTAACATCTATTATCATTCGCTCTATTAGAAAAACTCATAATAATTTACATTATGGAGATAACTATCATAATAATTTACCATTCAAGATCAATCAAAGCATGTCAACAAATGAGCATATGATCTTATAGACAAAATGGTGTTGAACAGATTTTGGAATACTCAAAAGAAGGCTATACCAATCACTACCGAATGTTGAATGCACAACAAACAAACAAACAAACATACAAGTTACAATTACAAAAACTCCCAAATTTTGAATACAAACATGTAATAGATCTATTTGTGAGAAAAGTCAATAATAAATTCCATAAATCAACCAAGCCATTGTTCAGCACGACGAGTGTTACCACCAACAGAATGGCGTATACTTATCTTTTCAGTTGAGTATTTCTGTTGTAACCACTCGAATCCATTCACATCAAGTTTCCCAGATACCGATTTCCCCTGTTTCCTTCGAGTTTGTTGTTCTCTTACAGAAGCCCATAGTTTCTCAATTGCATTCCTTTGTTTACATGTGAATTTTCTAACATTGTCAAATGCGTGTTTTACAGTTATGTCTATAACTGTCTGGCACCTGAAAACAAGAAAATATTCTCCACATTGTAACAAAACGTGATCTAAAAGCTTTATATGTTTGACTTCAAAAGTCAAAGTAGAAAAATCTAACACTAACCACGGGATTTTATAGCGCTTTGCAGCAATCTCTAAACAAAGAATCAATGCTTCTCTTTCTGATTTCAAGAATGTTTTTGCTTCTTCATCTTCTTCCTTGGTTATTTTAGAATCTAATTTTGCTTTTAGTTTTTCATCAGAATTTGGAATCAAAGCATCAAGTCCAAAAGGATCAGATTCTTCTTTCTTGACAGTTATAGGAGCTTCTGATTCATCTATTAATGCAGCAGCTTCTTGTATATCATCATCTTTTGTTGCTATAGGAAGATTTGAGATTGATTCTTTAATTCTCCCACATGCCTTTGAAAACTATAAAATAAATATAAAATAAACATAGAAAATAAGATTTTGGTTGTTTAAATATCATCATGTAAAACAGTAACAGAATAAAGAGCATACCACAAAACTGTCATCAGTGAATAAATCATTTGCCATAACAGCTCTAATAGTCCAAACGCCCAAATACTTTCTTTGCTTCTGATTAAAGCACTACAAAACAAAATAATCACAATATATATTATACACCTTCATGATCATAAAAACATAATATAAACACATCTAACAACAAAAATATCAGATTTCTTACTTCAATCAGGTCTTGTGCAGCTGAGAATAACGCATGATAATCTGCCCTAACCAAAGGATCATTACAAGCGGTTAGTGAAGACATTGCTGCTTCAAGTATGGTAAAAAAATAGTCACTATTACTAGGTTTAACACTTCCTGCCTGAATTAACTGAATTGCAAGCCTTGATGCTTTGCTGAATTTTGAAATATTGTTTATATGTGAGCCGATCTTTTTCATGGCATCTATTACTTGTGTTTCTGAAGTGTCAGCAATTGTTTTGAACCTTGCACTTTTCTTTGGGGCAGGTGCTGAAAACCATAACAAAAAAAGAAAAGAAACAAATGTAATACCTTAGCTACTGGATAATGATGAATATTAATTTTTGTGAAAAATAATTAGCCTGAAAATAACTTGAAGATGCAACAATTCATCAAAGTTTTCACTTTTATTACCGATGAGTTGAATTAAATGGATATGTTACCATTAAATGCAACTGTGTTGAAATTCAATACCAATTTAGGGCTATTAGAGATTGATTATATAAACAGGTTTTCTGCATATTGTGATTCTTAAAATGTTTATTCTTGTCTGATTAGTGATTACTTTAGGGTAAAATGGGCCGTTTTCAATAAGCAATTTGAGATTGTTTATTACAAACTGAATATTCTAATATTCTTGATGGATTGATAATAAGTTGTTTCCAATAAGCCGATTATCTGCTTGTAAGCAATCCCAAACATCCCCAATATCTTTTTATTATTTTTAACTATGTTCTTCAGAAATTAGTAGCATTCACTGGTTAAAAGAAGTAAGAACGTGATCGCATCATTAAGCTTATGACCGACTAAAAATGAAAACAAAATCGAAATCCGTATCAATTTAATTTAAAAATACAAAGACGATTATTAAGGTTTGGAACCCTAAAAAAGGATTTAAGGAAATCCGTACGGAACTATACCTTGAGGTTCAGAGTCGGGAGGCTTGGAGCGTTTAAGGGCGCTCTTGAGAGCGGGGGCAGGTGGAGTTGGAGAAACTTTGGAGGTGGCAGGATCCGATGACGGTGGTGCCGCTTGCTCCGGCGGAGGTGGTGGTGGCGGTGCCGAAGGGGGAGGAAGCCCTTGGAATAGCTTACTAGACATGGATTATTGATAAGTGGTGAATTGTTGACAAGGAATTCGGAATTCGACTATTGATCAAAGGGAAGGAGGAAGGTTTAGGTTTTTCGAGGTCTTGCTCAAAGGGAAGATTGCTTATTGATTTTTTATTTCGAAAAGAGTAAATTACACTGAAGGTCCCTGTGGTTTGTTACTTATTACATCTACAGTTTCTGATCTTCGTTTATTACACTGGAAGTCCCTGGTGTATTCAATTTGTTACACCCGACGTCCCTCTGTCAAACGGACGTTAAAAACATCCTTTAAGTGACCCATGTGCACCTCACGTGACGGGCAAAATTGTAATTTCTCTTCCCCTTTTAAAGAGTAAATTACACAGAAGGTCCATGTGGTTTGCCACTTATTACAACCTCAGTCTCTAAACTTTGTTTATTACACTAGAAGTCCCTGGTGTATTCAATTTGTTACACCCGACGTCCTTCTGTCAAACGGACGTCTAAAAGATCTGTTAAAGTGACTCATGTCCCTCTGGTTCTGGTCCTTGTCCGGGTCGGTTTGGTCTTCAAGCGGGATTAGAACTGGTAAACCCGGTTTTTGTGTTGGCCATTCGATTAAACCTTTACATATGCATATTTTCATCTCAAAATATATAACTTAAATATTTTAGCGTATTTTTTATAAAATTATGATGTTTGTAGGTGTTCACGGGTTGTTTCAACTAATATGTTTTTATCAAAAGTCTACTATATATGCAACCTCCATCACCGCCCATCCACGACAACCACCATCATCACCATCACCATCCATCATATGCGATCACCAACATCAATGCTACATATTAAAGTCACAGGGTACCCGCTGCTACATTGCGCGGGTACCCTGCTAGTATAGAAGAAAACTCATAAACTTATATACCTTTTAAAATGCCGGTTCCAAACCCGAAAAAACCGGGATCGAAACCGGTAAACCTGAAACCCGATTTTGGAATAAAACGGGAACCAGAAATCGGACCGAAAAACCGGTTCCGGGTCGGTTCCGGTTCAGGTTCGGTGCCGGTTTGTTTAACAGAGGGACATCGGGTGTAACAAATTGAATACACCAAGGACTTCCGATGAAATAACAAAGTTTAAGGGACTGTGACTGTAATAAGTGGCAAACCACAGGGACCTTCCGTGTAATTTACTCTTTAAAAGGGGAATGGAAATTACGATTTTGCCCATCATGTGAGGTGCACATGGGTCACTTAACGGAAGTTTTAAACGTCCGTTTGACAGAGGGACGTCGGCTGTAACAAATTGAATACACCAGGGACTTCCAGTGTAATAAATGAAGACGAGGGACTGTAGATGTAATAAGTGACAAACCACAAGGATCTTCCGTGTAATTTACTCTTTTGAAAATGAGTTTTGAAAAAAAACGTTTGACCTGGATTTATTGATTCTTTGGTACAGAGAATTGATATTCATACTATAAAAATTACTTCTCACATCACATTTTACAAATTTTAAAACAGATTGTACAACTATACTAAAGCACAAATGTGGTATAGGAATTAATTTGTATGGTTGAAATATCACTCCCTTTTAGTACATGGTGTTGATAACTTGCTTCCTGAAATGTGTAACTGAGATAAACCAATAATCTCATATTGCATTGTCTCTTCGGTAAAAGAAACTGATGCCCAATATTCAACATTCAAAACGATGCATATAAAACGCTCAATTTCTTCGAATTTACAAGATCGGATCCCATTGATTTCATCACGTTTTATAAACCAAAGGGCTCTAATTTTTTCTTAGCCTTTTTATTTTAGAACCTCTTTTACAATATTATTCACCATGTAAATTATATATATAGACACACCTTTTTAGACCAAGTAATTATTCTCTTTAAATATTTGGGTATAGATATTGAGGTAGTCGTTGTTTAGCAAAGAGTACCAATGGCTTAGCTAAGTTAAGGTCATTATAATCTTCATCAAGCTTAAGTGGGAACTCATTATGCGGTATCTCCCATGTGAATCCTTGAACCATGGTGGCGAACAACATGATGGTGATGGTCGAACCCAACAATACTCCAGGACAACCACGTATTCCGGTGCTAAATGAAAGCATCTTGAGCTCATTATCTGAAAGAACCACTTCGTTTCCATCCACACGTAGATGCCGATCAGGATCAAACCGCATTGGATTCATCCACACATTTGGATTCCTTCCTAACCCAAACCGGCTAAGAAGAACATGGCTATCTTTGGGTATGAAGTAACCAGCAACAGTAGTATCTATCATGGAGACATGGGGTATATTAAAGGGATTCAAAGGATGCAGCCTAAAGGACTCCTTGAGGCATGCTTTTATGTAATTAAGTTGGGGTAGATCTCGTTCTTCAACAAATCGTTCACGACCTACCACAATGTCCAGTTCCTCTACTGCCTTTCCAAGAATCCTAGGTTCATTGATCAACTCTGCCATTGTCCACTCTACTGTGTTAGAGGGATTATCAATCGTTGCAACTATTAGTTCCTGAAAACAAAAGGACAAAACCAACAAACAATAAAGAGATGTTCAAGGTAGTCCTTAAATTTGTGTAGTCCTAAGGAACAAATCTCAACTATTAATCAATATGATCTAATGGTCCACATTAATCACATATTTTATATATATGAAGGGGTATTTTTGTCATTTTGCACTTACAAAAAAATTCAATTTTTATTTATTTTTTAGTTTAAAATTATTTTACTATTTTTTATTAGTGTTTTATTTCTTTTCATTAAAAAACAATATTATTTGATAATTATGTGTGGTATTGAATCACATGTGATTTCATTGTACAATCACATGTGATTATCAATCACATTATGTGTTATTAACGAATAATAAATACTTTTTAAAATAATAATAAAAAAATAAATAACTTTAATGACCAAAATACCCCTTCATATATAAAATATATGATTAATTTTAACCATTACTTATAATTAATCAATGGTTGAGATTTATCCTTGAAACTACATAAAAAACTACCTTGAATACAACCCACAAACAATAATATAATCTTGCACACACAAATGAAATATTAGAATACCAATTATTAAGTTGCATACTAAGAGTAAGAGAGTAGAACGTTTGGTACAAGAACACAAAAACTATTAGCATCGGTCATTTAATAATAGTGGGAGATTGTGAGCCTTACTATAATCTGGGCTTTGATCTCCTCGGGTGTAAGCTTAGGGCTTTCAAGTTTTATCATAATATCAAGCAAATCATCTTCTACCTTTCGACCTCCATGCTTCCAAATTCGAATCCGTTCGTCAATCAATGGATCCTGATACTTTCGAACACTTTGAATGGATGTTCTTAAGATCTTTTCATGGCCATCTAAATCTGTCTTCCCTCTCAACCACGGGAAATAATCACTAATGGAAAATGCATACAAATGTTTAAGTATGTTTAAAACAGCTGCTATATGTTCAATTTCTTCTTCACCCGGCGCTCCATCTTCATTACCTTTCCCAAAGAATCTTGTTCCAAAAATCATATTCCTTATCAAGTTTCCACAGTAATGTTGGGTTGCAAATCGAATATTTATTAATCCGCCTCCGTTTACGATGTTTTGTTTCTCTATTTGATTGCATATATATCTAAGCAAGTGATTACCTTCTTCGTCTCGCTTGGGCTTCAACCATTTGTGTATTTGCGACGAGAGGATATTTTTCTTCATGACTTTTATCATTTTTCTCCATTGATCCCCAAACGGGGACAAACCGGTCGTGCGATAATTGTCACTTGTCAAATAAGCCGACAAGATATCTGGCCTTGAAGCAAATATTCTATCCTGCTTTTTCAGGAACTCACATGCTAGTGTTGGAGAGGTGACTACAATAACATGGGTTGATGGTCCTAGTCGGATGCAAATGATTGGGGTATTAAACTGGTCCATGAGCCTGTGTATCCACCGGAAAGTTGGTCGATTTTGGACCATTTTTATGGCGCAGCCGATAAATGGCAAAGGGGTAGGACCAGGTGGTAGAGGTTTCTTGTTAAGAACCTTAGTAAAGAGGATGATGATGAAAATAACAATAATATGAAAGATGGCTAGAGGTATTGTTGTTGATGAAGGCAATAACATTTTTTCAAGAAGTTCTGAGTATTAAAAAGAAATTATGCATGAATGAAATACACACTTATGTGATGAGTTCTTGTGTCATGGTTTTAATGTAAATTTTGTGATATTTATTGGCCAGATGTCTCATTTATATTATTTATCTATATAAGTAAATAAACAGATTTTATGCCCACGTCTACAACCACCAGCTTGTTAGGTTCAATTGGAGATCGCCAGCCGCCCCTTACTTTCACCGCCTCTATATTTCTTTTGCTTCCGCCGCCTCTATATTTCTTCTTTTACACGTAGGGATGGAATCGGGTCCGGAACCGACCTGGATGGACCGGGACCTGAAATACCCGACAACCGATTTAGGAGAACTAGTAGACCCGAGAACCAGACCGTTTTATAGAATACGGTTCCGGTTCGGTTCGGGTAAATCGGGTATAGACCCGAATGGAACCGAAATATTAATTAGAGCCGACTTTGAGTGTTTTTATCACATATGTTAGTTTATACATTTAATATTATAATAATTTACAAATAACAATTGCGTAATTAATATAAATCGAATACTATTAATAGTATTATACCACAACAAATTCCAAGTACATAGTTAATTAATTTCGGTTTCGGGTCTTAGACCCGATTTGTCCCATACCCGATGTACCCGGACCCGATTTACACGTACCCGAAATACCCTATACCCTATTTCAAGAAAATGTTGGACCCGATACCCGAACCGATTTTTGGTAATCCGGTTCCAAATGGTTCCGGTTCCGATACAGTACGGGTTTGGGTTTTCGGTTCTATATCCCATCCCTACTTACACGTCGATGACCAGGTTGGTAGAATGGCTTTCTAATTGGAATTTACCGGCCGCCCTTGGCGATTGCGCACCGCCTTCATGGTCGACCGCCTTAATTTGCTTTAGACTATAGGGTATGGGCCTCACCATAACTTGAATATTTTTGTCACATCATCTGCCACTTCAGCAACCAGACCACACCATTTTGTCTAGGAAATACCCACCACACCACACCATTTCCATTCCATGTAATTTTAAATACAAAAAAAGAAAAGAAAACATGTCATCGAATCACAAGCTAGCCTATCTCCACCCCTCCCGTTAAGATCCGTGTCCATGGCCACACCAAACCACATTTTCATCACCACTAGTCGGAGGGGGTGGTGTTCTCCTCTCCACCACCCGGTTAAGTTTGCCCGGTCAGCATCACACCACGGGACTTTTATGCCCATACGGTTTAGCCTTATAAAAAAAAGAAAAGAAAAGACAACCGATAGTCTGAAACTAACCTTTTTAGTGGTCACGTGAGCAGCACGAACAGTTTGTTACACAGAGGATTACGATCATTACATTGAATGTGTTTTCCCTCTGTTATTCTCTTTTATGAGTTTTAATTGTAATTGTTCTATTGTAATCGAATTACAACCGATTATTGAATTTCTCATTCGGAATCTGTTCTTAACCTAGATTCGTGATTCATTCGAATCAATTCTCATTTCTTAATTGAATTCTGGATTGATTGTTTTGATCGTATCAATAACACACGTTCTTTCTGAATTTCAAGCTAATCTTCAAAATTAGGGCTTCAATTTGAGTATATAATAAAATCAGTCTCCGTGAGATTTGCTCCTGATTTTTGTGTATTCTTCTTTCCCTCCCAAAGCACAGCTGGTAACTATATCTTTCCTAACCCTGATTTTCGTTTTTCCCTTTCTAATTTATGACGAAGAAGCAACGGATTTGCAGACTCCACCGCCGGCTAATTCGTGGCCTGTATGATGGAAGGAGGAGAAATTATGGAAGAAGATGGTCTCAAGAAGATAGTAGAAATTGAATCAGAGTCTGGAAAATTAAACGGTCTGATCGAATTCCCATCACTTTATTTTGTATTACTTTTCCAAAAACCGAGAACTTAAATGAGTATAATTTGTAGTTACTATTGAATCGTAATTTGGTATGGAGATGTGATAAGCCACAAGGTTTATCAATCACAAAGGTACAACAGGAACAACCTGATGTACAACTCTTATTTGCCCAAGCAATGTCAAAACGTACAAAGTGATCCAAGATGCTTAATACAAATGGTATTAGACAGTATTTATACTAATGACCCTCTACTAACTGAATAACAAACAAACAACTGAAACTGATTAACAACTTTATTACATTCAAGTTCCCTGAAGTATTGACTTATAACAAGATTAGTCCTTGTACTAATCTCATACGTATCAATACTCCCTGCATGAGAAGATCCTTGTCCTCAAGGATCATAAGAGGCCCAAATATCAAATGAAGGGAACTGAGTTTGAAGCTTTGAGACTTCCTCCCAAGTGCTATCTTCCAAGTCTGTATTAGACCATCGAACTAAGACTTCTGGAATAGCAATGTTCCGTTTCTTAACCATGCGTTTATCCAAAACTTGTAAAGGAATTGGAATAAAAGTACCAACATCAGACACGGGAGGTAGGGTACATTCACCAAATGAGAACCCGAATGTTTCTTAAGGAGCGAAACATGGAAAACATTATGAATTTTGGAATCAGCAGGAAGAGCCAACTTATAAGCAACTGCTCCAATGCGTTCGGTGATTTCAAAAGGCCCATAATATTTGGCTGCTAATTTGTGGAACACCTTTTTATTTACCGAGTATTGCCTATAGGGCTGCAACTTTAAAAATACCCAATCGCCCACAGAAAATGATCTTTCGCTCCTATGTTTGTCTGCTTGAACTTTCATACGGTTTTGAGCTTTAAGGAGATTATCCTTAAGAAGTTGTACGTGGAGTTCACGGTCACGTAACAGGGCATCAACTGACTGATTAGTGGAGTCCTTAGCTTGATAATGAACATATGTTGGGGGGACTTGATTGAACAGTGCTTGATAAGGAGACATGTTCAAAGCTGAAAGGTAAGATGAATTATACCATAGTTGAGCCAAAGGAAGCCACGAGGACCAACTGCTCGGAGTGTCCAGAGTAAAACATCGCAGATACGATTCTAAACAGCGATTTACTACCTCAGTTTGTCCATCAGATTGTGGATGGTACGCACTGGAAAATGCTAATGTGACTTTGTGAGTTGCAAATAAAGCTTTCCAAAAATTGCTTAAAAAAATCGGATCACTGTCTGATATAATTTTTTCTGGCATGCCATACACGGATGATACATGAGAAAATTAGGCAGCAGCTACCATGGAAGCCGTATATGGATGCTTCAACCGAATAAAATGAGCAAATTTGCTCAATTTATCAACAACCACAAAAATAACTGTATAACCTTGTGATTTGGGTAGCCCGGATATAAAATCCATCGAAATAACAGACCAAAATTTTTCTGGAATTTCCGAAGGTTGTAGTAAACCTGGAGAGGCTGCAGTTTCATATTTGCATTGCTGACACAAGATACAATCCCTAATGAAATTTCGAACCGAAGATTGTAAACCTTTCCAGTATAAAACAGAAGCTATTTTTTGGTAAGTAGCATGAATGCCTGAATGACCCCCAACTGCACTAGCATGAAAATGCAATAAAAGTGCAGATTGCAATTCTGAGTCATCCCCTACAACCAATTTTTTTATTTCTGAGCAATTGACCATTTTGAAAGGAAAATTTGGAAGAATAAGCGGGATTCTCTTTTAATACATCAATTAGAGCCTGTAGCTTCCCATCTCGTGTAACACTGTTGGCAATTTTGGTACCCCAGTCATTAGAAATAATAGAAATCGACCAGCACATGTCATTAGAAGGCTTGCGAGATAATGCATCAGCTACTGGGTTATCCTTTCCTGCTTGGTATTGAATTGTAAATTGTAACCCAATTAACTTGGTAAACCACTTCTGTAAAATAGGGTTACACTCTTTTTGTTCAAGCATATGTTTGAGAGCTTGATGATCTGTTTTTATAATAAAAGGTCTGCCTAGAATATAATTCTTCCATTTTTGAACTGCAGCCACAATAGCAATCAACTCCCTTTCATAAGTCGATAGTTGTAAATGCCTAGGACCTAAGGCACGGCTGAAAAACGCAATCGGATGTTTTTGTTGAGATAATACTGCTCCAATGCCTGACCCCGAGGCATCAGTTTCAATTGTAAATGGCTCTTGAAAATTTGGTAGAGCTAATACCGGGGTTGATGACATAGCTGTCTTGAGCAGATTAAAAGCACTAGTTGCTGCATCAGACCAAGAAAATGAGCCCTTTTTTAATAGCTCAGTAAGTGGTTTGGCCAATTTCCCATTGTCCTTAACAAATCTTCTATAATAGCCCGTAAGGCCTAAAAAACCCCGAAGGTCTTTTATGTTAGTAGGAATTGGCCAGTTTAACATATCTGAGATTTTGTTAGAATCAACTCTCACCCCTTCAATACCAATAACATGGCCCAAGTAATCCACTTGTTGACTTGCAAATGTGCATTTCGAAAGCTTTGCAAATAAAGAATGAGTTCTGAATAGAGCCAGCACCACTTGTAAATGGGATAAATGTCGGTCCCAAGTTTCACTGTAAATCAAAATGTCATCGAAGAATACTAGAACAAATTTGCGTAAATATTGCCTGAAAATCGAATTCATCAGATTTTGAAAGGTAGCAGGAGCGTTAGACAGGCCAAAATCTGTAAACTCATACAGCCCATCATGAGTTCTAAAAGCTGTTTTTGCAATATCAGCTGCTTTCATTCTTACTTGATGATAACCACTTCTAAGGTCAAGTTTAGAAAAATATTGGGCACCGTGTAATTCATCAAGAAGTTCTTCAACAATAGGTATAGGAAACTGGTTTTTTACTGTGATATTGTTTAATTGTCGATAATCAATACAGAATCTCCATGAACCATCCTTTTTCTTAACCAATACCACGGGTGAAGCATACTCACTCTGGCTCGGTCTTATCACCCATGCATTTAGCATTTCTTGTACCAATTCTTCAATAATAGTCTTTTGTAAATTCCCATATCTATAAGCTTTAAGATTCACCGGATTCGAGCCTTCTTTTAATGTGATGCCATGGTCTAGGCTGCGGTTAGGTGGCAATTGTGCAGGGTTTTCAAAAACATCCGAGTAAGAATCCAGTAATTGTTGTAATGACATTTTCCTTGCTGGTTGTTGGTCTAACCAGGAGGGAAAATCCAACTTCACTGCACAATTTTGAAGAGCAGGTTGCATAAAATCAATTAGATATGTATTTGAAATATCTACTTCAGAGGTAATTTCTTTTTTGCTATTCCATTCCCTAGGAATTGGTTGGGAACCTTTGAATACTAACACTTTATTCAATAGATTGAACTCCAGGGAAAGCATTTTAAAATCAAAAGTGACTCTACCCAATGAAGATAACCATTGTATTCCCAGAACCATATGGTATCCTCCTATTGGCATCACAAAGAATTCATCTGTGAACTGTACTTCCTGCATCACCCATGTTAACTGTTTTACCATATATTGTATGGTCAATTTATCACCATTAGCAACTGAAACAGTTCTTGGTGCAAACGAAGTGAGTTTGAGACCTAATTTTCTTGCCATTGAAAAATCAATAAAATTGTGAGAGCTACCAGTGTCAATAAGCATATTCAATTCTTGTTTCTTAACACAGCCCTGAAATTGCAGTGTTTGAGGGCCCCATGTACCAATCAAGGCATGTGTAGATAGTGAGATGTCACCTGTATTAATTGTAGTAGGTTCACTATCAACAGTTGCATTATCTCCCATTTGTAGAACATCATCATCAGGACACAAAATCATCTATAACCGAGACGGACACTTATGGCCAGGGGTGTATTTCTCATTACAAAAGAAACACTGATTATTTCCTCCTTTCATCATACTCCTTTTTTCGACAATTGTTCAACCGGAGTGGATTTACTAGTCACAGTATTGGAGGTATTTGTGGTGGTTGTAGGCTTAGTAAATGATTTATTTAATGGAGGATTCCATGAAGTTTGTTTAGAAACATTTGGAAATGATTTTGTATTGACAGTTGACAAATTAGGGAGGAATTTGGAAGTTGTATTGGAAACAGGTTCTGTGAACTGTGATAGTTTTGTATTCTTTTGGCCAGAACTAATCGACTGTTCCTCCTCATAAATTGATGAGTGAGTTTTAGGTACTTCTAACCCCCAAAGAGCATAATAAGCTCCTTTCTGTAATCTGGTGAATTTCATGGCCTGATTTATGCTCTTAGGATCAAGCATTTGAACAGTTTGTAAGATCTCATTCGGTAAACCTCCCAAATACAATCCAAAAGTAATTCACCAGGAATTTCCAATTGATTACGCAATATATTGAATTCAGAATTATAATCATCAACTGTAGTCGTCATTTTCAGATTCCGTAATTCAATCATAGGTTTAGACAAAGTACCTTCTACGAAGTGTTCCCGGAGTTCATTGATGTAAGTTCTCCACGTCAATTGAACGCCACTCGTGTCTGCCATATAAGCTTGATGCCATTGAAGAGCTCGACCTTTTAAATGAATTGCAACTAATCTGATTTTCATCGCTTCAGGTGTTTCATCTAATTCGAAGAATTGTTTACATTTGTAATGCGAATCCTTGAAATTCTCTCCATCAAATGCCGGAAACTCAAGCTTCGTCACTCGATTCACCAATTGATAAGGTTTTTTCTGATTTTTTCCATGTGTTTCTTCATCCAGATCAATTGAATTGCTCAAATTCCTTAGGTTCTTAACGAAATTTGGAGACTCTGGCTTATCCTGAGATTTCATTCTCGATTGATAATCAACAATCAAAACGTTCATCATTGATGAAAGTTCTTCATGTTGTAATTTGAATAATTCTTCCATTCTCGCCACGCTCGATTGAAGAGTATTCAACGTTTCTTCCTGTGAATCCAATCGTCGCTCAACTGCATCGGTTCGATACATGGTTTTTTGTGTTTTCGATTCGCACCATACACTCACAGGCACGATGAATACGCTCTGATACCACTTGATAACCTACAAGACCTATCAATCACAAAGGTACAACGGGAACAACCTGATGTACAACTCTTATTTGCACAAGCAAAGTCAAAACGTACAAAGTGATCCAAGATGCTTAATACAAATGGTATTAGATAGTATTTATACTAATGACCCTCTATAGAGAGGGATATTGATAAGCCTCATAAAACAATGATGAGGAGGTTTCATTATATACACGTATTATATAAACAGTTTACAAATGTACCTCATCAATTATGGAGTAAATTACTCACTAAATAACTATATCTATAGAAACAAATAATTGACAATAAATGATAAAATCATCCGTTAATACCCCCCTTCAATCGAAAAGGTGACGGACCGAGCCGAAGCATCGTGCGAAATGTCTCGAATTGCGGACGCGGAAGGCTTTTAGTGAAAATATCGGCCACTTGAAGATTGGTAGGAACGAACTTTGTGTAGAGTTTCCCCGAGTTTACAAGTTCACGGATGAAATGGTAATCAAGATCAATGTGCTTTGCTCGTTTATGAGAAATTGGATTTTGTGTCATGAACAAAGCACTCTTATTATCACATAAAAGAGTAGGCCTATCAGGTGGAAGAGCATGCAATTCGCGTAAGAGATGCGTGATCCACACAATTTCAGCGGCAGTATTTGCCATAGCCCTATACTTGGACTCACAGCTTGAGCGAGACACAGTAGGTTGCTTTTTGGCACTCCGTGATACAAGATTTCCACCGAGATAAATAGAGTAGCCATAAGTAGACCGGCGAGTGTCTAAGCAACGAGCCCAATCTGCATCAGAATAACCGGTAATGTTGTTTGTATGAGGGCGACTGAATGTGAATCCAAAAGAGATGGTGCCTTTAACATATCGAAGAATTCGTTTTACTAAGTTAAAGTGTTCTACAGTTGGAGCATGTAGGAATTGAGAAACTTGGTTGACAGCATACGACAAATCCGGTCGAGTGATGGTCAAGTATTGAAGAGCCCCAACCAATGAACGATAAAGCGTCGGATCCGTGTATGGTTCTCCCTTAGTAGTAAAGGAGACATGAGGGGCGAGAGGAGTGCTTACTGGTTTGGAGTCATAGAGTTCCGCTCGTTTGAGTATATCACTAGCATACTTGGATTGAGTGAGAAATAAACCATTTTCAGTGTAAGCAACCTGAAGTCCCAAGAAATAATTGAGAGGCCCAAGATCCTTGATGGCAAATTCTTGATTTTTATTGAGAAATGAAATGTGTTATTTTTTATTCATCATTGCCAGTGAGAATAAGATCGTCAACATAAACGAGTAAGTACATTATGCATGTGTCACGAGTGAATACAAATAGGGATGTGTCGGCCCGACTACATGTGAAACCATAAGAGGTAAGAAAAGTGCTCAATCTTTGAAACCAAGCTCGAGGTGCTTGTTTTAACCCATAAAGTGCCTTTGTTAATTTGCAAACATGATGCGGGTATTGAGCATCAACAAATCCCATGGGTTGTTCCATAAAAACGGTTTCATCCAAGTTACCATTCAAGAAGGCATTTTTCACATCTAATTGATGTAAAGTCCATTTTTGTAAAATTGCGAGAGATAAAACAATACGAACCGTAGAAGCTTTTACGACCGGGCTAAATGTGTGACAATAATCTAAGCCCGGAATTTGAGTGTAACCTTGAGCTACTAACCTTGCTTTATAACGTTCAATGGTGCCATCCGAGTTGTATTTAATACGATAAACCCATTTGGAACCAACAATATTAGTAGAATTCGGACGAGGCACTAGTTGCCATGTGTGATTTTGTTTTAAAGCTTGAAATTCATCATGCATTGCTTCCATCCATTTAGGATCTTTGGAGGCGGTTTTAAAGCCTCGTGGTTCAACCGTGGTGATGAGAGCAACATGAAGTGGATGATTCGTAAGAGAAGCAAAATCAGCATGATGTTTGGGTTTAAAAATTCCGGCCTTGGATCTCGTGGTCATAGGGTGAGAAGAGGCAGTGGAGGGCTGTTCGGGTGGTGTGGGTGTATCGGCAGTGGACGAATCAGTGGATGGAGAAGCATTTGTGTTTTGGTCGATGGGAGGGGATTGGGTTATGGTATTATTTTGCGCTGGAAAGACATTAGGTGGAGGTGGGTGGGCTTCGTGTTGGGTAGTAGACGTAGGTGGGTGGGCTGTAGTGATTATAGGTGGTTGGGTATTTGGAATTAGTGGGTTTTCAGTAAATGATTGGGATGGATCAGTAGGTGGTGGGTTTGGAATGAGGTTGCACAAAGTGCAAGTGGAGTCCACTGGAGTGGCAGTAGGTTGTGATTTAGGAATGGATGGTATAGTGGATGTAGTGGGTGATATATTGGGATTGGGTAAAAAAGTGACGAGATCTAATTTGCCAATATCTTGACAACCGGAAGAACCATAAAACGGAAACACTGATTCGTTAAAACGAGCATGACGTGTGATGTAAACCCGAGAAGTATTTTGATCAAGACATTTGTACCCTTTGTGTTGAGAACTATAACCAAGAAAGGTACAAGCAATACTTCTTGGTGGAAGCTTATGTGATGAGTAGTCCCGTAAGTAAGGGAATACTTGACAACCAAATGTGCGAAAAAATTCATATTGTGGTTGTTGTTTAAAGAGCAACTCATAAGGCGACAAGTTTGATAGCAAGGGTGTGGGTAATCGATTAATAATAAATGTCGCCGTAGTGAAAGCGTCAACCCAATATAAAGTCGGAACATGAGAATTAAATAGCATTGCGAGACCCATTTCTACAATATGTCTGTGCTTTCGTTCCACCCTACCATTTTGTTGAGGTGTGTAGGGCATGAAAATCGATGAAAAGTGCCGTTAGCCTCAAAAACTTTCCGGACCGTTTGATTTATTTTTCGTGAGCATTGATTTATTTTTCGTGAGCCACCATCACTTTGAAAAATTTTGATTTTTCGTGAGCATTGATTTTGAACTAAATTAATAAACACTTGTAGAACCGAATAAAAACCGTTTTTTGGTTTGAGAGGATAAAGCCATGTGAACCTAGAATAATCATCAATAAATGCAACATAATATCGATACCCATCTTTAGAGGTAATAGGAGACGTCCCCATAAATCACAATGAATTAAATCCAAGGGATTAGAGGAACGTTTATCATTTTTAGCAAAAGGTAATCGATGTCCTTTCGCAAGTTGGCACGGAGTGCAATTAATCGGTTTTGGTAACAATGAAGTTATAGATAAAATGCCTAACTTATTCAAAATAGAAATTACATCAAATGAAACATGACCCAAACGGGCATGCCATAACTCATAAGAAGCATTTTTTAGGACTTTAGCCGTTGCACAAAAAGCTTGTGATCTATCTTTGAGCACATAAAGTCCTTGTTCACATCGACCTTTAGCCAGTACCTGTTTTGTTTTCCGATCCTGAATATAAAAAAATGGTTGTGAAAATAAAACATCAACGGGTTGATCGGTTGTTAGCTTGCTCACGGATAATAATTTCTTGTGTAGATTTGGAATAACCAAAACATTTTTTAAGCCAATGGAATGTGAAATAGATGATGAACCCGTATGAGTAATCGGAAGTGTTTTGCCATTACCAAATAAAACAGTAGCATTACCTGGATAAGGAGCACAATGATGAAGAGTATCACCGCTAGGAGTCATATGATCCGTAGCTCCCGAATCAACATGCCAATCGGGGGAATTGTTCGTAACATGACATTGTGCATGAAAAGCTTTGGCTAATGACTCATCCGAAATAGTGGCCCGGGTAGCATAAGTAGGAAGATTAGGGCAATTATTAGCATAATGTCCATTGGTTCTACATAATTGACAATGAGGTGGTCTACGGGTTTGACCACGACCACGGCCACGATAGTTACTACCACGCCTACGGTAAGACTGCCCTCGACCCGAAACAGATTGAGTATTGGAGTCAGCATGAAAGGCAACCGGGGGAGACGGGGCAGCATGAATGGACTGTAAAAATAGTTCGTGACTCTCTGTTTGAGTCACTAAATCCCGAAATTTTGGTGCGGGTTTAGTTGCCCGAATCGCAGTTGAAAAAGTTTCATATGAGGACCCCAAACCGCAAAGAAACCAGTGAATTTTATCAATTTCAACAACGGGTTGGCCAATGGCAGAGAGTTGGTCACAAATTGATTTAAATTTGCGACAATAGTCAGTAACAGAAGATGTACCTTTCGTAAGCTGTCGAAGTGAATCCCGAAGAGAATGGATTCGTTCTACAGAGGTGTTACTGTAAGCTGATTCGAGTGCAAGCCACAATTGTCGAGCAGAGTCGACGCCTAATACCTCTGCTGCCGCTTCTTCAGTGAGGGAAGATTGAAGGAGAATCACAGCTCGTTGGTCTTCTTCAATCCACGATTGTAGATCGGGATTTGGGACGGATTGTCCGTCAATCGTAACACTAGGCGCTGGTGAGGGAGTTTAACCATCAAGATGTCCAATTAACTTTTGGTAGGTGAAAATTGGTATCATGTTGTTTCTCCAGAGGAGATAATTGGTAGATGAAAGCTTGATGGACATCATATGAAGAAGTGTGTTCATTGAGAAAAGATTGTCTGATGGAGAAGAAGGGGTTGCCATGAGAGCACAGAGAGAAAATCGAACAGAAGGTAATTTGGGGATATAGAAAAGAAAAGAAGGAGAGATGTACGAAAGGGTGGGGGCGAATAGGGAAATTTGGGGAAAAAGAAAGAAAATAAGTGGTCCCTCTAGAGCTCTGATACCATATAGAGAGGGATATTGATAAGCCTCATAAAACAATGAGGAGGAGGTTTCATTATATACACGTATTACATAAAGAGTTTACAAATATACCTCATCAATTATGGAGTAAATTACTCACTAAATAACTATATCTATAGAAACAAATAATTGACAATAAATGATAAAATCATCCGTTAATACCCTCTACTAACTGAATAACTGATGGCGATGGCGTGGGTTAAGACGGACCAACCCGACCCGAGCTGCGTGTTGGACCCAGACGGCTCAACAAGGGATTGAAACTTATCTTTATTAGTTTCAAATTAAGCCATTATCTTGTTTAATAGATTTGGTCTTTATCTTAGGAATTTATTTTCGTTTTTTAGGAATCTTTTATTAATACGTAACAATTGTAATTGGAGAAACCAGTTTTGGAATTTTGAATACAATTGTTTTCCGGGAAAACTTGGCTCGAGTTCTTTGTATTTTCCGATTTATGCAAGAAATTGCATCAGTTGGTATCAGAGCTCAACATCAAATCAATGGCGAACAATGGTCGAGGTCATAGTCAACAACCCCGTAAGGACGCCGAAAGAGGCAACGAGATAGGATGGCGCGATCCCCGTGACATTGCTGAAATCGCTAGGTTGCAACAACGGGTCTGGGACCTTGAATTGCAACAAGAGGATCGTGAAGAAGAGACCGATACCGACACCGCCGCCTGGGGCGACCATGATGGTTACCGGAATCCCTTTGGACAACACAGTCCACGACGAGAGCCGTACGTAGCAGATCCACTTCGCAACATGGGAGTAAAAATTGATGTTCCCGAATTCGATGGTAAAGTACAACCAGATGACTTTATCGACTGGTCAAGCACGGTTGAACGAGTCTTCGATCTGAAAGACATTCCTGATCATTATAAGGTAAAAATCGTTGCTATTAAATTACGTAAATATGCATCGTTGTGGTGGGATCATATAAAAAAACAGCGGGCTAAAGAAGGGGGTTCTAAAATTGAAACGTGGTCGAAGATGAAGAAACTTTTGTGTAAGAAGTTTTTACCGGCAAATCACCGACAAGAATCCTTTTTAGAATACCATAGTTTATGATATTGCCGGATTTAGATAAGTTTTTATCCGTCAATATTAATAATTCATGCATAGTTTATTAGGAAAACGAAGCTTTTCATGCCTAATCTTTATGTTTTTATAAATTGCAGGTAATATTGAAGAAATGAGCAAAAAAAAATGCAGAAAATAGACAAATCCTGAGATCAGCTGTTTGGTCGTGTCACAGAGGAAGTGTCATAAAAAAGGAGATCACATATATTGAAGAGTGGATCGGCCACATATATTCAAATGAAGCTCACTTGAAGGTTGCATACAATTGAGAGTTGTTAAATTAGCCAAACACATACAACATTTAATCACAGCCACATATTTTAGATACTTGTCATATGTTGAGATAACAACCACAACCAGCCCATGATATTGGAGCCCACGAAGAGAGCAAGTCACGAATTTGGCAAATTAATTAGACTACCGGCCCACATGAAAAGAAAAATAAGAAAGTCAAGCCCATGTCTAAACTATACGACTGGGGTGAACATGGTACGGTACCACGTATATTTTTCTCATACCGCGTACCGTACCAACTATAATTGGTACACTGATTTATCTACCATTACTATACCAAGTTTACTTGGTACCAAATTGTTTGGCTACCAACAATCTTGGTTGGTACAAATTGGTAATGGTATATACCAACATCACTAACTCATATGAAATTAAAAAAATTAATAACAAAAGAACAATGATATTTTATCATTATCGACCAGTTAAACATATTAACAAGTGTTCTGAACATAGAAACAAAATAAGCAAAATGATATAATATGTTACGTGCTATATAAACATAATCTAGTACGATAAAGTAACAAAAGATGTAGCTATCTTGTCGTAACTGAATCACTGATTTGTGTGAATGTACATATAAAATATTATATTTTCAAAGATGTTTTTAGTTTTAAAGTTAAAATAAGTATGTCTTATTATATTATATTAGTTTCAGAGATATTTTTTGGGCACATCTATAATTTAAATAAAATATCATATATTTTAATATCTAATTGAAATCTTGGGCAAATAGGTTGCTAGTTTGTTATAATATATTAAATTAAAAATCATATAATATATATCTTGGTTGGTACGGTATACCGTGGTATTTAAAATTTGTGTACCATTACCGTACCATGATTACACAATTGGTACGGTACTACCAACCAAACATGTTGGCTACCAACATATTGGCTACCAACTATACTTGGTATGGTTGGTAGCATGTTGGCTGGTTTTATTCGGTACAAATTTGACACCCCTATATACGACCACTATTAATTCGGTGGCATTATTTTGAAAAGGGCAGTTCAGGTGGGGAGTTTTTCTGGAGGTTACGAACGGAGGAGGTAGCCGCAAGGCTACGGCAGACGATCATAAAAATAACCCAGTGGACGCTAATTGCGACGGACAAAACAATCGCATAAGAACACAATTGAGAGGAGAAGATTTAAGGCAGCATACATCAATATTTAATTGGTTCAATTCCTTGTTTCTATTAACAATGTTTTTAACTTTTTATTATTGTTTGATGTTTGGTTCATCTAACATGTCTATGTGCTAATTGTTTTTGTATTCACTATGGCTTGATGAAATTCTAGGTTTAAGTTTGGTTGATTTTTAGGATTATAACTTTAATGTTTGAACATTTGTTGGTTTATGAATTAATCTTTTGGTTTATACTTTTGATCTTTGTCATTTAATTTGTTTATTGGTGTTTAGTTTAATTATTGACAACATTTGAACTAGTTATTGATATCCTCGTCTTTTCACTTAAGTGACCTAGATGGCGATCCACTAGGAATAGGGATTGAAATTAGATTCCAATAAGTTAGGATAAATCGGAAGTCTAACCGTAGTAACGAAAGTTCTAGGTTAGAGGGTTTAGGTAATCCAAACCTATTAAGATCAACAACCCGAGGTGTGATTAGATTACAACTTTTGAGAGAAGGAATTCCTATTAGTTGTGTTTAGTTTATTAAACGGGACTAAGAGAAATCTAGTACCGTGACCTCTAGAACATTAGAAGTAATTGGAGCTTATCAACCAGACGTAGACTTAGAATGATTCAACCATGGTGAATACCATTTTCTCCGACACTTAGAGTTTTACCAAATTTCCTTTGTCTACTTTTTATTAAGTTTAAATATATTAACTAGTAGTAAGTAACAAAACAAAACCCTTTTTCAATTATAACTTTTAGATTAATTCACTTAGTTCTAGTTTTACAAATCAACTTAATTGTTCCCTGAGGATTCGATAACCCGAAATACTTACCTAACCTATATTACCCACGATTAGGTATACTTACCTATGAATGTGGTAATCTAGAGTAGTGGTATTTAGGAGCTTAAATTTTATAACTAGATCCAACACATCAAGTTTTTGGCGCCGCTGCCGGGGAGCGGTTTTATGTTTTTAAGTTTTTGAAAGTTAATTAGTTAATTGATCCTTGTTTAGGAATTTATTCTTAAATAAGTTATTTAATTTGTCATTTTTGTTTTCCTTTATTTTGGTTATCAGTTGCGTGTTAACTCTTTGCTTTGAGTTGTGCAGGTGCATGAGCAATAAGAATACCCTTAGAGGCAAAAAGGCTAAACCTGATCAACCTTCACCGTCCTCCGATCCAGAGAAACTTTTTCGAAGGAGAAAGAGGACTCAACTAGAAGCAAGATACAACGCAACCATAAAGAAAGCTCAGAATATTGGAGAACCAAGTCTTGAAAATCAAAATCCGCTTTTTGAAGTTGAAGTCCAAAGTTCTGAAAATCAGGAGTCGATTCCTGCTACATTCGAACTAATAGTCGATAATCAAGAGCCGATTCTTGATAATCAAATGGGTGACCGAGATCCACCACCGGAACGTCCGATGTGGCTAAATGCCCCGATTGATGCCATTCCGGCAATTAGACTTCCGGAAATAAATGGCGTAAATTTTGAAATAAAAAGTCAATTCCTCAGTATGGTTCGTGATTTGGGTTATGATGGTAGACTCACAAATGACCCAAATCACCATATTGAGTGCTTTAATGACATTTGTCAATTGTTTAGAATACCTAACGTTTCGCAAGATGCGATTCGACTTCGACTCTTCCCTTTTAGTCTAATTGGAGAGGCAAAAATTTGGGTCAAGTCTCTTGAGCCAAACTCCATTTCGACTTGGGAAGAACTCCGAAGTCGATTTATTCACCGTTATTTTCCACCCGCGAAAGCGGATAAAATGAAAACTGATATAATGGCTTTTCAACAGGAAGCAGGTGAAACATTAACGGAAGCATGGGAACGCTTCAAAGGTATGCTAAAAAGATGCCCAAATCATGGATTTGAGAAGAGCGATATTGTCCATCTCTTCTATATGGGTTTGTCCAACAATGCACGATCCACCCTCGATTCATCGAGTGGTGGCATATTCATGTATAAGACCCCTACGGAAGGATACCAACTTTTGGAGGATATGGCCATGCACAATGCAGAATGGGCGACCGATCGAAGAGCGGGGAAACAAACGAGTTCCTTGAACGCGGTAGATGATAGACAAAGCGATGAAGTGGCATCCATTAAAAACAACCAAATTATGTTAGAACGTAAATTAGACAAAATAACATCTTCTTCACATGCAATACAGGTTGGATGCGACAGTTGTGGCGGACCACACCTTACGTAAGAGTGTCTACAACATCAACCGATGGCAACTGAAGAGGAGGTTAATTACTTGAACCAAGGGTATGGTAATAATTACCAACGTGGAAACCAAGGGCATGGCAATAACTTCAACAACAATAGGGGATACAACAATAACAACAATAACAACAATAACAACTATCCCCCTAGACCAACACACCCACCTGGTTTTTCCCAAAATACCCAAAATAACCAATCAAATTACCCTCCTCGAAACAACACAATCGTTCCCGAATCAAGCTCAAAACCCGCAAATCAAATGTCACCATTAGAAAGTGCAATTGAGAAGTTCTTGGTTAGTCAAGCTAAGACAAATGAGGAGACTAAACAAGACTCCAACGAAATGAAACAAAACCTGAGAAACCAACAAGCCGCCATACAAAACTTAGAAAGAGACATAGGAAGGATTGCACAAGCCTTAAATGATAGAGAACAAGGCAATCTACCTCCTTCCACTCAAACAAACCCAAAAGGAGAATTTAACAATACACGGGATCTAAAAGCTATCACCACACGAAGTGGTAAAGAGGTAAGTTCTCCATTAGTTTCAACTAATGTTAATGGTTTTGATGAACAGGTTTTGATAGAAGATGAAACACCAGAAAATGAAGATGAGGTGTTTGGGGAAAAGATAGTGAAGAAGGATGAACCGGAAACGATGAAGGAAAAAGAAAAGATCAAATCAAAGAAAGAAGAAGCAACAAGTTCTTACCTACCTAAAGTTCCTTTCCCACAACGGTTGAGAAAGGAAAAACTCAAAGAAAAATACGCTAAGTTTGTTGATATGATTAAACAGGTACGCATTAACGTGCCTTTGGTTGATATGTTGGCAGGTTTGCCAAATTATGCGAAATTCATCAAAGACTTGGTGTCAAACAAGGCTCAAATGGAGGAAGCATCTTCAGCTGTGTTGAGTGAAGAGTGCTCGGCTATTGTACAAGCAAAAATGCCACCAAAGCTAGAGGACCCAGGAGTTTCATAATCCCTTGTCTTTTTGATAATTTACCGGTTTGCAATGGTCTAGCAGATTTAGGTGCTAGTATAAGTCTAATGCCCTTGTCGATAGCTACAAAAATAGGATTAACCAAATTTAAACCGACTAGGATGATTTTAAGATTAGCAAACCTCTCATACACATATCCCACTGGCATAGTAGAAAATGTACCTGTTAGAGTTGACAAATTCGTGTTTCCCGTAGACTTCGTCATCCTAGAAATGGATGTGGACCCCAAAGTCCCATTAATTCTAGGAAGACCCTTTTTGAACACGGCGGATGCCATGTTCCACGTGCAAAAACAACAATTAAGTCTAGGGATTGATGATGATAGGGTTACCTTCTCTATTGAGAAAGCCATGAAGCATACCTCCAAATCCGACGATTCTTGTTATTTCATTGATGTTATCGATTCATGTATCGATGAGGAGGTTACTTCCTTTCTTGACCTCGATTGTAATGATATCACCACAAAAGGTGATTTCACTATTGATTCCGATGAAACAATCCGAGATCTCCAAGAGTTCGAGGATTTGCTTCATGTAGATGGTGAGGAATCCGAGGTAGGAGATGTCGAATTTAAGAAAATTGACCCTAATGACAACATTCGAATCAAAACTTCTTTAGAAGAGCCACCTACTCTAGAGCTTAAACCGTTACCAAACCATTTAGAGTATGCCTTTCTAGAGGGTGATTCCGATCTTCCGGTCATCATTTCATCTAAGTTATCCTCCACCGAAAAAAAAGATCTTATTAAAATTCTGAAAACCCATAGACAGGCCATTGCTTGGAAACGGCTGACATTCCGGGTATAAATCCCGCCTATTGTACACGCAAAATCCTCATGGAGGAAAATTTCAAGCCAAGTGTGCAAAGGCAAAGAAGATTAAACCCGAATGTCAAAGATGTGGTTAAAAAAGAAGTTCTTAAACTTCTTGATGCGGGACTCATCTACCCTATCTCCGATAGCCCGTGGGTGAGTCCGGTACAAGTTGTACCGAAAAAAGGGGGTATGACAGTTATCAAAAATGAGAAGGGTGAACTAATCCCTACTCGAACTGTCACGGGTTGGCGCGTATGTATTGATTATCGCAAGCTAAATGATGCCACCCGTAAGGATCATTTTCCTTTACATTCATTGATCAAATGTTGGAATGACTCGCGGGAAACAACTTTTATTGTTTCCTCGATGGCTTTTCCGGCTATTTTCAGATTCCAATCGACCCCCTAGATCAAGAAAAAACCACATTCACGTGCCCATTTGGCACATTTGCTTATAGGAGAATGCCGTTTGGTTTATGCAACGCTCCGGCCACGTTCCAACGTTGCATGACGGCTATTTTCCAATATATGATAGAGGATTGTATGGAAGTGTTCATGGATGACTTCTCGGTTTTCGGGAACTCATTTACTTCATGTCTAGCAAATCTTGAGAGAATTTTGAGAAGGTGTGAGGAGTCTAATTTAGTGCTGAATTGGGAAAAATGTCACTTCATGGTGCGGGAAGGCATCGTGTTAGGACATACGATTTCTGAGAAGGGAATGGAGGTAGATAGAGCTAAAATAGATGTCATATCTAAGCTTCCTCCACCCTCAAATGTGAAAGCCGTTAGGAGTTTCCTTGGTCATGCGGGTTTTTACTGTCGGTTTATCAAAGATTTTTCAAAAATCACCCGACCCATGACCCATTTACTTGAGAAGGATATACCATTCATTTTCTCAAATGAATGTGTAGAATCCTTTAACTTGTTAAAGGAAAAACTAACCGAGGCTCCGATCATGGTTTCTTCCGATTGGGAATTACCATTTGAGTTGATGTGTGATGCGAGTGATTATGCACTCGGTGCGGTGTTGGGGCAACGAAAGAATAATCACTTTCAACCAATCTATTATGCTAGCCGAACACTCAATGGTGCTCAAGTGAACTATACAACCACCGAAAAAGAATTACTTGCGGTTGTGTTCGCTTTTGACAAATTTCGACCCTATCTTGTGTTGTCGAAAACCATTGTTTACACTGATCATTCCGCATTGAAACATCTCTTTGCTAAGAAAGACGCCAAACCTCGACTCATACGTTGGATTCTCCTCTTGCAAGAATTCGACATTGAGATCAAGGATAAGAAAGGGGCGGAAAACCTTGCAGCCGATCATTTATCCCGCCTCGAAAATCCATATTTGGAGGAGTGTGATGAAAATGGGATAAATGACAAATTTCCCGATGAATTCCTTGAAGTTATTAATGCTTTACAAGTGTCTGATGACCCGTGGTTCGCCGACATGGCAAATTATTTGGCGGCGGGTGTCCTTGTAAAGGGTTTAACTCATCAACAAAAGGGGAAATTTTTCTCGGATTTCAAGTACTATTATTGGGAGAATCCTTACTTATTCCGGGTCGGGCCTGATTTTGTTCATAGACGATGTGTGTCCGGTGAGGAAGCTTATGTCATTCTCAACGAATGTCATAAGGGACCCACCGGGGGCCACTTCGGTTCTAACCTTACCGTCCGGAAAGTTTTAGATGCGGGATTTTATTGGCCAATAATTTTTAAAGATTCATCTAAATTGGTCAAGGCTTGTGATGCTTGCCAAAGAACGGGTAACATCTCCAAACGAGACGAAATGCCTCAACATAGCATTCAAGTTTGTGAGGTGTTCGATGTTTGGGGCATTGATTTCATGGGCCCATTCCCGAGCTCCTATGGTAATAAGTACATTCTTGTAGCCGTCGACTACGTCTCAAAATGGGCCGAGGCAAAAGCTTTACCAACGAATGACGCCCGGGTCGTAGTCAAATTCGTTCAAGCTCTCTTTTGTAGGTTCGGTTGTCCTCGTGCTTTCAGTAGTGATCGGGGCACTCATTTTGCCAATCACGTAATGGAAAAAACTTTGCAAAGATATGGTGTCCATCACCGTTTTTCAACTTCTTATCATCCACAAACAAGTGGACAAGTTGAAAACACTAATCGAGCACTTAAGAGGATCCTTGAGAAAACTATTGATAGAAATCCAAAAATTTGGTCTCAAAAGTTAGATGATGCTCTTTGGGCATTCCGAACCGCGTTTAAAACGCCTACCGGTTACACCCCGTACCGTATGGTTTACGGGAAAGCATGTCACATTCCGATCGAAATTGAACACAAAGCCTTTTGGGCTCTTCAAGAATTTAACATGGATGTAATCATGGCGGGTAACAACCGCAAATTCCAATTAAATGTTCTTACCGAAGAAAGATCTCATGCCTACGAGAATTCTCGAATTTACAAAGAAAATACGAAATGTTGGCATGACAACAAGTTGAAAACCATCAAATATTTCAAACCGGGAGATAAAGTCTTGATTTATCAATCCCGTTACAAGTTTTCTCCCGGAAAACTGAAAACCAAATAGGCCGGTCCTTACACCGTTGTTCAACAAAACCCATCCGGGTATGTGGAGCTCATTTGTGATAGTGGCCGTTTTAGCATAAATGGCCACCGTTTGAAACTTTATCATGAGGGAGATGGTAATTTCGAGAAGGAGAAGTTGGAAGAAGAGGAGGTGATTCATTTCATCTCGGTTGGTGCTCGTAAGTGAGAAGAGAGTAGCATCGAGTCGAGGTTTAGACTCAATAATCTTTGAAGCGCTTCTCGGGAGGCAACCCATGTGTATTGTGGTTTATTCCCTTTCCGTTCTGCTTTTTTCTTTTTTGTTTTGTTTGTTTTTCTGCTTGTTAAAATTTTTGGTAAGTGTTTTTGGGTAAATTTCTGCTTGTTTTTAACAAATGCGTGAATCTGCCAGTGGAGGAAAGTTCGCGCCGCGAACTTTTCCTCCCGATCGGGAAGTCCGAGCAGAGATTGTAGTCTATTGGCGTGAACTCTTAACGATTAGTTAACGATCGGGTCACGATTCGGATACGGGTCGGTCCGGTTTGATCCATTTGGATCGGGAAAGTTCCCGATCGGGAACTTGTTACCGACGCGAACTCCGCGTGCCTTAAATACATCGTTCTGTTCCAGCAATTCTCAATCGTTAACCCTAAATCCCAAATCGTGAACGCAGCAGCAAGCCTCTCTTTTCTCCATCCGATTTTCACCTTTTCTCTTCCAAAAGTTCCGATTCCTTCCTCAAATCTTCATCTCCATGGGTCCAAGGGTTAGTTCTTCTACTTTTCTCATAGATTTATCTTGTATTTCGGTATTAGGTCCGAAAATTTTGAAATGTTCTTGAACTTTTTGAGTTAAATCTTAGTTCTTTGTGCTTAATAGTTGATTTGTAGTTGAACCCTAGTTGGAATTTACAATCTTTGTGCTTAATTAGTCAAAACCTCTTAAGATTAGTAGACTTTTAGACCTACATTGTATGAAATTGGGAAATTGTGAGCAAATTGGGTTAAATTTCGGATTTTTGCAAGTGTTTAAGTTGGATTTAAGTTGTTAAACTAGTTATCATACTTAAATTTTCTATATTTTGGATGATTAGTTTAACAACTCGGGTTGGATAAAATTGGGCACCAAATGTCGAGTCTTTTGTTCAAGTTATGTCAAGAATATTCACAAAGACACTATTTTTACAATGTTAATATGTCTATAACACTTAGTTTTTAAATCAAATTGAAATAAAATATAATTAACAATGTCAAATCTTTAATTTTATTGTCAATTTTCTTATTTTTAAAACTAAGTGTGGGAAGGGGTAATGTCATTTACACTCATGTTTTACATAATTAGACACCCTTTTATTCTTTCATTTTTATATCCTTAACATTGTGATTATTGTCTTTGATGTAGAAACTACAAAAGACCACTGCATCCTCATCCACCGGTGGCCGTGGGCGCGGACGTGCCCGTGCACCTTCACTTGTACCTGCACCGGGGCCCGCACTCCTACCCGATGGGTTCCCGGCCGTGCTGAAAGTTAATAGGGAACATGTGTTCTTAAATTTTGATAATGCACCGCGGGAAGGACTTGCACGAGACTGTGAAACCCGGAGAGATAAACTATCACATAAACAAGTAGCGGTGGGAAGGTGTGCAGATTTGGAGTTGTTAGAAGCTGTGGGTCGAAGAGCAGATATTCAAAGTTACTTGGTTCGTTATTACACGGATCACGATGGCGATGTTCTTTTTAAATGCCGGGCGTGGGAGAGAGCTCTCCTCATTAATGAACCAACTTATGACGAGCTCCTCCTCGAATTTTACTCCACTATAAAATTCGAACCCCGAGTAGCCATGAAGAATCCTGAAGATCTTTGTATTCAATATCGAGTGGCTAACCAATGGGTGCATTGCAACCTCAATCAATTTGCTATCAACTTAGGTATTTATACCGAAGCCGAAACCACAGCCCGAAACTTTAGGCATTATATGAAGTGGTGTGCAACCAATGAGGTTAAACATGTTGATGCATATTGGCGTCAAATTGGGGTTGGTGATTACCGCATGGCTCATACCAAAGAGTCAAGCATTAGGAGTGGCACCCAACGTTACCTTCATCGAATGATTTCATACACTATTCGCCACCGAAACCAAGGTCCCGAGAAAGTTAACAAATACAATATGTGGTTGCTCCACCAACTTATAGATAAGAATTCGAGAACGAACATTCCGTTTGTAATCGCTAAATTTTTGAGCACACAAGGGAAGGGGCTTAAGGGGAATAGTCCGATGGGTGCCGGCCATTACATCACTCGTTTGGCTCGAGCCGCAGTTGCCATCCCCCAACGAGTTTGGGATAGCATGACGTATCGACCTATGGGCTTCATGGATGAGACATTATTATCGGGTATGCACGTTATTGTTAAATTTGCGGGTGATTATGTGTGGAATGAACACCCCGGTGTGGAAGAACCGGAGAGTGGTAGTGGTAGTGAGGATGATGGTGATGATGATGTGGCTATGGACGATGTACCGGCTAATGAAGGACCAATAGCGGGTCAAGACTTTGGTCAACCGGGACCAATGGGTCCCCAATTCGGCCACTCGGGCGCCTCGGGATCCGGCTCGGGTCCATCCTCGTTTGACCCTTATTTTTCGTATAATCAAATGGTCGAGAGGATGGATGCAGTGCAAGTCGATGTGTCCTATGTCTGATCATCCCACGACCATTTGCAAACCAATGTCCAAGATCATATGCACCGGTCATACTACAATCAAATGCGGGTTGGGCAACAAGTAAATTGGCAAACCGACGTTGCCAATTATAATCTATATCCCGATCAATTTCCCCGACCACCACCTTATGATCATTCCACCTTACCCACATGGGCACCGAGCTTCCCCGCACCACCGAACTACCCAGATTACGATGCTTGGTACCAAGACTCCAATACTTGGTACCGTCCTTACCCGCCACCGCAATGAAGACCGAAGCAGAGAAAAAATAAATAAAAAAAAGAAAAAAAACGTTTTCTGTTTTTGTTTTTAGGTGTTCGTCGTGATTGCTGTCTGTTGCGGGATCTTGTAAATTGCTCCGGAATTCAAAACTTCACCGAGAATGAACACAACGCATCCTCAGGTCGTATACTTTCTTATGACCTCGATTTCCTAAATTTTGTCAAGTTTATTGCATTGGGGACAATGCAAACACTTAAGTGTGGGAAGGGGGTGTATTTAAAAAGAAATCCACCATTTAAAATTTGTGAAATCTTCGAAAAAATCATCTAAGTAAGAAAACCGATTTAATGATTAAAATTTTTTTTATGACACATCTCGATGCATTTGAAAACAATTTTAGGAGACAAAGTTTAATTTAAAGGATGAAATTTTAACTAGCTTTTATGTTTCAATCTTTGTGGCTTTTCATAGATTTAAGAATTTTAGCTCTTTAATTATGGTACTTTTAACGTAGAAATTTGGAAATGTCTTGTACAATATATAAAAATCATCTTTAAGAAAATTAAGGTTAGTATTACTAGCTCCCAATGACATTAGGTTAAGTTAAGGACCTTTAGTTTATGGTGCACATCATTGTGAATAATAAGCAAAAATATATCAAAAAGTTATTAAAAAATATTGTGGAAGAACAAACAACCGGCCTTGTGTCACTCGGACAAGTAAGCCCGAGGGGTCCTTCAAACCTAGCATTCTAAGGTCAACTGATCTGGACATGTTGGTGGAAAGTCTGCTACGCGGGTGGCATTCGAGCTGAGGTTCTTCCCACCAAACAAATAAATAAATAAATGTAAAAAAAAAAAAGAAAGAAAGAAAGAAAGAAAGAAAGAAAAATAAGCAAAAATAAAGAAGCTTGAATAAGCATACATGAATAAAGCGTTTACGCTACCCAATGATATTTAAACTAATTTTTCTCAATTTAACCCTACTAATTGGGTGGTTTTCATAAAGATGATATTTGTAGATTATGCAAGAATGAAGGAATTCTAAATTAAAATTAGTATAATTAAGGTAGCCCAAAATTAATAGGTTTATGAAAAGTTAACTTGTTTGGTACACAAAATTGGATATAAAATATAGGTGAAATTTTATTTGCTAAATTAAACTAAATTCCGAAATTGTCATTGACTGTGATTGAAATGCTTGTCATATGCATTAGATTGGTATCTTACTAACAAATTTTCCATGATGATTTGCTTGAGGACAAGCAAAGTTTAAGTGTGGGGATTTTGATATTGACGTTTTTAGACACGTTCAAACCCGTCAATATCGTTAATTTTGAGTACGTTTTAGAAGCAAATGCATGTGATATTACTCAATTATGTGTTTATTTTACATTTCAGGTAATATAGCTGAAAAGGTGTCAAAAACGGGTCAAAAGATAGCCGAAAATACAAGAAAACGCGCCTGAAAAAGTTCACGATCGTGAACTAGACGTGAACTAGTTTACGATCAATACCCAGATTTTTTGTTTGGTTTTAACGATCGGTAACTCAAGATCACGATCGGTAATTCTGCATTTCATGAAGTTCGCGACGCGAACTTTTGTTCGCGATTGTGAACTATGCGTGTTAAATCGTGTTAAATGGCAGATCAAGGGGAAGAGTTCAGTTATCTTTGACATCATCTACGTTTTTTGGCAGTTAAGGACGATTTTCCAGAGCATTTCTTCAAGGGTTTCATCAAACTACAAGCAATTATTGATTTATTATCATTTTGGAACAATTTCATGGTTGTATTTCTATCATTGAATCCTTGTTTGTCGATTTCTAGCATGTCTATGTGCTAGTAATCTTTTTATTCATTATGTTTGGATGATTCTAGGACTAAGTATGGTTTAATTTTAGGGTTATGTTTATGTTCAAACAATTGTTGATATTTAATTACTCTTTTGGTTCAATCTATGAATTTTCGTTTCTTTATCGTTAGTGATTGATTCAATTAGGTATTGACAACACTTGATTTAATTGATCATTTCCCCAACTTTTCACTTGTGACCTAGTTGGTAATTCACTAGAAATAGGGATTAGAGACAAGATTCCAATAAGTTAGATTAAACAAGAAGTTCAACCCTAGTAATGAAAATTCTAGGTTAGAAGTCTTAGGTAATTCAAGTCGGTAATTTCAACAAATAGAAGTGTGATTAATTATAACTTTTGAGAGAAGAAATTCCTATTCGTTGTATTTAGTTTATTAAATGGGATTGAGAGAAATCTAATACCGTGACTTCTAGAACATTAGGATAACCGGTGCTTAACAACCATACTTAGAAATAGATGAATCCATACATAGTGAATATTTTTTAAATCTCAACTTAACGTCCTAATAACTTTCTTTGTTTATGAAATTCATTATTTACATTAGATAAAATCCAAATCATGTTCAAAACTATTTCTTTGATTAATTCTTTAACTTTCCTTAACTGGATTACATAAACTGTTCCCTGCGGATTCGATAACCCGAAATACTTACCTGGCCTATATTACCCACGATTAGGTATACTTGCCTATGAATGTGGTAATCTAGAGTAGTGGTATTTAGGAGCTTAAATTTTATAAATAGATCCAACACATCAAGTTTTTGGCGCCGCTGCCGGGGAACGGTTTCTTGATTTAGTAGATTAGAACTTAGTTTATTAATTGATCCTCGTCTAAGAACTAGTTCTTGGACGAGTTATTTGCTTTATTTATTTTATTTTATTTCTATTTTATTTGTATATTTTTTACACCAGGTGCATTTTATAGTTTGTTTTATTCCCTTGCAGTTTATTTTTCTTTACAGTTTATTCAAATAGGGGATGCAGAACAACCAATGTGGACAACAAGACAAATAGCACCGAATGCTCCTGTTCCTGCTATTAGGAAACCAGATATCACGGGGGTAAATTTTGAGATCAAGGGCCACTTTCTGAGCATGGTCCGTGAGCTAAATTATGATGGTAACATTTACAATGATCCCTACCAACACGTAGAAGAATTCCTAGATATCTGTGAATTGTTTAAGCAACAGGGTGTATCTACTGATGCGGTCAGATTGAGACTGTTTCCCTTCAGTCTGGTTGGAGAAGCAAGAGGCTGGTTAAAATCATTAGAGCCTGATTCCATCACCACATGGGAGGAACTCAGAAGCCGGTTTATTATTAGTTATTTTCCACCGGCTAGAGCTGAAAAAAATTAAAACTAACATTATGACTTTCCAACAGGATGTAGGTGAAACACTAACGGAAGCATGGGAGAGGTTCAAGAGGTTGGTAAGAACGTGCCCAAATCACGGTTTCCAGAAAGGTAACATTGTTAAGATATTTTACAAGGGATTAGATTACACCTCTCACTCAACACTTGATTCATCTAGTGGAGGTGTATTCTTTTATAATACCTCGACTGCTGGTTACCAACTCTTGGAAGACATGGCGGTGCATAACATGGAATGGATGTCATACAACCAAACCATGCAAAACAAAGCTTCAATCAATGTCATCAACGATCATTCACGTGAAGAAGTGGCAATCTTGAAAAACAACCATAAGGTATATGAACGACAAGTAAATAAACTAACCGCTTCTTTATATGCTTTTCAGGTTGGATGCGATAAACCGATGATGACCGAGGAGGAAGTGCATTATATGAATCAAGGATTCAAGGGAGGATTAAAATCAGATTCAAAATTGTCTTCTTTAGAGAGTCTGATTAAAAAATTCATGGCCAGTCAAACCAGAGAAAAAGAGGAAAATCAACAAGCTGCATATGAGATGCAACAAAATATAAGAAATCAACAAGCATCGATTCAAAATTTAGAACGAGTTGTAGGGATGATGACACAATTACTATCCGAGCAACCACAAAGTGTTCTACCTCCCAACACTCAAGGGAATCAAAAGAGAAGTATTGATGCTTACGCTCAAGTGAACGCAATAACTACCCGAAGTGGAAAAGAGGTAAGTTCACCTCTTGTTAAAACTAATGATATATTTGATGTACAGGAAGAAGGGGTGGACTTCGATGAGATAAAAATTGAAGAAGAGCCAGAGGTTAAAGTTGTAACATGTGCACACATTGTTTATTATTCTTGCTTTCATGATGAATCATTTGATGATTATCTCTCGACCGAATTAGATACACTATTATTGACCGATGATCTCAATGAGAACTTATTTGGTGATGATGACATGAGCCCCGATGATGTTATAAGAGAGCTCGAAGAACTCCTATATGTTGACGCCTCAGGTGCCCAAAATATCGACGGAGTCTTCGAGCAAATCCCTCAAAAAGAGAATACTGAAAATGAATCATCTCTCAAATATCAACCGACTCTTGAGCCCAAACCATTTCCAATCCTTGAAAATGATCCTAGTCTTGAACCTAAATCGCCTTATATTCATTCCGAGCATGTTCTTTTGAAAAAACCAAATCTCGAAAACCCAATTCTTAAAGAACTCCACGAACACATCACCGATTACACATTTTACGACGAGTTCTTAAATATGATCGAGTTGAAACAAAATTACGAACTTTGTTGTGTATCTGGTACTGAAGCCAGAAAATTTGTGCTTAAATGTCACACAGGGCCGAGTGGTAACCATTTTGGCCCTAGCGATATCGTTGCTGAGGATCGTCCGGTAATTTACCCCAAGTAATCTAACTTGGGCGTGAGTCAAGCTCAGGACTCAAAGATAAACGAAGCGCTTCTCGGGAGGCAACCCGTGCTTTTACTAATTTTATTTTATTTTGTTTTGTGTGTTTTTCTTTTCTTTTTATGTTAGGAACCTGGATTGAGCTGAATGAATGCTTGGACGATGATGCTTGGATGAGGATGCTTGGATGATGATGATTGTAGTGCAAAACCACAAAACCTCAGGGAGTATTTTTCCTTTGTACCCTTACTTTGTACACTTCTGTTTTGAAATTTTAGATGCATTGAGGACAATGCAAATCTCTGAGTGTGGGAAAGGGGGTTACTATCTTTTTACTTCCCACTTTTATGTCTAATTGTTGCATTGGGGACAATGCAAATTTCAAGTGTGGGGAGGGGGATGAATTAAAAATTCCACCACTTAATTTTGTGAAATCTTTGAAATAATCATCTAAATGAACGCAAATGATTTTAATTAACACTAGCCAAATTTTTTTTAAGACATTTCTCAATGTTTCGAGGAAAAACAAATTAGGAAAAGTATTTCAATTTAAAGGATAAAATTTCTTTTAGTTTTTATGTTTCAACATTTGTGGCTTTTCATTATTTTAAAAAATCTTTTTAGTAGCATATTCAATTCTTCGTGGCCTAAGTAATACAAAAAGTCTTGCATAATTCCAAATTTTTACTTAAGTTAACTTCTAACTAAAAAGGTTGAGGTTGGATACTTAGTTTAGAAAAATCCCTTTGTGTATGAAATACGCCGGCAAAAGCCGAGAATTAAAACAGTTGATGAATCAGGATGTTGCATCAGTGAGAGCCCCTTCGGCCCAATATGTTGTCCAATATATATAATAAATCATTAGGGGTCTATTGAAGTCGAAGTAAGAGGTTTGATCTGATGTTAATTATCGAAAAATTCAAAAAGCTGAATAAATGGAGTGTACAATGTGCATGACATTCATAAATAGTCAAATTGGCAAAAACGTTTCAACTATGTGGTTCAATTTAAGAAGCCTTGAAGTCAGGAGTTTTCGTAAAAGTTAAAATTTTGAGTTATGCAAGAATGAGTATGTCTTAGGCTAATAAGGATTGAATAGGTTGACTAAAAAAGGATTAAAATGATGAAAAGTTGGGTAACACTGTACACAAATCTGAGCATAAAAGTTTTACAAATTTTATCTGCTAAAACAAATAATCTTCTGAAATTTGTTTGAATCTTGCATTGAAAGAAATGTCAAATAATATGATCTTTATTTATGGCTAGTGACCCGTTTTTAATTGATGATTTGCTTGAGGACAAGCAAAGTTTAAGTGTGGGGATTTTGATATTGCCGGATTTAGATAAGTTTTTATCCGTCAATATTAATAATTCATGCATAGTTTATTAGGAAAACGAAGCTTTTCATGCCTAATCTTTATGTTTTTATAAATCGCAGGTAATATTGAAGAAATGAGCAAAAAAAAAATGCAGAAAATAGACAAATTCTGAGATCAGCTGTTTGGTCGTGTCACAAAGAGGGAGTGTCATAAAAAAGGAGATCACATATATTGAAGAGTGGATCGGCCACATATATTCAAATGAAGCTCACTTGAAGGTTGCATACAATTGAGAGTTGTTAAATTAGCCAAACACATACAACATTTAATCACAGCCACATATTTTAGATACTTGTCATATGTTGAGATAACAACCACAACCAGCCCATGATATTGGAGCCCACGAAGAGAGCAAGTCACGAATTTGGCAAATTAATTAGACTACCGGGCCACATGAAAAGAAAAATAAGAAAGTCAAGCCCATGTCTAAACTATACGGCCACTATTAATTCGGTGGCATTATTTTGAAAAGGGCAGTTCAGGTGGGGAGTTTTTCTGGAGGTTACGAACGGAGGACGTAGCCGCAAGGCTACGGCAGACGATCATAAAAATAACCCAGTGGACGCAGATTGCGACGGACAAAACAGTCGCATAAGAACACAACTGAGAGGAGAAGATTTAAGGCATCATACATCAATATTTAATTGGTTCAATTCCTTGTTTCTATTAACAATGTTTTTAACTTTTTATTATTGTTTGATGTTTGGTTCATCTAGCATGTCTATGTGCTAATTGTTTTTGTATTCACTATGGCTTGATGAAATTCTAGGTTTAAGTTTGGTTGATTTCTAGGATTATAACTTTAATGTTTGAACATTTGTTGGTTTATGAATTAATCTTTTGGTTTATACTTTTGATCTTTGTCGTTTAATTTGTTTATTGATGTTTAGTTTAATTATTGACAACATTTGAACTAGTTATTGATATCCTCGTCTTTTCACTTAAGTGACCTAGATGGCGATCCACTAGGAATAGGGATTGAAATTAGATCCAATAAGTTAGGATAAATCGGAAGTCTAACCATAGTAACGAAAGTTCTAGGTTAGAGGGTTTAGGTAATCCAAACCTATTAAGATCAACAACCCGATGTGTGATTAGATTACAACTTTTAAGAGAAGGAATTCCTATTAGTTGTGTTTAGTTTATTAAACGGGACTGAGAGGAATCTAGTACCGTGACCTCTAGAACATTAGAAGTAATTGGAGCTTATCAACCAGACGTAGACTTAGAATGATTCAACCATGGTGAATACCATTTTCTCCGATACTTAGAGTTTTACCAAATTTCCTTTGTCTACTTTTTATTAAGTTTAAATATTTTAATTAGTAGTAAGTAACAAAACAAAACCGTTTTTCAATTATAACTTTTAGATTAATTCACTTAGTTCTAGTTTTACAAATCAGCTTAATTGTTCCCTGAGGAGACGATAACCCGTTTTTACTTACCTTTGCTATACTATTCGCGATTAGGTCATACTTGCCTAAAAGTGTGGTAGTCTAGATTAGGTGTAAATTAGTACGTAATTTTATAACTAGATTTTTCACATCAGTTTATCACAATGGAACAGTACCGTTGAGGAATTTATAGCTGAATTTGACCGATTAAGGATGCGCTGCGGGTTTGTGGAACCTGAAGAACAAATCATCGCCCGATTTTTGGGCGCGTTACGTCCCGAAATCTCTGATATTGTTCAACTTCAACCCTATTGGACCTTCAATGATGTTTGTGGTCTAGCTCTAAAAGTCGAAAAACAGGGTAAGCCAAAATCCAAAAGTGGCCCTTATAAACCGACCATAAATCGCACCGATAGCTCACCGGCACCGAATAATGGACATAAGCCAAGTCCAATCAAACCTGCGGGATCACGAGGTGCGAACACTTCAGCACCCACTCCCGTTAAATTAACTCGGTGTTTCAAATGTCAAGGAATAGGCCACTTTGCGCGGGATTGTCCAAACCAACAGCTTGTCACTCTCACTGAAGATACGACCCCAACGTATGACACTGATAATGACGACACCGAGGATCCTGAAGGTGAACTAATTTATCCTGATAAGGGTGAAGCATCGGTGGCCCAACGTGTTCTCAACATTACACCGAACCCTAATACTGATGATACATTATGGTTCCGAAATAATATTTTTCGCACTAAATGCACAGCAAAGGGTAACGTTTGTTCCCTCATCATTGACGGGGGCAGCTGTGAGAACATGGTAGCCTCAAGTATGGTGGAAAAGTTAGCTTTGGTGGTCGAACCACACCCGGAACCGTACCAGTTAACATGGTTAAAAAAAGGGAATGTTGTTGAGGTTAACCAGCGGTGCCTAGTCAAATTTTCCATCGGGAATCGATACGCTGATGAAGTATGGTGCGAAGTAATCCCAATGGATGTGTGTCATGTATTATTGGGAAGGCCGTGGCAATATGACAGACGTACAAAACATGATGGGTTCAAAAATACGTACTCGTTTAGAAAAGATGGAGTCAACATCACATTAGCACCCCTCGATTCACGGGGCTCGGGGACTGAGGCTCTAATTCTCTCAAAATCAGCCTTTCTCGATTTTAATCGACATACATCCCCACCATTTATGTCCGCTCTCATGATTGCCGGACAAAATCAGATTTAGACGGCTCTCCTTGACGAGTTTCAAAACATATTTCCCGATGACATACCGCCCGGCTTACCTCATGCGGGAAATCCAGCATTGTATCGACTTTGTTCCCGGGTCGATGATACCCAACAAACCAGCATATCCGATGAATCCGAAGGAATTTGAAGAACTACACAGGCAAGTCACCGAACTCCTAGCAAAAGGTCTTATTCGGGAAAGTATGAGCCCTTGTGCCGTTCCCGCTTTGCTCGTACCAAAACAGGGTGGCGCTTACAGAATGTGTATTGATAGTCGAGCTGTCAACAAAATAACTATCAAATATAGTTTCCCTATACCACGATTTGAAGATCTATTCGATCAATTACATGGTGCATCGATCTTTTCAAAAATCGACCTTCGCAGTGGGTATCATCAAATCCGAATGCGCCCCGGGGATGAGTGGAAAACCGCGTTTAAAACACGCGATGGCCTTTACGAGTGGATGGTCATGCCGTTTGGACAATCAAACGCCCCGAGTACGTTCATGCGGTTGATGAACCATGTCTTCAAAGACCTCATCGGACGTTGTGTGGTTGTGTATTTTGATGACATCCTTGTTTTTAGTCATCATATGACCCAACACCTCCGCCACCTGCGATATGTGTTCACCATTTTACAAACCCAAAAATTATTTGCAAACCGATCCAAGTGTCATTTTTTATCACATGAAGTACTATTTTTGGGTTATATTGTCTCGGGAACCGGAATCTGCATGGACAAATCCAAGGTAGAAGCAATTACGACCTGGCCCATACCGGCATCGGTTCATGAGGTGCGAAGTTTTCATGGTCTAGCTTCGTTTTATCGCCGTTTTATTCGGCATTTTAGCTCTATTGTTGCTCCTATCACAGATTGTACCAAGGGTAATCATTTTGTTTGGAACCCTGCCGCTAACAAAGCTTTTGAAGAATTAAAAGCAAGGGTGACCCAAGCCCCTGCGTTAGCGTTACCTAATTTTCAGGCCGCCTTTCAAGTCGAGTGTGACGCGTCCGGGGTGGGGATCGGTGGTGTCCTTAGACAAAACGGTCGTCCCATCAGTTTCTTCAGTGAGAAACTAAGTGATGCAAGACTGAAGTATAGCACCTATGACAAAGAATTTTATGCAATAATCCGGAGTTTGGAGTATTGGCGACACTATTTGTTACCGGGAGAATTTGTGTTATACTCGGACCACCAGGCCCTTCGGTTCATTAATGGCCAACATAAACTCAACCCGAGACACGCTAAATGGGTCGAGTATCTCCAAGACTTCTCCTTTGTCATCCGTCATAAAGCAGGCACGAGCAACACCGTCGCGGATGCCCTCAGCTGCTGACGGGCCCTTGTCACGTCACTACAGGTACAAGTTGAAGGCTTTGAAATTTTTCGCAGCTTGCACATCGATGATCCCGATTTTTCAGACGTGTGGAAGTTGTGTCAATCACCAACCGGGTTACCCGGTAAACCATACTCGATTCACGATGGGTTTCTGTTTAAACACCATCGACTATGTGTACCGCGGTGTTCCTTAAGGGATGCCATCATTTTAGAAAGTCACCAAGGGGGATTAGCTGGTCATTTTGGACGGGACAAAACTGTAAAGTTAGTACATGAATAGTTTTTTTGGCCTAAATTGATGACTGATGTATCACGTACTATTGACCGGTGTCGAAATTGTCATATCGCGAAGTCACAACACTCGAACGCAGGCCTATATACCCCACTCCCGGTATCGGATGGGCCTTGGGAAGATGTTAGTCTTGACTTTGTTGTTGGCCTTCCGCGTACCCGACGCCAAAAAGACTCTATTATGGTTGTGGTTGACCGATTTTCTAAGATGGCTCACTTTATTCCATGCGTCAAAACGTATGATGCGAGCCAGGTTGCACGACTTTATTTTGCTGAAATTGTCAAGTTACATGGCATACCTAAAACGATAACTTCTGACCGGGATGTTAAATTTGTGTCATTTTTGGCGCACGTTGTGGAAACGGTTGGGGTCTCGCCTGCATTTTAGTAGTGCACACCACCCTCAAAGTGATGGTCAGACGAAAGTAACAAAGCGTAGTCTCGGGAATCTTCTCCGTAGCCACGTTGGTAATAATCCCTGGCAATGGGATGTGATACTACCATAGGCGGAATTTGCTTATAACCGGTCTTCACATCGGTCTACGGGACATAGTCCATTTTTTATAGTTTATGGCCGTAATCCGTTCACCCCGTGGGATCTCTCTCCTTTGACTGCTACCGAACATTTTTGTGCACAAGGGGAGGAGAGGGCGGAACAAATCAAAGCAATACATCAGCAGGTGAAAGACCAAATTATAAACAATAATATTGTTTATCAACGACGTGCTAATGTGCATCGTAAGAGGGTGGTTTTCAAGGAAGGAGATCTCGTATTGATTCATTTAAGCAAAGAGAGATTTCCTAAAGGACGTGCCGGAAAACTTCAACCTCGTGCCGATGGTTCGTTTAAGGTGTTGGAACGTATAAATGACAATGCGTATAAGATCAAGTTACCAAATCACTACAACGTGTCCGCCACATTCAATGTTGCAGATTTGAAGCCATTTGTTGCTGAAGATGATGAACCATTTGACTCGACCTTTCGAAGAGGAGGAGAATGATGGCGATGGCGTTGGTTAAGACGGACCAACCCGACCCGAGCTGCGTGTTGGACCCATCCGGCTCAGCAAGGGATTGAAACTTATCTTTATTAGTTTTAAAATTAGGCCATTATCTTGTTTAATAGATTTGGTCTTATCTTAGGAATTTATTTTCGTTTTTTTAGGAATCTTTTATTAATAAGTAACAATTGTAATTGGAGAAACCAGTTTTGGAATTTTGAATACAATTGTTTTCTGGGAAAACTTGGCTCGAGTTCTTTGTATTTTCCGATTTATGCAAGAAATTGCATTAATAACAAACAAACAACCGAAAATGATTAACAACTTTATTACATTCAAGTTCCCTGAAGTATTGACTTATAACAAGATTAGTCCTTGTACTAATCTCATACGTATCAAGATGACCTATATGCTTCTAGCTTTTCCTTTGATTAGAGAGTTGATTTAAGGGCTGAATGAGTTGAATTAGGGTTTGCTGCTATGGAAGGTGGAGAAACTGTGGTGGAAGATGGTGATGATATAATGGGGAAGAAGATAGTAGATATGAATGTATTAGCAGTTTGCAGACTGGGTGAGTGTTAAGAACTTGAATCCAAATTGAAGTCATGAAATTATCTGAATAAAGTGTTTGGTTTATCGATTTGCAAAAGTTAAAAGCTACTTTCCTTGCAGATATATATGTTCAAGTACGACATCGTTCATGGCCAATGGAAACATCATTAACTTAAGGTTAAAGACGGGAGAAACCATTGGCTTCAGGTAAAATCCCTTTGAGCACTAAGATCATATGTTTTGGACCTTTTCAGTTTTTCAAGTTCTTAATTTTTATTTTATTATTTATTTTTTGTGCTTTTAGGAAACTAGAAGAGATCACATGGGGTGCAGCAGGAGCTGACTTGTGGTTGAGTCAACTAGAGTCTTCACAGACAAAGACAAGGTTGCTGCTCATTTAAAATGGGCCGTGTCGGGTTGGGTTACCGATCACACTTTTCTTTTGCCAATTGTAATTTTTTATAAATATATAATCCATTAATTATGACTAAAAAACGAAATTATACAATAAGAATCTATTACTTTGAATGAAACTGATTTAGACATATAAGTATGCATTATAAGTAGACACAAGTTTTAACCCGTTTGGAATAAAACACAACCCGTATTGATTTATTCATAAACTAATGGTTCAGAATTGTCATCTATACTTTCTATTAGAAAACCAGTTCATTTTACAAAAAAAAAAAAAATTAAAAAAAAATTTAAAAAAAAAATTAAAAAATTCAGTTAATTAACGTGTTTTATTTATCTGTTATTGTAGGCTATTGGCAAAGTGTTTCCAGCCCTTAACGGTAAATTGACTGTAATGGCCTTTCGTGTACCAACTGTCAATGTCTTGGTTGACTTTAACGGTCAGACTTGAGCAGTAAGCTACTTATGAGCAAATCAGGTTGCCATTAAGTAAGTATTGGTCAATTAATTATATTAATGTTGAATTCTACTGATATTTGGAAATAACTTTTGTATATATTTTTATAATAAATAATTTAGGGAGGAATCAGAAGGCAAATTGAGGGGTATTTTGGTATGACAACGAATGGGGATACACTTATTTTGAATCTGCATAGTTTTGTTGAATTATTATTGATTTAGTGACTGGTCAATACAAATAAAAATGTGTTGAGATAAAATAGTCGGATTGGATTGAGTTGGACCAACTAATCTTTTTTTGTTGTTGTTGTCTTTCTATGTCGACATCTTTTTCATCTTGTCATAGCCGAAAATTGGTCCCTATGTGGATTATCAAAAGATATGGCTGTGTTCCTTTTTGGTCATTCAAATATGCTTTTTTTAACAAAAAATGATGGTTTCAGAAAGGGTGATTTTTATAAAAAATTATCATATTTTTTATAACTAATTTGGCCTTTTTTTTCTTAATATGTTTGCAGCTCCCGTCTTATTGACTTGATTTGCCACATTTCATATGTTGAAGCCTAAATTTTCAACTTGTAAATGGTGATGTTCTTTGACCAAGGCTTTCAATATGTTGGGGGTTATTTATTTGAGTCTGAATAATGCAATTGTTTTGGCACAACTTCAATTAGCAAATCACATCTGTTCATTGGATTATCTAATAGTTATGTTTTTGGCAGAAAGATTATACACAAGAATGTTGTTTGTGAAAAATTAGATGGAACTATCCAAACGCCACATGTGATGAGTGAAGATCAGTTGGCTGATGTCTTTACTAAGGCGTTACCAGGAAGTCATGTTCACCACTTTTGTAACAAGTTGGGTATGATCAATATCTATGATCCAGCTTGAGAGGGAGTGTTGGAATATATTAATATCTATCAATTATGTGCATTTATGTGGAATTATATTGCACTTATAGGGTTTCACACTTCTTGTAAATACAAGCAAAAACAATACTGTAATACAAATTAAGGTACGATCAAATCCTGTTTTATCTTTCTTTTCAATGATTTTAGTTGTTAATCAGATGACTGAACTACGTCTATTTTTTATGAGGTTTCCATTGTCATCAGAATGGCGGGGAAGCAATATCACTTTCTGCACAAACAAAATACTATCGTAAAATGATAATAATCAGAATTCATTTTATTTCTTGATATTATTTTTGTTGCATATATAACTTTTCATCATCTAATTGATAATCAACGAACCTTTTTGTTTTGATTAAGTTATGGTTTTGTGGAAAAGTGCGCACTGGATTATGTTATTGTTTGTAACCGTTCGATTGCTTGATTTCAGTTGTTTCAGTTGACTGCTATCTGTTTGATTTAATGCTTGTGATTGCATTTTCTGCAACTGCTAGATTGTTCAATTGCAATAAATTCCCTTTGATATCTATATTTTTGCAAAGAGACTTAAGTTGTTCCAGCATTTGATTGTTCATTTTCTCTTGGGTCCTGTATATTCAGTCCATATGAGCTTTTTTTTTTATCTTTTACGGGTCAAAAGGTTGGTTTGGTTTTGTTTTTATCTTTTACGGGTTAAACGGGCTGATTTTCTTTATTGTATTCAGGGCCCACAAGAGAAAATTCCAGCTCCAGCAACTGCACCTGCAACACAAGCTGCACAGTAAGCATTGATAAAACATTTTGCTTCTATTTTCTTGCATGAATTGTGTGTGATATTCTCTTTTTATTTTATTTTTAATTAATTTACTCGCAGGGTGTAAAAGAAATTGAAGAAATGAGCTACCTGCACCAAAATAATATCATCCACCGAGACTTGAAAACTGCCAATCGTCTCATGGATGAACATCAAGAAAGACTTACCTCAATACCCACATTCTTTTTTCTTTTTCTTTTTTAATTTATTATATTATATTGGGTACAGGTTGTCTAATGTCTAGGTCGCATACTATCCAATGTGATCGTCACCTACAATCTTTATGGGATGGAATGCATTTTCTGTCTTTATTATTGTTATTGTTATATTTATATATTTCATTTCTGTAGTTATAAATTGCTAATTTGTTAATGTTTTGCAGCCTTAACATCAATGCACGGGAATTTATGATCGGTCTCGGTTACTTAGGTGCTCCATGGTACGTAATAAACCAAATCACTCACAAATTTTATTTAAATTTCACAAAAAGAAAAGAAAATTATATGGAGAAAGCTATTCAAGAACAATATGCATTGTCCGTGTTGCAAATGAGTATGGGAGAGGACTACATTAGCTTCAACATTCTCAATTGAAGTGTTGTTAGTAATGCTATAATTCTAGCAGCGGTCATGACAGGTACTTTATTTTGTTTCAGCTATGGTTAAGTTATTTCATTTTGTTTCTAGCAGCGGTCCTCATTGTTTATTCATTGGTAGAGAATGTACAAATCTTAATGAGTTTATGTTATTACTCATGCCCGTTTTGCAATGTCCATTATTTTTTGTTAAATGGATGCATACATTACGTTGTTTAAGTAGCATACATTTTTTATTTATTTCTATACAGTTTCCTAATTTTGGAGGGTCTATTTAGGGAAAAAGATTTTGGTTTTGAGTAATCTTTGAAGTGCAAGAAGCTTACTGCCAGTGTTTTATAATCCGGGTCGATTCGTTGAAGAGATCGGGTCAAAAGCATCCGGGTTGTTGCTAATTAATGACCCCTCGTGACCCGACGGGTTTTTGTGAAACCCGTCGACCTCAGTAAGGCGTTTTGTGATTATTAGAAATTGGTCTGTTTATTACTATAATATACATTTATCATAGTAAAAAAATAATATTATACTGTTCATTATAAAAATTCAAACGGAGTTATGAGGAAACGGAGTTTTTGAAGGAAAAAGTGTTTTAAAAATAAAATTAATATATAAATATTAAATATGTTCCCGATGAAAGTACGCTATCATCTTTCCTTTATAGGCCCACATTGCCTCTCACGTGCTTCTCTCCCACTTTGATTTTGTTCATGCATTTTATATCTTACGGTAATTATGCAGGATATAAACCAAATTAACTTCATTAATTTTTTATATTAAATTATATGCATTTGGATATGCATTTGGATTTGTGCGCATAAGTTTAAATTTACATATCATGAAACACATATAATAAAAAAAATTTGTGAACCAAAGTTAATGTTATATACTAATCATAATATTTATAATATATTAATAATGATAATTTTATATAATATTAGTATATCTATAATACAATTCTGTGACACTAATATTAAGAATTAAATTAAATTAGAAAACCGCAGCATCGCGCGGACCAAAAACACTCATTTTATTATCACATCTCAATATATATTGCATTTGGTATTGATTTATTGTAGCTAAAATGTTAAATTGAGCTGAAGTGCTTTTCAGCAGTTCTCAAAATTCCAAGTTCTATGAAAGACAAAATCCCAACAAAATAACAAATTTCTATTAGATAACTTAAATCTCTTACTTATTGACTATAACAAGGGAATCATTTACCCCGCGTGTTATAGCGGGATTTAAAAGAATACATAATATTCTGAGAAATAAAACAATTTTAATATTGAACACAAAATTTAGGAGCAAAATTTAGCCAACACAAAAATTTAGAAAGGTCAAAAAATTAACTAACACAAAATTTAGAAAGGGCAAAATTTTACTAACCAAAACTGTAAATATATAATAATTTGAACTTAGATATTGTTTTTAATATTCAAAATATAATGAGAATAGAAAATATATATATATATATATATATATATATATATATATATATATATATATATATATATATAAATATATAAATTGAGGTCCAATTTTGAAACTGTAATTAATACCATGCTATTAATATTAATAATATTATAATAATAAAAACAAACTTATTAAATTGTAAGCCCAAGAGTTTTGAAATAAATATAAATAATTATAATATTAAAATGTTCAATAAATAAGAGACTTTTACTTAGCCTGATGACAGGCTAATCTGTTTGTTAAATATCACATAATACTTTCATGGAGGCAGTATCTTAAGATACTAATCTGCGTCAACATTTAAAATGTAACCAGGTTTAATTAAAAAAAAAGTATTTTCCGTTTTTGGGAAAAATTTTCAAGTCTAGGTTGATGTAACAACATCTTATTAGAAATTTAACAATGGCATTAGTCGTGTCTTAGCCCGTTTCAGCCATGATTTGGCATTATTAGGGCATTTTATTCATTGACTCGCAATATTGCAAATTCTTAATAAGATGTAGGTACTTCGTAAAGATACCTATGACTAAAAGAAAATTCTTTCTAAAAACTTTTATATTTTTAGTATTAAATAAAAATATATAAACTTTTATATTGTTAATATTAAATAAAATCCTGGTTATGTTTAAAAAGTTTGACAAGGTCCTGTCTTAAATGGTTAAGTTTTATTAATCTTACACATTAGCATCTATAAATACTCATTCTCATATTGCAAAAATTTTAACACTCTAAATGTGCATCCAAAAAAAAAATACTTAACAAATGGAGTCAACAACAAAGATCTATAGGGCTTTTATTATATATCGTCGCTATTAATTGGTAATCCAACATAATCTATATGATATTCTTTTAGAGAGGGTATGTTAGTTGTTTCTGTTTAAAATTACACAACCTCTTTTGTATCTATATCTATATATAATTAAAAAACGAGTTTCAAATTTGATGTTGCATTAATTACATGTCTTAAATTCCAATATCATGTGTTTAAGATGTTAATAAATGTTAAATTAATACAAATCATAAGTTTCTATTGGAATTAAATTGAAGTTGAACCGAACCGTTCACATAATTGTATGCACAAACCAAACCTTCCACATAATTACACCATCTTAATTAAAATGCCTTCAGTGTTGCCTTTTAAATAAATGGGAATAGAAACTGTTCTTTCATATAAAAAACGTCTGCATTATGGCATATAATTATAATATATAAAAACGTCCGCGTTAAATGTCATGCCATGGAATTATATAAAAAACCTTTAGTTGACTATGAAATCTGTTACATAAGCAATACCCATTCATCGTATAAATACACCCTATTCATTTTTTCTCCTTAAACACAAACTTCCGATCAAATGCCGGCATTTTCTTCCTGTCACACTTCAACTTCTGATCCTACTATTTCTCCTTCTTCCTCTCATTTGATCCGAATGCCCATAAAGTTTTCCTTGATAAAGTTTTCTTCTTTAAGATATTCCATTGAATCATTAGTCATATTGTTTCCATTCAATTATTTATATAGATTTGTATCATATATGATTTTGTAATTTATATGATTTTGTAATAGTTCCAATGTTTTGAATGAGTGATTTTAGGATTGTAAGGACAAACAATAAGAATGTACGAATAGCTACGGATAAAGTTTTCTTCTTTATGATAATCCATTGAACCATTAATCTATTTTAATTATATTGTTTCTATTCAATTGTTCTTATATATATCAATATATGTATCAGACTTCAACTATCCATGGTTGATAATCCATTGAACCATTAATCTATTTTAGTTATATTGTTTCTATTCAATTGTTCTTATATATATCAATATATGTATCAGACTTCAACTATCCATAGTTGATTTTTATTAATTTGTAATTTATATGGTTCTGTAATAGTACCAATGTTTTAAATGAATGGTTTTAGGATTTTGTAAGGACAAACAATAAGAATGTACGAATAGCTACGGATTATCATCATAAGTATTTCTTATTGACGATTTTGTTATACTTTGTTGACAATTTCATTTTCATTGAATTTTGCAAGTTTTTGCAAGTTTCATTAAACTGGCACTTAGGTGTTATTAATAACATGTTTTGTGTTATGCTAACATAACTACTCATGTTTATTTAATTTATATTTTCCCAGATACACTTTGCTTTGTTCATATTTTACCGTTGATACTAATAACTCCGTATCATGAATAAAGCCCGTGCATCGCACGGGTCATGCTGCCTCGTACCAAAAATAATTGGGCTAAAGTATTAATAGAAGGATTATAGAAAAGGTTGGGCAAGTTCGGTAAGGAGTAAACATAATCGAGACAAATTCCACCCAAACATAAACAGAAATGACATCATCTGTCTTGATATTACGAAAGAACAGTGGAGCCCACCTCCTACAATTTCTAAGGTTAGCTGAAAAGCATAAGAACAATGATTCAATCCATATTTGATAGTTGGATGATGATTTTGGTGTGAAAAGTGAAGAAGATGAATTAGGTTTTAGAGAGAGAAAGCTAGAGAGAAGTAGAGAGAACAATTGCAAAAATGTGAATATGATTAATGGCAAAAGTTGGGAATTAAGCCTTACACTTTGGTATATATACCATGGCTTAATTCCTTGGTTAATTAGGACGAATCCTAATCTTTTCTAAACTTATATACAATTTTTCAATATACCCCTAGACTATCTTTTACAATATATTTAGTACCTAACAATCTCCCCCTTTGTAATAATAGTCTAGGTTGAATATCTTTGAAGACTTCTGTGTTTGTAAGGCTGGAGCTGAGATTTTCTATCAGACATAGTGACCGTTGTTGATAAGAATGGAGTACGGTCGTCTGATCTTCGCACGAGAATGTATCAGGGTAACCCAGGATCACATAGATTGCCTGTTAGCACAACAATTACAGAAAATGTGTGACATACGTTCAGTGTTGGCGTTGATGTTAGCACTGGTAGGATTTCCATTCAATCATCGTGGTATACCAATATTTTTTGGTATCACTATGAATGTTCTGGCAATATCCCAAAGATATGCTTGGTGGAGTGCCTGTGTCCTAGAGAAATTTAATTCGGTTCTAGACTCTATACGTGGACAAACGAAGGTGAGGACTGGAGGTGGGTCCTCTTTTTCAATATCAACAATCTCCAAATGAGATGTCGATAGTGGATGTGGTAATCTCCGTGATTTTGAAACAAGTACTTTTTGTACTTGAGTGGTCAGTGGGGGTTGTGCATTGCATCACTGGGTCCATGATGTCTTAATCAGAAAGCAACTTATGCAGTCTGATATAGATGTGGCTACCCGGTCATTTGTTCGGTTTAGGGAGGGTTTTCCGTTTTCTTTAAACCTTTCGCACACGCTCCTCACTCAACTCACTTTTTTATTTTCAACCACACCCTCGTTTTTGTTTTTACCATGTGATAAGCTGATTTGCACTCCATACTTCATACCCCCTCTCATTTTTTACCTCAGCGCACCCCAATCAAGATCCCATGATACTTGATTCTGCTCACCTAGACCTAGGGACCCTCACTTTTTAGTTCCTATATTGTCGGTGGCTCCGGGGAAGATCATGCTGGGTTTAGCAGATCATAGGAGTAATTTGAGAGTGGACTATTACGCTCATGAGCATTTTAATCAGCTTTCAAGATGTTGCATTTTAGTTCACATGGATTTTTCATCGGAATTTTATGTGTTTCCGGTATAAGTTGTTGCCTGAATGATTTTGAAGTTTAAGGCACAGCAACTTGTTCTTTTAAAGTAACACCGGACTCACATAGAGTATCCGTTAGCACACGGTATGAATCCGTAGTCGTTTGCACAACCGTTGATTCAAAAGTGTGACCTGCGTTTAGAGTTGGCGTGATTTTAGCTCTAGCAGGATTTCCACTCGATCCTCGTGAAACATCAGTTTGTGATGCCACTACAAGTGTTCCGATGGATTCACTGAGATCCATTTTTGTAGTGCAAGTGTCCTATATTGGAAGGTTCTTGTTAGGTCACAACACCCCTGGTTTGTTAGTTAATTGATTAGATTGATTATACAAAAGACAATTAAAGTGTACAACACAGTATTAGAGTCGGTGTATAAATCCACTAAGTGTGGTATGCTGCGGAAAAGCAATACCACTGATCAATTACAAGATATGAACGTGAAAGTGTGAATTGGTAAGTATTCCAAAGCCAAGCGATCTCTATTTATATTGCTCATAGAGATCTTACATTTATGGCATGGAATACTACAAGGACTAAGAAAGGAAAGAAAGCTAAATCAAAGGGATTTGATTTAGTCGAGTAAACTACTCAGTCCTTGTGCTCAGTATCACTATCTGATACTGAGCTCTGATACTGAGTGCCAATACTGATCACTCAGTATCAGACCTAAACTTAGCTATTTTAATCTATATTTTATTATAAGCTAGTCTAGGTTGTTTTGTTATCTTAAGATCATAAGGAGTAAGACTTTTTGCCTTAACAATCTCCCCCTATCTAATGATAACAAAACAGTTACAAAGAGATTAAAAAAATAATAATACAGCAGCATGGGTAGCAAGGTCTTCTTCTTCATCTGCTGTTGATGGCTTCATTCTCATAGAAGACTTCTTGTTTGATGTGGACAAACTCTTCCCTTCTCACGAGTTCATCCCTTCTACTGTTAAGAACTGCAACAATCTTCTTTCTGAACCAAGAGTCTTCTTTCTTGTTTATCATCCACTTCAGTCCAACAAGATGACTGATTTGGGCTCTTGTCAGATCTTCTTCAGACATGAAGCACTCCCTATCCTTTGAATCAGTATACATATATCCAGATGTTGGATATATAACACTCTTTTGATCACGAAAAACAAGGTTAGGAGGAAGAGGGTACTTATGAAGATATTTGTATGTATGAAGGCACTCTGGTGTATTGTTGAAGTATGATTCAGTAATCACACATAGTGTTCTATACTCTATCTCATGGAGTAAGCCCTTCTCATAACATACTGAAGATACTGCACAGATTTCATCCAAGGCTATCTGATCATAAGTTGATTTCTTTGGAAGCTCTTTGATCAGTCTTGTGATCCTTACCCAGTCTTGAAGACCAATTCTTTGAATATCATGAAGAAAAATCTTCATGGGAGGACTGATTAAACCAGTACAAGTGATAACAATTTTTCCTTCTTTGAGATTCACTTTTACTTTATTAACATCCAGATTCAACCAGTGTATCCCCCTTACATTTGGAAATGTTTTGGTCCTCAGAAATTCCTTCCTATTCTCCTTATACTGAGTCCGAGCAGCAACCATATTCCAATAATGTTGAATATGGTCTGGACCCTTTCTAGAGATTCTGTGAGAAGGACCAGGAATATCACTCTCTGGGTCAGACTCTGGTTCTTCTTTGACTCCCAACTCTTGCTCATATAAAAATCTTTCTTGTTCTGCACAGAGTTGTTGAGGAGTGAGTCTTGGAGCCTGCTCAGTATCACTATCCATTGTATGGACAGGTCTTCTCCGTCTTGTTACTAATGGAGCAGGTTCCTCACTTGATTCAGAAGAAGTAAGAATTGCATTGATAGGTTTTCTTGATAAGAACCTTCTTCTTCTAATCACCAGATTTTCTGGCTCTTCATCATCTGAGGATGATGATGAAGAGCTTTCTTGTGCTGCCATAGTTAGTGCATAGTTGAAAGGATTGTTACTAAGCACTAAATCTGGTTCTTCATCTTCATCATCAGCAATAGGCCGAATGAAGGGCCTATAAACCACAATTTGCAAGTTATTTTCTTCAAGAGTGGGTGGCTCAGTATTAACTTGTTGTGGTTGGTCAGTGTGAGTCTCCCCCTGAGCAGATGGCTCAAGTGTGTCTTCAAATTGTAATACTGACCTATTTCTTTGTCTTCTCCTCTCATACTGAAACCGAAGTGGCTCAGTATGTGGGCTTTGCTGATGTTGTTGTTGTTGCTGTTCTTGTGGTGGAGGTTGATCTTCGTTTAATTTTATTCTTTTCTCCCCCTGAGCAGATGGCTCAGGTTGATCAACCTCAAAATCATCTCTTTGTCTCTTCTCCCCCTTATTGTTATCATTGGATGGGGAGGGAAGAAGTTCAGTATCACCACCCATGTCACCGTGTTGTTCTTCAATGGTAGGTGAGAGAATGGGTTCAGTCGCAGCATCAGTAGCACCCTCAAGATTTGCATTTGAGGGTGATTTCATTGGCTCAGCAGCATCATCTCTTTCTCTTTCCGCATTGTGTCCACCATGTGGAGATGGTGGAGGTGATGGAGGTTGATGTGGTTGTTGAAGTAGTGAGACTGACTGTTTGAGAGAGTCAATGTCACTACACATAGTGTCCATTCTGGTCAAAATGGTAGTCTGAGTATGTTGTATGGCCAGAATGTGCTGCATGATTGCTTGCAGAGTCACCTGTTCTTCTGCAACCTGTGGTGCTTGAATACCCTGCACAGATGGTGCTAAAGAAACATAAAAAGAAACTGGTTAGATTGAAAGGTTTATCAAATAGAGTTGTGTTGTTGTTTAACTCTATAATCATATAAACAGAATTTGGAAGTCTGTGTTTCATCTGGTGTATGATGAAACATTGTGAACTTGGGCATAGTATGTGTAAGAAAAGAAATTTAGTAAAGATGAATGTGAAAAATTGAGTAGCTCAGTATAGGAAAGGTCACTTTTACTAAAAGGTTTTGGTTTGGGTGATTGAAGCCTGGGATGTGCTTCTTGTTATGTTCAATGTTTATCACTCGGTATCAGAGTGATAACAGAAACGTGGCTGAACCCCATGGAAAATTTTGGCTGTTGTGGCTTAAGGGTTTGTGATCATTTCTTGAATTATGTGACCCAACTCAAAAATAAGTTAGACATTATTCAAGCAGCACCAGTGGGTGTCAGTATGACATCAACCACCATTGTCTCTTTAAATGGTGAGACAACTGTAGACTGGCAATGATCATTTAGGTGCTCAGTATATGAATTTTGCATAGCAGGAGTGGGCTAACTATGTTGGCCATAAGTGGATATATTTGAAAGTTCGTTTGAGACTTTGGTCAGTATTGAGTTGGTACTGGCCAATACTTAGTCTCTATTTAGGAATGAAATATATGTATATAAGTTTGAAGGTTTTCTAGAAATTCATACCTGAGACTTTGTCGGATTCTCTTCTTGCATCATGAGAGGTCGGTGCTGGATCATCTGTATGTTGATTTAAAGCACCATCACCTTCAGGAACCTCTCATCTTCTATCATCTGCACCTTCCAATGTTTGTTGCTCATACTGAATTTCGACATCAAGAGGAACATGTGGTTCCTCAATATGTTGAGCAGTTGGATCTGGTTCAGTTCCTGGAAGGTCAGCGGTGGCTGCAGCTTGACTGTGATGTTGAATAGATGCAGTTAAGGATGGAATCGGAGTATGCTGCATCTCTTCTGATGATAATGCACCTATAATTACTAGGGATATGTTTCTTCTTCTTCGTCGTAGGACTAGTGGAGTGTCTTCTGAAGATTCAGTATCCGAAGCTGTTTCAATATGAGGAGCATTAGGATCCTGTGCAGGAGGAGAAATATGTGGTGGTTCTTGTACTGGTTCGTGTTGAGCATCCATCATCTCAATATCTTGATCATTATTTCCACCATCACCACTGTCATCATCATTATCATCATCATCTTCATTTTGTGACTCAGTATCATCATCATTGATATGCTCTTGAACAATGGCCCACATAGCATGACTCAGTACAGGCTCCCCTCCCCTTGGCCTGTAAAAGAAAATCTTCTCACTAAGAGGAGGAAGATCAACTCTTGGACTATGAAATTCATCATAGATGTGAGTGGGCATTGAATCCTGGAAGATGAGTGATAAGAATCTGCAGAAAGGAACATTACATTCCCTTATGTTAGCCCTGACCAAAGCAGCTAATTCATTGAAAATGAGCCTTGCATAATCAATGTGTCTTCCATAATACATAGCATGTACTATTTGCATCCCAAATTCATTGATTTGGTCCAAAGCACCCGTCTTGTGAGTCATACAACGAATAATCGTAGTAATAAGAAGACCCCACATAGGACCAAATTCGTTTCTCTTGATTGTGCCCGTTGTTCCTGTTCGACCTAAGAATGTCAATACTGAGCGTGCCTATGTTCTGTCAACAAATGGGTCATACTGAGCTTGAGCTGGAAGCCTCAGTGTTTCTCGAATGATGGCCGTAGACACAAATACCCTTCGTTGATTCCGAATTATCCAACCAGTGATCATATCTGGGGAATCAAGTTGAGCAATATACCAAAATTCACAAAGCATTTCTGGGTAAATTGCTCGAGGGGAACGAGTCAGCGCACTAGCAATCGGGCAATGCTTCATATAAGTGACGATGTTTGTGAATTCTTGGCATTCCCAGGCTTGAGGAATATTGAAATTGGTTGTAATGTTGTTCCTTGCAAACCTGGGCACTTCATCATTGCGGAATTTAATTTCCGATTCAACCTCTGGTGCGACAAAGATGTAATTCGCCATCTGTGATTTAGATTTAAAAATTCTAGCAAAGGAGAGTATGAAATAGTTAATCGCAGAGAGAAATCAAGATCGAAAGTAAGAAATAACTGTTAAAATAGTTTGAATAAAAAAAACGGTTATTTATTGTAGATTGACGATAATTAAGGTATTGGGAAGTTAAACCGGCTGATTTGACAGTCTTATCCTGATCGAACGGTAACTTTCCTATTAAGTAAGGTTACCGTTGGGGAGTATGAGGATTAAACTCGGTTTGAACGCTGCCAGAACCCCAATACTGAGTAAAAAAAATTAAAAAAAAATTAAAGAATATATAGAAAACATTTAATTTACTCTTTAAATTTAAAAAAAAATTAAAAAAAATTTAAAATTTTGATGATAACAGACTAGTGATACTGAGTGGTCAGTATTAACAGGAGTGATACTGAGCGCGCAGTTTTAGAAAATTTAAGAAAGATTAAGGATTCAGCATACCTAATTGTCCTAGTAAATACATAAACCTTTCCTCAGAAAGGGGTTTAGTAAAAACATCGGCCAATTGGTCATCTGTAGGAACATAATCTACCTCAACCTTACCCATTTCCACATTATCTCGAATAAAGTGGTGTCTGATATCAATGTGCTTTGTCCTTGAATGATGGACTGGGTTTTCAGTGATAGCAATAGCACTCTTGTTATCACAATGAATTGGTGTCTTCTGGAAATTGAACCCATAGTCCATTAGTTGATACTGCATCCACAAAAGTTGAGCACAACAACTTCCTGCAGCAACATATTCTGCTTCTGCAGTAGAAGTTGCTACTGAGTTTTGTTTCTTGGATGACCAACCAACTAGTCTACCACCGAGGAATTGACATCCTCCACTTGTACTCTTCCTTTCCAACCTACAACCTGCAAAATCTGCATCTGTATACCCTTCAAGGTCAAAGTTTGAGTCTTTGGGATACCAAAGACCCATGTTAGGAGTACCTGAAAGATATCTAAAAATGCGCTTAACAGCTTTCATATGTGATTCTTTAGGATCAGCCTGATACCGAGCACACAAACAAGTTGCAAACATGATATCAGGCCTGCTATCTGTTAAGTAAAGTAAAGAACCAATCATACCTCGGTATGTGGGTTGACATACTGGTTTTCCTGTTTCATCTTTACTGATTTTATCCTGAGTACCCATAGGAGTGTGCATGGAAGATAAATTTTCAAATTTATATTTCTTAAGCATGTCATGCACATACTTACTTTGATTTATGAAAGTGCCATCAGGCTTTTGTTCAACTTGTAAACCAAGAAAGTAAGTAAGTTCTCCCATCATACTCATCTGATACTGAGATGACATTATCTTAGCAAACCAGTCACACATTGACTTGTCAGTGGAGCCAAAGATAATATCATCTACATATATCTGAATGAGTAAAATGTCAGAACCTTTCCTTTTTGAAAATAATGTTTTGTCAATTTTACCTCTTATAAATTTATTTTCAATTAAGTACTCAGACAGGGTATCATACCAGGCTCTTGGAGCTTGTTTGAGCCCATATAGAGCTTTATCAAGTTTATAAACATAATTATGAAATTTAGGATCAACAAAACCTGGTGGTTGTTTAACGTAAACTTCCTCCTGTAGTTTTCCATTAAGAAAAGCACTCTTGACATCCATCTGATACACTTTGAAGTTCTTGAAAGCTGCATATGCAAGATACAGTCTAATAGCTTCAATTCTTGCAACTGGTGCAAACGTTTCATCATAGTCAATGCCTTCTTCTTGCCTGTAACCCTGAGCAACCAATCTTGCTTTGTTTCTGATGACAACACCATCCTTGTCCATCTTGTTTCTGAATACCCACTTAGTACCAATAATAGTTTTACCAGCAGGGGGTGGTACTAGGTTCCAAACTTTGTTCCTCTCAAACTCTGTGAGCTCTTCTTGCATAGCTTCTACCCAGTCTTCATCTAATAAAGCTTCATCAGCTTTCTTTGGTTCCATGGTAGATAGAAAGCTTGAGAAGAAGCAAAAGTTTGCTGTTTCTTGGGGTTGAAACTTTAACTTTCTTCTTGTTTGGACACCTTCTTCAATAGGACCAATAATATTGGAGTGTGGATGGTCTCTGTGTTCCCGTAAGTTGTTTCCTAAGGGAGCATTTGAAGTAGGATCAAAAATATCTTGTTGAATTGGAGTGTTGTCTGTCTGATACTGAGTTGAATGCTGATCAGTATTAGACAGCGCGGGTTGCTGTTCATCTTCAGTTTGCAGATTTAATGAAGATTTTTGGGAAGTGTTTGATGTTTCACCTTCTTCATATGTAGAGTGGTTCAGATCATTAGTTGGGAACTCAGTATGAAGGTTCTCTGTTGTGGGAACCACAGTATTAGTCACATTTGAGTGATACTGAGTTCCAACTTGATCAGTTTCATGCATATTATGCGGAATAAAGTATGGATGAAACTTGGGTTGTTCAGCAGTGGAATTTTCTGGATTGCATAGAATGTCTATGCCACTTATGTCTTCACTTGCTGAGGTAGAATGCTCATTCTGATCTTCATCAAATGTAACATGTATGGATTCTACAATCACCTTGGTTGAGATGATATACACTCTGAAGGCTTTAGAGTGTGGAGAGTAGCCCATGAACACACCTTCATTTTCTTTGGGAGCAAATTTGTTGAGATTTTGTTTAGTACTGAGTACAAAACATTTACTCCCAAAGATGTGGAAGTATTCCACATTAGGAATCTTGCCATTATATAACTCATATGGAGTTTTCAGATGTCTCTGGACTATGGTGGCTCTATTTTGAGTGAAGTTTGCACAATTTACAGCTTCAGCCCAGAAACTCAGTGCTAGTCCAGTATGGCATAACAAAGTTCTTGCAGCTTCAATCAATGTTCTATTCTTTCTTTCTACAACACCATTTTGTTGTGGTGTGTAGGCTGCAGAGAAGTTTTGAACGATTCCTTTTTCTTCACAGAAATCGGCTAATACTGAGTTCTTAAACTCAGTGCCATGGTCACTTCTTATTTGTTTGACCTTGTTGCCTTTTTGAAGTTCTTCTCTTTTTATAAAGGCCATGATTTCTGTTGTTGCATCTGACTTAGTCTTGAGGAAGATGACCCAAGTATATCTTGAGTATTCATCAACCAAGACTAAGGTATAGATCTTTTTGGCCAAAGATGGTGTGCTGATGGGGCCAAAAAGATCCATATGTATCATAGTAAGTGGTTCATTGATGGAATGATTAACCTTTGACTTGAATGAACTCTTCTTCTGCTTGCCCATTTCACATGCTGAGCATAACTTATCTTTTGAATAAGTAATAGTGGGCAGCCCTCTCACCAGTTTCTTGATACTGAGCTCATTTATATTTCTGAAATTTATGTGAGAGAGCTTCTTGTGCCATAACCAATGTAATTCTGGTTTGACTTTAGACAGCACACAAACTCGAATAGTAGGGTCTATTTCAGACAGATTGACCACATAGACATCCTTTTATCTTCTAGCAACGAGTACAGGTTGCCCTTTATCATTGTAGATGATTCCTGCAATCTTTCTGAAACGAGCTTCATTATCATCATCACACATCTGGCTGATACTGAGCAGATTGTGTTTAAGACCCTCCACATAGGCAACTCTTTTAAAAGTTATATTGCCTGCCTTGATTACTCCATACCCTCTTGTTTTCCCTATAGAATCATCTCCAAACTTGACAGAAGGACCCTTCTCTGGAGTATAGTTGAGAAGGTACTTCATACTGCCAGTCATGTGTCTTGAGTAGCCACTATCTAGGTACCATTTCCTGTCACCCTTGTACAACTGAGTGGAATCCCAATCAGTATGAACACTCATCCTCTCAGCTTCTTTGATATCTCTTTCAAAGGAGCTCTTCAAATCTTCTTCAGTAAAAGCCATGAAGGCTTTGTTCTCAATCTCTTCCTCATCATCACTTATCTCCTCATCCATCCAAGCCTCTGAGTAAAGTGCTTGATGAGGTGCTCCATTCCCTGCTGCATTATTCCCCTTGCTAGAGTTCTTTAGCTTGACATACTTGTCTCTATACCTTTTAGCTCGGTATGCAATCTTGTCATTCTGATCAGTTTCAGTTGACTTAGTATGACAGTTAGCAGCAATGTGCCCAGGCTTTCCACACCTATAGCAAAGTCCTGATCTTGGGTCAGTATTGGAAGAGCTAACACCAAGCCTCTTCTTTTTCAACAGATCCAGCTTCATAGACATAAGAGCCATTTGTGTTTCAAGCTCTTCTGCCTCAGCATCAGCAAGATCAACTCCTGGTTCTTCAGGCTCAGTTACAGTGTATGCCTGTTGCACAACTAGAACCATGTCAGTGGAAGACTTGTCAGTTTTCTTCCAGTTGATCAGTCTTGCAGCATTATTCTCCTCATGATTCAACATTAAACCATACAGAGTTTGAAGAGTGTATGTCTCAATGTTGTTGGCAGCATTGACAGAATTTGTCATGTCAAGAAACTGTTGAGGAAGACTATCCAAGAACTTTTGAACAAGCTCTCCTTCCTCCTTCACAATGCCTACACTGATTAAATCATGGACAACATTATTGAACCTGTTGTAGAGAGTAGTGATGTCTTCATTTGGACTAGAGAAGAAGTTTTCATACTTTTCCTCTGCAACTTCACCTTTGGTGTGCCTTCATAAGTGATTGATAGACTATCCCACATAGCCTTTGCTGTTGGCAATTTCATAATTGCATTAAGTATTTCTTTGGTAACAGCATTACCAATCACCCCCTTTGCTCTTGAGTCTAGACTGAATAACTGGCAGTCAGTATCAGTCCAGGTATGTTTCAGTTTAGGAACTGTTCTTATGCTCTCAGGAGCATCATCAGTAGCAGCAACGGGTTCCACAGTTTGTGGAATGATAGGACCATCATTTAGAATAGTGAGCACCTCATGATGAATGGATTCAAGATACCACTGTGCTTTAAGTTTCCATTGATGAAAGTCTTTTCGATCAAAGATGGGTACTCCCTTACCAGACATAACTGGTGCTATGATCGTAGACATTTTGAATTTTTGAGTGTTAGAAGGATAGATATAGGGAATGGCTGCCAGGGTCATAGATCGACTAAATAAGATTTAATTTAGCCTGCTCTGATACCAGTTGTTAGGTCACAACACCCCTGTTTTGTTAGTTAATTGATTAGATTGATTATACAAAAGACAATTAAAGTGTACAACACAGTATTAGAGTCGGTGTATAAATCTACTAAGTGTGGTATGCTGCGGAAAAGCAATACCACTGATCAATTACAAGATATGAACGTGAAAGTGTGAATTGGTAAGTATTCCAAAGCCAAGCGATCTCTATTTATATTGCTCATAGAGATCTTACATTTATGGCATGGAATACTACAAGGACTAATAATGGAAAGAGAGCTAAATCAAAGGGATTTGATTTAGTTGAGTAAACTACTCAGTCCTTGTGCTCAGTATCACTATCTGATACTGAGTGCCAATACTGATCACTCAGTATTAGACCTAAACTTAGCTATTTTAATCTACATTTTATTCTAAGCTAGTCTAGGTTGTTTTGTTATCTTAAGATCCTAAGGAGTAAGGCTTTTTGCCTTAACAGTTCTTGAGGGTGAGAACTAGACACATTGTGCATACAAATGAGACGTAACCCGGGGCAGGAGGTTATATTTTCAATACCGACAAACTCCAAATGAGCAGTCAGTAGATTATGTGCTACGTCCCCTTATGAAATGAAACAAATTCCTGTTGGGAGGAATTTGAGTGGTTGGTGGTGGTGTGCATTTGCTTTACTGGGCGAGTAAAGTCTTGTGAAACATTCAACGCATGAATGATCACCTTTTTGTGTGGTTTCCCGGTTTATTTTGCGGTTCAGATGTACTCAAAGGTGTGTTTTCTTAGATTTATCATGTTTTCACATCACCTTGCACTCACCTAGTTCTATACCCTAGATGTATACCCTCACATTTACCAGTTGGCTGAAATATTTCCCTGGGATAGGCTAGGCCAGATCTGGCAAACCATGGGAAGGTATTGTCTTTATGAAAATATTTTTTCGTTCGTTTATTCATGTTGGGTATTTTTGTTTTGATTTTCTAAATTTTCTCCCCCTAGAAATAGTAATTCTCCCCCAATAATTAGTATTTCTCCCCCTCGATAAATCAAAAGTATTAAAAAGTTTTGAGATCTGAAGACGTACCTTAAACATCATCGGAGGGTTGGAAGAGAGTTTTTGCATTGAAGGATGATTGAGCTTCGTTGTGCTTTCTTTAGAGGATCGATTTCTGAGTCTGATTTGATCTGAAGCCATTTCGGAACAGGTGAAGTGCCTCCCAGCATTTGAAAGTTAACGCCGCCCACGTCTCTCATATGGTTTTTGGCGATCAACTGATTCGTCCGGCCATCTGAGCCCATGATATTGACTGACTTGTAGTGGCGGATTACTAACTTCAGTTGTGTAGGTTGGCGTTTTGCTTCTGTCTCGTACACGCATGTGAACCTCAAAATGTCTAATCACTATTCGCCAGCTTAGTCTTTCCTTAATGGCATAGATTAGTGTGTCAATATTGCTTCAAAGGGAGGTGTTTTCTGGGTTGCTGGGATCGCTGTTTATGTGCCTCCCCTTTTTCTACAGTTTTTTCTTCAGGAGGTTTAATGTGCTGTCACAGTACTTGGCAATGTCTGACACACGGAAGAAGACTCTTTCGTTGAAGTAGTTTGTGTAAGTCATTCCCAAGTTGGGTTCACCTAGAACAACTGTTCTCCGAGTTTGAATTTTGGAGGGAAGTGATCTATAAGGCGCAGCCAAGTGAACATTTGCTGTTCCACTCTCAACAGCCATCTGGACATCTTCCATTCGAGCAGCTAGAGTTTTAACGAGCATGAAGCGCTGCAGAGCAGACTGAGCGAAATTTCTCGCATGATTTTGAATTGGGTGAGGGGTGTCTGGAAGTAAGCGTACTTTGTTGTAAAGACATTCTATATCTCGAGGTTCGAGAATATAAAATTCTCCTTCAGTAATCGTGTACAACTGATTGTCTGCTCTGCGAATATGGAAGATGGTGTACCAGTAGTAGCCTGAGAAATGGTCGGTCGTTATCTCCAGGAGCTGTGTTATTGGAGATTTGTTGTATCGATCGGTTTTACCCCTAAGGTAATGCATTGTGAGGTAATACATTTTCTTTTCTCTGAATGGCAGAACCACTTCTTTGTATAAATCCTGATAAATTATAGGCAGCTCTTTCTCCTGGAAAATAGCCGAGAAGCGATCTTCAACAAATGGCATTTTAACTTGTTGGAAGAGGCACTCTTTGGAGATCTTTAGGCGGCGTTTGTTAGCTCTGTCCGCCGCTCGCTTCTCGCTATAGGATAAGACCGACACATCATGTGTAGGGGAGGCAGTAGGTGGTTCCGGTGCTGGTGTTTTGGCGGCAACCAGTTGATCGTAGTTTCGGAAGTATCTGTGATAGTTTTCTCGAGTGAAAGGGTATCTTTTTGCATCAAATGGTTCATCCTCCGTTGGTTTGTCGCTGTCAAAGTCGTCGTTTGGAGGAGAGTTGGCAGTAGGAGGGGGTTCGTTAAAAGCCTCTTTCACAAGATTATCTTTTTCCGGGTCACTTTTTATATCAATAACTGTGTCCGCCTCTTTTCGTAGAACCTGTTGAACGTTGTCTTTGCGATGATTCTTAACCTCAAAATTGATAGATTGGAGATGACTCATAGATTCGAGTTTTTCTTCTGTAGTCATCTCACTTGACTTACGTATATTTTGTGGCAAGATGTCTTCACTTGCATCGACACGCCACTGGTTGAGTGGTTCAATGTGCAGCACCTGATCGTAATCAAACTCAACAACCGCCCAGTCATGTATGTAATCATAGTCTTGTTGGCCTCTTCCCTGTGTTTGATGAGAGGAGCTGGGGTGTTGTTGTGAATGACTCGCACCGCCATGAGATTGAGAACTGGATCCACCGTGTTCCAGTATTCTTCTCTGTCCTCCTCCCTGAGGATCATCCTTAGGGTCTCCCGGTCTCCTGAAAATGAGGGATCCTGGATTGCAGGGTTCCACCAGTTCTTCTAGGCGATAGTTGAACATCGCTTTAATTTGTTCTATTGTGAATGAACGGGATGCTTCCTGGAGCATTTCTCGGTTAAATGGATCAGAAGCCGGTGGAAGAGGAGCAACAGTCGCCAGCCTACCCTCAAGGTTTTCCAACCTCGTACTAAGTGATTGGATTGTTGAGGTGAGATGAGGGATGAGCTGCAGTTCATGATTTGGCATTTCAGTTGTGGTGGTAGTGGTAGCCTCTGATGGTGTAGTCTGTTGAGGGAGGGTCATAACAACTGTTGCAGGAGGAGTTGTAACGACCCTTGAGGCAGTACCAGTGAAGATGGAGAATGGGGGAAGTGAGGTGTCTATTGGTGGTGTTGTAGTTGTAACTGGTGGAATGGTGGTTGTGACTGGTGGAAGGGTAGTCGTGGTTGGTGGAGCGGTGGTTGTGATAAGTGAAACGGTGGTCGTGGTTGGTGGAGCGGTGGTTGTGATAGGTGGAACGGTGGTTGTGGTTGGTGGAGCGGTAGTTGTGGAAGTTTGGATCATGGACGTGAGTGGTGGTATTGTTGTTGTGGTAGTTGTGATGGTGGATGAGATTGGAGGAACGGAGGTTGTTGACGTCGGAATTGTGGTTGTGATTGGTGGTTGGGTGGATGCGGTAGTTGGGATGGTTGAGGTGATCGGTTGTTGGGTGTGTGGTGGAGAAGGAGTCATGAAGAAAGGATCATCAAAGGGGTATGGGGATCCTTGTGGTGGTGGTGACGGTGGACCTGGTGGTGATGGTGGAGAATTTGGTCGATCAGAAATGGTGGCAGCTGAATCTTCTGATGTTGAAGAAGAGGAAGGTTCAGCGGGTCGTGTGGGTTGTCGTATGATGGGTCGAGTTGGTGGAGGTGGAAGTTGTTGGGAAGATGTAGTGGCAACCGACCCACTTCCTGAGGCATCGCTGGATGAGATGCGAGGTCGCTTTGCACGTCGGTGAGCCGGTGGTTGTTGTTGTTGAGCATGTCGACGTCTAGGACGTGGTTGATGAGGTGGTGGTTGGTGTTGTGGAGCCTGTGGTTGTCGTAGTGGAGCAGCTGGTTGTTGAGGAGCAGCTGGTTGTTGAGGAGCAACTGGTTGTTGAGGAGCAGGTGGTTGGTTCGGTTGCGGTTGTGCACCCTCGGGTCTCCAGTCAGGATGATGACGATCCCGGTATTGTCTGACGCTATCAAGATTGAAGTTTGCAATTTTAAATAGTGGGAGAGGGATCGCGGCCTCATTAGCAGCAGTTGTACCACTGTTGCTCCTTAGAAAATTAACGCTCGAGGGTATGAATCGTTTTGCAACATCTCTGATATGAATGTTTGGATATCGTCGCATGAAGTGTTCGATCATAATGGACCAGAACCTGGGGTATGGCAGATATTGTGGTTCCTTTGATTTGGAGAGCTTGAATTCTTCCCACAAATAAGCAGCATAGTTATAATGTCGGTTATAGCATAGGGCATGATAGGCGTGGTGAACGTTTATGGACGCCCTGTCGTGACCAGATGACTTTCCTGTCAGACATCGATTGAAGATAGTGAATACATGGGACCAGCTCCTTGCCATGTTTTTCTTTTTAAGTTCTCTGAGGTCAATGGTTTCCCGAGGAAGGGCAAGACCAAGGTCGTGTATTCCGTAATACACTTCCTGGAAAGGAAGCCGTGGTTCAAATGTGGTGAGTGGTTGTCTTGAGTCGCCACGAGGTAACCGGAAGATATCATAAAGATCATCTTTTGTGAATTGAATTGGTTGTTGATCAATCATTGTTTCGAATTGGTGTGGGGTTGTTGATGTCACTAAGGTTAGGATCATGAAGAATTGTTGAACATACACCTCAGGAACCGACGTTCTGGCATTTATCAAATAAAATAGAGGGTGGCGTTGGAGAACATGAGAATGAACCGGGAAAGCGATGGTGAAAGAGATTTCTTCTTCTGGAGCCCAGTACGGATTGTTCTCCGCTAGTGGTTTGATCCTGTAGAGAGGGGCCAAGGTGTTCTCGTCAAGGATTTGTTCCGCCGCCATCTGAGAATTATACAATAAAATAGGATGGCACAAAACAATAAGTAAAGTTAGTGCACAGTGTTAAAAAAAATGAGACGTTGAAGATTTTCACTAATCGAGACGAGAAAGTCCTAAGTAATTTTAATAGTATATAGTATTTAAATATAAGAATAATGTAAAAATTTTAATTTTATTATAAATATTTAATAAATAAAATTTGTAAATTATAATTATAATTAATATACTTACAAAATAAAAATAAAAAAACATAGAAAAAGAAATAGATAGAAAGTGTTCGGCCCGAGATTTGTAATGTTCAAAAAGAAGTTCGGGCAAAAGAAGTTCGAGCCGAACTTTCATAACAACTTCGGGCAGAAGAAGTTCGGGCCGAACTTACATAAAAACTTCGGGCAGAAGAAGTTCGAGCCGAAGTTGTTTTAGAAGTTCGGGCCGAAGTTGTAACAGAAGCTCGGGCCGAAGTTGTATCACAAGTTCGGGCCGAAGTTGTTACACAAGTTCGGGCCGAAGAATTTTACGATTTTTCAAATTTGAACAGATCTTAAAATTTGGGCATTCCTAGTTCGATTCAACGTGATAAAACTGGCCAATGAGGATCGATATACCTAGACGAGCATCCTAGGTAACATATAACAGACAATCAAACCCTAGATCGATGAAATCAGTGACTCGTAAACCCTAGATGTCGACCGAAGCAATAATTGAAGGATTAACATAAAATTAAACATCAAAAGGAGGAATCGATCGAAGGAAGTTTACCAGATTCAGATGTTAAGTGATTGCGAGTGAAATGGAACGGATTCGATCGAAGTTGATGAAGAATCGAAGAACGGGGTTGACTGTGTGTTTTCGCCGGTGTTCGAGTGTGTGTAAACGAGAGAGAAGAAAGGAAGTTCGGTGAGGTATTTATAGGTGAGTAGTTCGAGACGAACTTCTTTACCGACTTCAAACTTCGGGCCGGGAACAGTAACTAGTTCGGCCCGAAGACTTTTGGAAGAAATAAATTTTTAAATTTTTGATTTTTTTTGAATTTAAAGGAAAATAAAACAAAAGGAAAATTAATCATTAAAAATTAAAAATTAGGTAAAAATAAAGAAAAATCCTAATCAATGTCGAGAGACGGAATTAAGTAACGCAGCATCAACTCCCCCGATACTGATGAGATGAGTGAAATCTTTCCTTTGACAGTTGACGACTATTTGACGAACGGGTTTCAAGACGAGATTCTTGAAAGCCATAGTGATGATACGAAGAGTGAACGATTTAACAAATTGAAAAAAATAAAAATTGTAGACAATTAAGTTTTTGAGATTTAGCATACCAAGCTTGGAGACCAGATAATTAAAACGTTTTTCGTCCAAAGCCTTGGTAAACAAATCCGCCAATTGAAAATCGGTGGATACGATGTACAATTCAACATTGCCCAGTTCAACGTGATCTTTGATAAAATGATATCGAAGATCGATGTGTTTAGTTTTAGAATGTTGAACTGGATTGCAGGATATTGCAATTGCACTTCTGGAATCACAATATAAAGGAATGCGGCTATAGGAAAAGCCATAGTCCTTTAATTGTGATTGCATCCATATCACCTGGATAGACAGCTAGCGGCCGCAACATATTCTGCTTCAGCGGTTGATAGAGAGACGCAGTTTTGCTTTCTTGAAGACCAGCTGACTAGCTTATCTCCCAAAAATTGAACTCCCCCAGATGTACTCTTCCTGTCCAGCATACACCCAGCGTGATCAACATCAAAGAAGGCAGAAAGATCAAACGAGGTCTCCTTGGGATACCAAAGACCAAGATCTCTGGTGCCTTTTAGGTAACGGAAGATTCGCTTGACTTCCAGAAAGTGAGATTCTTTGGGAGCAGCCTGATACCGAGCACAGATGCATGTTGAAAACATGATGTCTGGACGACTGGCCGTTAAGTAAAGTAGTGATCCATTCATACCCCGATAGTTTGTGACATCTACCGGTTTACCATCCAGGTCAGCACTTAGTTTGGCGGTCGTGGACATCGGTGTTGCGATAGGTTTACAATCGTCCATGAGATACTTCTTCAACAGATCATAGATATACTATGATTGATTGATGAAGATGCCAGTTGGAAGTTGACGAACTTGAAGACCTAGGAAGAAGTTCATCTCACCCATCATGCTCATTTCAAAGTGTTTTACCATGAGATCGGAAAAACGTTTGCAATATTTTGGATTTGTAGACCCAAAAATAATGTCATCGACATAGATCTGAATTAGTATGATATCTTCCCCGTGTCGTTTGATAAACAAAGTTGTATCAACTTTTCCCTTTGAAAAACCAGTTTCAACTAAGAATTGGGAAAGAACATCATACCATGCCCGAGGGGCCTGTTTCAAGCCATATAGAGCTTTGTCGAGAACATAGACATAATCTGGATGTTTGGGATTTACAAACCCTTCTGGTTGATGAACAAACACCTCCTCTTTTAGAATACCATTTAAGAATGCAGTCTTTACATCCATCTGATAGATAGTAAAGTTTTTGTGAGCTGCATATGCTAAGAAGATGCGAATGGCTTCTATTCGGGCAACAGGAGCAAATGTTTCTTCGTAATAAATGCCTTCCTGTTGAGCGTAACCCTTAGCAACCAACCTTGCTTTGTTACGAATGACGATTCCATTTTCATCTTTCTTGTTCTTAAAAATCCACTTAGTTCCGATGACTGATGATCCCGGGGTTTTAGGAACTAACCGCCAGACCTTTAATCTTTCAAATTGATTAATTTCTTCTTGCATCGCAATTATGCAGTCTGGATCGGAAAGCGCTTCACTGACTTTCTTCGGTTCAGTGGAACTTAATAATGATGCATGGTGACATTCATCCGCTGAAGCCCTTCTAGTTTGGACTGAGGAGTCTGGGTTTCCGATGATTTGGTCCAAAGGATGTTCCTTTGTCCACTTCGTAGAATGAGGAAGTGGGAGTCGACCAGGGTTAAAGTTGGAATTATCAGTGAAAGCAGGATGTTGTATGATTGCAGTTGCAGGATTTGGAGGATTTATCTGAGGTGGTGGATCGACACGAGGAAGATGAAATTTAGAGAAATCAATCACCAGTGGAGCGATAATATCTGACGGATGTGGGGGACCGACTGGTGTAGATTGAGTTCCTTGTGTCGATGTTGAAGGACCTGCATTTGATGTGGGTATTGGTGAGGTTGGAGCAGGTGAGGTAGGGGATGAAGATTCAGTTGAGGAAGGAGTGTTGATTTCCGTAGCAGTGATTGATTGAACATCTGCCGGGGGTGGGGGTGGGGGTGGGGGTGGAGGTGGGGGCGGGGGCGGGGGTGGGGGTGGAGGTGGGGGTGGATGTCTGACGTTGTGATATTCATCATGGAAGTGTTGAAATAGGATTTCAAGATCATTCAGAGAGGAAGAATGGTTAGTGGTGGTTGTGGGTAGAGGTCTTTCAATGCTAGTTGAGCTTGAATCAAGCAGGAATGTTTCATCGAATGATACGTTGACACTTTCTCTGACCATTCTTGTGGAGCGGTTGTATACTCTGAATGAGGCTGAATCCTTTGAATAACCTATAAAGACTCCTTCCTTGGCTTTCTCTTCAAACTTGTTGAGTTTCTCGTTATCAGACAGAATGAAGCATCGACTACCAAAGATGTGGAAGAAGTTAACATTTGGTATTCGATTGTTGATTAGCTCATAAGGAATTTTGTTGTATGTTTTGTTGATGATTGAGCGGTTTTGTGTAAAACAGGCGGTGCTATTGGCTTCTACCCATAACGACAGAGGAAGCTTCGAAAATGAAAGCATCGTACGAGCAGCTTCCACTAAAGTACGATTGCGTCTTTCAACAAAACCGTTCTGTTGAGGAGTTCATGCAGCCGAAAATTGATGGGTGATGCCAGCAGATTCAAGATAAGAGTCAAGGACCCGATTCTTGAATTCAGTACCATTGTCGGTACGGATTGTTTGAACATTTAATTCCAGGTTCACTTGAGTTTTCTTGATAAATGAGATGATGATCTCTGCGGCTTCATCCTTTGAACGAAGGAAATAAAACCATGTGTATCTGGAATAGTCATCAACAATAACCAAAACATAGCGTTTTGCTGCAAGACTGTGAACGCTCATTGGTCCACATAAATCCATATGTAGGAGTTCAAGAGGTTTGGAAGTACTTGGAGGAGGTTTAGGTTTGTGAGACTTTTTGGTCATTTTCCCTTTTTCACAAGAAGAACATTTGTGATCTTTGTCAAAGGCAATATCATGTAATCCAGACACATGACCTCCTTTTACAAGTTTGTTCATTGTTTTAAAGTTGAGATGAGACAAACGTCGATGCCATAACCATGACTCATTGGCAGTAGCTTTTGACACGAGACAGACTTCCTTGGTTGTACTATGGTCATTAAGATCAATAGTGAAGAGGTTTGTGTCACGAGTTCCAGTTAGAAGTTCATCCCCGTCATATGTACGAATGGCACACTTCTTTGTACGAAAGTTTACTTCTAGAGTCTTGTCACAGAATTTTACGATGCTGAAGAGATTATGAGAGATATCTTCGACAAAGGCAACATTTCTGATTATCATGTTATGGCAAATAAGATCACCAAGTCCTAAGATGGCCGCTAAGTGATCATTCCCAAATTTGACCGTTCCTAAGTATTTTTCTCGAAAGTTGGTCAGGAGATTTTTGTTTCCTGTCATGTGCCTCGAACAGCCCGAGTCGAGGTACCACACATTCTACATAAAACAAATAAAACATTTTAGGTACCCAATCTTGTATGGGTCCAGAACGATTAGAGACATACGTTTTATGCAGATTTTATGAGATGATCAATTTAGAGCTTTTGGGAACTGCTAGGAGGAAGTTCAGTTTTGATGATCCATTTGAGAGATTTTTCAGAGGATTGGATAATCCAATGAGATTTTTCGTTTTTAATGCAAGTATATTTCACATGATGAGACGTTTTGGTGGATGGCTTGTCGAATTTGGGGAAAACTGACGGTTTTGGCTTTTGTGCAGCTTTTCCTTGAGGAGATGTGCGACTAGAAGAGGAGTGAGAAACATAAGTTTGTGGTTGTTTAGACGGCTTCTTTGATTGTTTTGAGGTTAGCTTTTGAGCGTTTGAGCTTTTGTGAGAAACATAAGTTTGTGGAGTTTGAGAAGATTTCTTTTGTTGTTCGAAAGTTTTCTTTTGAGTTTTTGATGGAAGTTTTGGATTTGACAATGTTTGTTTGGAAACTTCCCGATACACGAGGGAACGACAAGATGTAGATTTTTCAGATGTTGGTTTTAATGGACGTGTAACGGTAGATTTTTCTGATCGAGAGTTTATTGATTTGCAAGGATCTGGATAGCAAGTTGTGCAAGAATGAATGATTTCACGACGTTTACCAAGAACATCATGTCTTTTACCACAAGGAGCATTTATTTTAATAAAATATCATTCATCGTACTGAGAAATTGGTTTATCGGTCTTTTTATCAAAATAAATCTTTTTGCCATTTTTATCAGTTTTAATAATTAGATTTACACCATTAACACCGTGATTAACTGGACGATAAATTGCAGAATCATAAACAATGCCATAAGCTTCTTTTGGAGAAATAAACTGTCTAGAGTCATTACACTTATTTTGAACAGAAAACGATGAAACTACAGACTTAGGTGGACTAGACTTCTTAAGTAGACTAGGCTTCTTAAGCATACTGGATCCAGTCTGAATAGACTTCTTTAGCTGTGTGGCTCTGTTGACTTCGGGTTGCTTCATGGACTTCTTCCCTCCAGACTCTAATCTTCCATCTGCAATATTCAAAATAGGTGGATTAGAGCTTCTCTTGAAGATGGTTGGAACTGGGTTTGTCGGTGCTGGCCCTAATAAAGAGGCTTTAGAATTTTTGGAAACAACATTGTTCGTTTTAGTTTTTAATTCTAAAATGGTGTCCTCTAAATTATGTATTTTGTTTTGAAGTTTTTCTTTTTCTTTATCAAAGGCCTTGTGAGTGTCATCAATTTCAGTTTCTAACTGGACAATTTTCTTTTCTAAAACTAATGATGGAACATAAAGCTTTGGCTCTTTGATTTGTTTTAAAATTTGGTTTTCAGGAATGGAAAATTTAGCAGGTGTGATGATTGGAAAATATTCGTTGTGTTCAAATTTTGCTTTCTTCTTTTCGTATGTTGAGTTTAGGGCATCATAATTGAAGCTAATTTGAGCATATTCTTCATTTTCCTGGTTGTACTTTTCAACTTCTGCTTCTTCATCAGGCATATGAAGGAAGCTTTGCCATATTCCCAAGTTCATGTAATCGTAATTGTATAGTGTGGGAAGAACATGGCATTGTTTAATTTAATTATGATGCCTTTTTCCAGAGGACGGGAATTCTCAACTCCGAGACCCACTTTTGATTTGAAAGATCTGAACTCTTTTGGCTGGTTTAATTTAATAGTGTGTTCAGTGTGTCCAGCTTTCACAATCATCTGCTCCAGTTTTGAGATGTGTTCTTCAGCATTTTCTTTTCTGACAGTAAGACTGTGTATGGTTGCTGATTGTTCATCAATTTCCTTTTTAAAGCAGTTTGTTATGTTTGTGATTTGTTCATTTAGTTTTTGAATTTCATTGTCAGCTGTCTTCAACTTATCTTGGTAGTCTTTCATCTTGATGTCTGCAGACTTCATCCATTTTTGCTCTCGACTGATTTGAATAGCTAAGTCCTTTATCAGCTACTTGGAGTCGTCTTTATCACTTGACACCGTCTTCATCGTTTTTAGGTTCGAAATTTCAAGATTTTTTGTATTAATAATGTGATTTAGACGATTTACTTCACTGGTGTGAGCAGCATGAAATGTTGACAATTGTTGTTGTAACTCTTGTGTTTTTTGATTTGAATGATTATTTTGATTTACTTGAGGAACAAGATTTTCAAGTTGGCGACGAAAGGTTAAATTTTCTTCCTTTAATTTTAGTATTTGTGTATTTGATGCATTGGTTGTATTTACTTGTTTTTGTAGATCATTTTGTAATTCAGTAATTTGAAATTGATAAGCTGATTTTGATGTAGACAACTGATTTTGTAATTCCTTTTTGTTAAGGCAAAAAGCCTTGCCCCTTTTGGATCTTAAGATAACAAAACAACCTAGACTAGCTTTGATTAATATGTAGAATAATATAGCTAAGTTTAGGTCTGATACTGAGTGATCAGTATTGGAACTCAGTATCAGTACTCAGTATCAGATAGTGATACTGAGTACAAGGACTGAGTAGAAGGACTGAGTGATACTCAGTATAGTAACGGACTAAGATCAAATCCCTTGATCTTAGTCACTTCCCTTACTTAGTCCTTCGGTTACTCCTTTGCCCATTATGTAAGATCTCTATATCATTATAAATAGAGATCATCTTGCAAAGGAGAAACCACCAATTCATATTTTCACGTTCATATCTTGTAATTGATTAGTGGTATTGCTTTTCCGCAGCATACCACACTTAGTGGATTTGTACACCGACTCTAATACTGTGTTTTACACTTTAATTGTCTTTTGTATAATTAATCTAATCAATTAACAATCAAACCAGGGGTGTTGTGACCTAACAACTGGTATCAGAGCAGGCTAAATAAACTCTTATTTAGTCGATCTATAGCCCTGGCAGCCATTTCCTACATCTATCCCTCCAACACTCAAAAATCCAAAATGTCTACAATTGTTGCACAAATTATGTCTGGAAAGGGAGTACCCATCTTTGATGGAAAAGACTTCCATCAATGGAAGCTTAAAGCTCAGTGGTATCTTGAATCTATTCACCATGAGATGCTCACTGTGCTATATGATGGTCCCATCATTCCACAAACTGTGGAACCTGTTGCTGCTACTGATGATGCTCCTGAGAGCATAAGAACTGTACCTAAACTAAAGCACAACTGGACTGATACTGACCGTCAGTTGTATGCTTTAGACTCCAGAGCTAAAGGGGTGATTGGTAATGCTGTTACCAAAGAGACACTTAATGCAATTATGAAATTGCCAACAGCAAAGGCTATGTGGGATAGCCTATCAGTCACCTATGAAGGCACAACAAAGGTGAAGTTGCAAAGAAAAAGCAACATGAGAAGGAAATATGAAAACTTCTTCTCAACTCCTAATGAAGACATCACCACTCTCTATAACAGGTTCAATACTGTTATCCATGATTTAATCAGTGTAGGCATTGTGAAAGAGGAAGGAGAGCTTGTTCAAAAGTTCCTGGATAGTCTTCCTCAACAATTTCTTGACATGACAAACTCTGTCAATGCTGCTAACAACATTGAGTCATACACTCTTCAAACCTTGTATGGTCTAATGTTGAATCATGAGGAGAATAATGCTGCAAGACTGATCAACTGGAAGAAAATTGACAAGTCTTCCACTGGCATGGCTCTAGTTGTGCAACAGGCCTATACTGTGACTGAGCCAGATGAACCAGAAGTTGATCTTGCTGATGCTGAGGCAGGAGAGCTTGAAACCCAAATGGCTCTTATGTCCATGAAGCTGGATCAGTTGAAGAAGAAGAGGCTTGGGGTTAGCTCTTCTAATACTGACCCAAGATCAGGTCTTTGCTATAGGTGTGGAAAGCCTAGACATATTGCTGCAAATTGTCATACCAAGTCTTCTGAGACTGACCAAAATGACAAAATTGCATACCGAGCAAAAAGGTATAGAGACAAATATGTCAAGCTGAAGAATTGGAGCAAGGGCAAGAGGGCAGAAGGGAATGGAGCACCTCATCAAGCACTTTACTCAGAAGCCTGGATGGATGAAGAGTTAAGTGATGATGAAGAAGAGATTGAGAATAAAGCCTTTATGGCTTTCACTGAAGATGATTTGAAGAGCTCCTTTGAAAAAGACATCAAAGAGGCTGAGAGGATGAGTGTTCATACTGAAAAAACTAACATTTTTGAGTATATGCTTGTTGATCTTAAAACTTCTGTACAAAAAGAAAAAGCCTTAAAATTAACAATAAAAGAACTTGAAAGGGTAAATAATGAAAACTTAGATAAACTAGCAATGTATAAAGATTTAGAATTAAATTTTTCAGATTTAAAAGACATCAACCAAAGATTAGCTGATAAAGCTCATTTACACAAACTTGAAAAAGAGAAATTTGAAAAACAGTGTCAATCTTGGGGAAATGCTTCAATAAAATTAAATAAATGTTTAAATCAACAATTCCCAGAAAATGTGAGAGCTGCACTTGGTGTTGATCCTCAATTTAAAAATAGGAACAATTTTGCTGATTTATTTGAAGAGTTTTCTACTATGAACCCTATTAATTTTGTAAAAGCTAAAATTTTATGTGAAGTTGGATGTCAAACTGAGTCAGATGATGAAAATAAAATTTTATGTGAAGTTGGATGCCAAACTGAGTCAGATGATGAAAATAAAATTTTATGTGAAGTTGGATGCCAAACTAAGTCAGATGATGAGGAAAATGAAATTTTATGTGAAGTTGGATGTCAAAATGAAATTTTAGAAAAACCTATTGGTCCCTCCATCTGCTCAAAATGCTATACTGAGCTACAAGAACCCAGTATTGAATTTTCTATAAAAGAAATTTCTGATACTGAGCTCCAAATAGATCAGTATGACACTTCTGCTTTTCCACCTTTTGAATTATTATTTAATACAACAACTTTTGAATTATATAATGATAACAAGACAACTTCTATCTCACATGTTTCATCTAATACAGAAGTTGCAGGAACAGAAACATCATATACTGAGAAATCTAAAGAACCTGTTAAAGTTGTTTCTTCAAAATATGATAAACAAAAACCAACTTTAACTAGGTCCTTAGTTGGCAGAGACAAGAAGTCTACCACTAATAATATTAGAAACACTTCTCTGCCAAATAAAAAGAAGCAATCAGATTCATCACCCTTTAAACCAGTAAAACAAAATGTTAAAACACCTATTAAAAATGACAAAAATAACATTTTAAAAACACTTGGTGATCAGGTCAAATCTTTAAGTAAACAATTTGCAAAACTTGTTCATACTGATCTACCAAAAGTGCAACATTTTTCTAAAATACCTTATGAAAATATGTTTAGAAATAGACCTAGAAAATGTTATAGATGTCATCATACTGGTCATAAGGGAGATGAATGCTGGACTGATCTCTCAAGTCCTAGGTACTCAGTACCAAAGAAAAGGAGAGAAACTAAGTCAGTATCACCAAAGAAAACTTCTAAAGTTTCCCCCGAAGTGATACTGACCTCTTCACATAAAGAGATCAAGTCAAAATATGTTTATCCCACCAAAGGTCCCATTCAAAAATGGGTTCCTAAAAGGAACTAATTATTATTGTGTGTCTTGTGCAGGGTGACAGAAAATGGTACTTAGATAGTGGCTGCTCAAAACACATGACTGGCAGTATGGAATACCTTCTAAATTATACTCCAGAGAAGGGTCCTTCTGTTAAGTTTGGAGATGACTCGGTGGGAAAGACAAAAGGTTATGGTGTGATCAAGGCAGGCAACATAACTTTTAAAAGAGTTGCCTATGTAGAGGGTCTTAAACACAATCTGCTCAGTATCAGCCAGATGTGTGATGATGACAATGAAGCTCGATTCAGGAAGGTTGGAGGAATCATCTACAATGATAAAGGGCAGCCTGTACTCATTGCTAGAAGAGAAAAAGATGTATATGTGGTCAACCTATCTGAAATAGACCCAACTATTCGAGTATGCCTGCTTTCTAAAGTCAATCCAGAATTGCATTGGCTATGGCACAAGAAACTCTCTCACATCAACTTTAGAAATATCAACGAGCTCAGTATGAAGAAACTAGTGAGAGGGTTGCCCACTATTACTTATTCAAAAGATAAGTTATGCTCAGCATATGAAATGGGCAAGCAGAAGAAGAGTTCATTCAAGTCCAAAGTCAATCATTCCATCAATGAACCTCTTACTATGATACATATGGATCTTTTTGGCCCCATCAGCACACCATCTTTGGCCAAAAAGATCTATACTCTAGTCTTAGTTGATGAATTCTCAAGATACACTTGGGTCATCTTCTTCAAGACTAAGTCAGATGCAACAACAGAAATCATTGCCTTTATAAAAAGAGAGGAACTTCAAAAAGGCAACAAGGTCAAGCAACTTAGAAGTGACCATGGTACTGAGTTTAAGAACTCAGTATTAGCCGATTTCTGTGAAGAAAAAGGAATCATTCAAAACTTCTCTGCAGCCTACACACCACAACAAAATGGTGTTGTAGAAAGAAAGAACAGAACACTGATTGAAGCTGCAAGAACTTTATTATGCCATGCTGGACTGGCACTGAGTTTCTAGGCTGAAGCTGTAAACTGTGCAAACTTCACTCAGAATAGAGCCACTATAGTCCAAAGACATCTGAAGACTCCATATGAGTTATACAATGGCAAGATTCCTAATGTGGAATATTTCCACATCTTTGGGAGTAAATACTTTGTACTCAGTACAAAACAAAATCTCAATAAATTTGCTCCCAAAGCAAATGAAGGTGTGTTCATGGGCTACTCTCCACACTCTAAAGCTTTCAGAGTGTATATCATCTCAACCAAGATGATTGTAGAATCCATTCATGTCACATTCGATGAAGATCAGAATGAGCATTCTACCTCAGCAAGTGAAGAAATAAGTGGCATAGATATTCTATGCAATCCAGAACACTCCATTGCTGAACAGCCCAAGTTTCATCCACACTTTATTCCTAATTAGTTTAATGAAACTGATCAAGTTCAAACTCAGTATCATTCATCTGAGACTAATACTGAGGTTCCCATAACAGAGGACCTCCATACTGAGTTTCCAACTAATGATCTGAACCACTCTACCTATGAAGAAGGTGAAACATCCAACACTTCACAAGAATCCACATCAACTCTGCAAAATGAAGATGAACAGCAACCTGCACTGTCTAATACTGACCAAAATTCCACTCAGTATCAGACACAAGACACACCAAATCAACAAGATATTGTTGATCCTATTTCAAATGCTCCCTTAGGAAACAATTTAAGGGAACACAGAGACCATCCACACTCAAACATTATTGGTCCTGTTGAAGAAGGTGTCCAAACAAGAAGAAAATTAGAATTTCCAACCCAAGCAACTGCAAATTTATGTTTCTTCTTAAGTTTCTTATCTACCATTGAACCAAAGAAAGCTGATGAAGCTTTATTAGATGAAGATTGGGTAGAGGCTATGCAAGAAGAGCTCCCAGAGTTTGAGAGAAACAAAGTTTGGAACTTAGTACCTCCTCCTTCTGGCAAAACTATTATTGGTACTAAGTGGGTGTTCAGAAACAAGATGGACAAGGATGGTGTTGTCATCAGAAACAAAGCAAGGTTAGTTGCTCAAGGTTACAGGCAAGAAGAAGGCATTGACTATGATGAAACTTTTGCACCAGTTGCAAGAATTGAAGCTATTAGGTTGTGTAACGACCGGAATTTTCGGTTAATATATTAAATGGAAATATTGAGGAATAAAGGTGGGAAAATATTTAATCGAGTCTCCGTTGTGTTTTATCGAGTGTTTGGATGTTTGGGACTTGGGGTAACCAAGTATGGGTCAAGACATGGATGGAAACAAGTTTAAAAGACAAGAAACTGACCCAGACAGACCTCGCGGCGCGAGGCAGGCACGAGACAGTCGCGAGTTCAAACAGCAAGATCAAAGATCAGACGCGAAATCTTCGCGTCGAGCTCGCGTTTGGTTCGCCGCGCGAACTCGGCGCGAGCGGGGCGCGAGAACTGTACTTCAGCGGCAACCAGCAGGCAAAGCCGCGTCACTTCGCGGCGCGAGGTGGGCGCGAGCGGGGCGCGAGGAGCGTCAGGAATACATAAACTTGTGTGTAAGCTAGGGTTTCATTTCACCTTCAACCACACTCATTGTGCAGCCGATTTGGGAGCAAACTTGGGCGATTTTGGAGCTCAAGAGCTTAGATCTTCACCATCTTGAAGGATTGAAACATCAAGGGTAAGTATTCTTGATTTTCTTGCTCATCTACCTTGATTGTGAGCTTTGTATGGGTAAAAATGGTGGTTTGGGGAACCAACCGTGTCATCTTTGGGGAAGATGACTAATCATGGGTGTAGAACACTCATTGTAAGCTTGTAATCGATGTGTACAAGTTCGATTTGGGTTTATCGATGGAAATCTTGAACTAGGGTTTGAGATTCCACCAAGTTGGATGAACTTGGTGGTTAGGGATGTGAATATGGATTGATTAGTGATTAGTTATGGATAATAACTAGTTATTGTGATGATATTGATGGTAGGTCAAGAAGACCTAAAGATTGGTGACATTTCACAAGGTTGAAAGCAAGGACTCGTGTTGTTAGACACGATTTGGAGTTAGCTTGGCTAAGGTGAGTACATGAGACTTTTACTGGGTACATAGCAAATGAATTTGAAAACTATGATGTTTTAAGAGTCTTTATTAATAAACGTTTTTAATAAAGATATGATTGATATGATGAGAAAATGCTAGTATTGGACTATTTTAGTATATCTAAACGATTGTTGATTTTGAAAGAGATTATGATAAAGAAAAGTAATCAGTGAGTTTTCATAAATAAGATGAATGAATAAAGATAATGATTTAAAAGAGCTTGATAATCGATTTATTAATAATATGTATTAATAAAGCTTGAGACAATGATTTTTAAGTAATGAGTATCGATTAGTATAATATACTAATAAAAGTAGATATTGAAATACTAAGAGAATAAGTAATAAGTGACTAGTAATAAACGTGTATTCTAGTCAAAGAAGAGTCAAAGTAATAATGATTTTGATAAAAGATGAATATGTATTAAATTAGTAAAGGACTTGATAAAGTCAAGATTTAAAATGAAATAATAAAGAGAATAGTATGGTAAATTAGAATAAATGTATTCTAATAAGTGATGAAAGGAGCTAATGCTCATATTTTGATGAAAGGAGCTGAGGCTCATAAGTGTTAATGAGATATCCGGAATAAGACCGCCCAGAAATGGGGGAGCATGAGACGTCTACTTGGGGTGGTACCTCCCTGCGCAAAGAGTAGAATGTCACAGTTTACGACACCCAATGATGGGTGAGCATGACGACCCGGGAACGGGGAGAGCTTATGAATCTCGGTAAGATGGGGGTTCCCAATTACCTTGATAGTTTACCTATGACGTCCCATATCGGGAGAGTTGGCTTCGGAGAGGTCCGTCGCATATGTGATAATGAAAGTGTAAGTTTTAAGATAACTTACAAGTATGTGATTAGATGACGAGTAAGCTTACGGTAAGCTTATTAGTTTATACGGTTAAATGAATGGAAGATGAATTATGAATTAATAAGAAATGATAAGGATAAATATTTTTAATGTTATAAATAATATTTTATAAATCTTTTGAGAATGGGTCGAAAACCCATGTATCTCACGAGACTATTTTGTCTCACGTACTACTTTGTTTTTGGCTATGTACTCAGGTTCAGGATCGTTGGATTAGAGGGTCGCGTTAGAAGTGGCCTAGTGTTGGTTAGCTCGGGAGCTCGTAGGTAGTTCTCGTTTATCCTATGGTTATGATATTGTATTTGTAACACCGACTTTAATACTCTGATAAACTTTATTTGGTTTTTGTTAAACCGTATTTTTGGGAACATTGGACATTGTATTATTTTTATTTAAAAATATGTTTAAAATGTGTTTTGAAAAATGAGGTGTTACAACTTGGTATCAGAGCTATAGTTTAAGTGAATTAGGTAGGTTTGACCTCCCTAGTCTTAAGCTATGCTAGGTAGGACCATATGTTTTCCATAGGATGTCCTTGATCAGTCCGTTGAGACAGTAAAGTATGGGTATATTAGGGTCGATCCCTAAGAAAAAGGATAATGTTTTGGGCTATATGGGTTATGTTTGACTAATAAGTCAATCTTTGAATTTTGACGGTTTAATATGTTGATATAGAAAATGGTGAACCCAAGAAGTGGAGAGATTCCACGAGATCATGAGACGGATTCAAATCGAATCCCGACTCATCCCGGTAATATTGGAGAAGGTTCCGGTTTGGATGCAAACCAAACCCCGGTAACTATGGAAGCGATCAGAAATTTGTTTCATCAGATGAGGGATGAGGTGAATGTGGATATGAACCGGATTATCGATAACCGTTTGAATGTGGATAGGCGAGATGATTCTAAATCTCGCGGTGGAAGTAAGTCTTCGGGTAGCAAGACCCGTACAGATAAGTCTTTGACTGAAGAGACCGACGATTCGGATTCGGGGGAAAGAGAAGGATGCACCTATAAGACATTCATGTCGTGCAACCCCAGAGTGTATTATGGAAGTTCGGAACCAAATGTCACGATGCGTTGGATTCGGGAAACCGAGCAAGTGCTAGAAAGTAGCAAGTGTTTAAAGAAAGACATGGTCATTTATGCATCCCGACAGTTGAAGGATGAAGCGTTGACATGGTGGGATACCATGTATGAAACTTTGGGAAAGAAAGTGTACAAGATGTCGTGGGAGGAGTTCACGAGAAGGTTGAAGGAAAAGTTTTGTCCCGAGAGAGATCTAGAAGAGTTGCAAGAAGAGTTTATGTTCATCAAGAAGGGAAATATGTCGGTGGAAGAATACACCAAAAAGTTTACGGGATTACTTCCGTTTGTAATCAAGTCCTATCCTACGGAGCGTATGAAGGTGGTTCGGTATGCGAATGGACTACCACCGGAGTTTGAATTGGAAGTCAAGCGAGCGACCACGTTGGATGAGGCCATTTGTACCGCTCGAAGTGTTGAAAGGGTGTTTCGGCGAAGGGCACAAGAGTCGGCATCAGGAAAAGAAAAGAAGAAGTTTGGTAGTAGCTTGGGATTAACAAAGAGAGAAGGATTGGGGTCGAGTTCGTCAAAGCATAGTGGTATTGGAAGTTGTCAAAGTTGTGGGAAGAATCATCATGGGGAATGTAAGGCAAATTCGGCTATATGCTTCAAGTGTGGTCGAGTAGGACACCGAGCAAAGGATTGCAAAGTAAGGAACCTCGAGGAAGTGGAATGCTACACTTGTCACGAGGTGGGACACTTTAGTAGTGCGTGCCCAAGGAAGAGAACCGACACGTCGGTAACAACCACCAACAGGAATCGGGTGAAGGAAACTCGTGGGGCCGCTTCAGGTAATTCGTTTATGAAATTTTTATAGATAATCGGAATTTAATTGCTTTTATGTCGCACAAATTGGTGCTTATGTGATATAAGTATGGAAATAATTATAGATGGAATATATTATGTGGAAAAAAAAAATAAATAAAAAAATAAAAAAATAAAAAGGTTTGGGAGATAATCTCCCCGGGTTACTATGTGTATAGTTATGGGTTGACGACCGGTATGTCGTGGGAAATAAGAATAGAAAGGATTATGTCATTATAAATTATCGGAAGGTGAATCATAAGAATAGTAATTGTGCTCAAAGAAAGGGTAGTAGTACAGTGAAGTACTAAGTTTCGGTAAGACGGGTAAAGTATGAATGGAAAGCCATAGAAATAATGATTTTTGAAAATAGAACTTTAGTGTTCGGTGGGAACCCTGATAAGTAGTGCAGATATTCAAGTCAGGGTTGACGTATGCAATGGCAAGGGTGAATAGTTTGTTATTGGTAAAGTTTATAAAAAAAAAAAATGAGATAGTTCAAGGTTGGGTATCGATCGGAGTCAATGGGTTGACTCATAAGGACCGTGTGAATCGGTAAAATATGGATAATTAAAAGGGTGTTAGTGGTTACCTCGGTGGTAAAGGAAAGATTGGAAAATAGTAATGTTGAGAAAGCATGTTTAGTAAATGTCGATTGAAAAATAAATTGGTTAGTGAATATGTGCATACCGTGTGGTGTTGTGTTTAAGTGGAAATAATGGTCTCGGAAGACATGAGGTTTTAGAGAGATAGTGTTATGTGGAAAGTGGAAAAGTAAAAAATGTGGATAGAAAATGTGATTGATTGTGAAAGAAAATGATAGCATGATGCTAAACGAATGAGGCATACAGGAATGGTATGCAAGATGAAATGGTATTGTATGAGTCACTTTGGATTGGAGACTTTCCGATCATTGTGACAGTTTGGGCCTTGATGGATTGGAGGCTTTCCGATCATCTCGGTGGCATAGTTAAAGTATGAACTGAAGAGTCAGAATTGTGAGGTTTATATCTGTCGTATGTAGAACCGTATGGTTAGTTGTTGTTATGATTTTTATGGCAAGTGAGAACTTGGATTGAAAGCTCGGGTAGTGTTTAAGTAGAAGTATGTGTAGGAGATACCTACAAGTTAATGGTTCATGAAAAAGGAATGCTTTAGGAAGCAAAGTGGTTAGAAGCCAATGAGTGGTGAAAGATATATTATGGGTGGTTAGGCCACAATTGGATATGATCGAGGCTCTAGAGCCGGTAATCGGGAAATTCAAGTATGATATAAGGATGTTTGAAGGAAATTATAAAGGTATAAGTAATTGGATGAAAGTTAAAAAGTAATAGAGATTTGGTATTGATTCAAATGGAAATTGTTCATCGATTGTGGAATTGAAATCAGAGAAAAGAGGAACAATTGAGAAAGGAAATTTAGATATTGGAATTCGGGAATGAAAAGCTCGGGAAGCGATGCCTTAGTAGTAAAGAATATGGAAATTTTGCAAAGTAAGTTTGACTTTAATCATAAGTCAAGGTTGGTCAACTAGTGGAATGTTGACTTTAGTCAAAAATTGGGCTTTGACTTTCGTTTAAAATGGTTAGTCAAGGATAAGGACATAATGTATCACATGTATGTGTGTATGATAGTGGTTGATTGATTAATGGAAATAATTGTAGTCAAAGGGTGCGACTTTGACCTTTGGGCAATTCGAATGGAATTTAGAAATCGAGTATGATTGTTGTTGGACCATGAAGGTAAGGTCCATTGTTAAGGAATTTATGGTTAATGGAATCATTAGTGGGTAAGGAAATTGTCAAGAAATGGTTGACTATGTGCTTAAGTCAAAGATTTGACAATGTGGACAATTTGGTCAAAACTAGACATTGACTATCGTTTTGGTAAATTGGCTATTAGTAATGAGTGGGTTATATCATCCCAAGGTAGATAAATGAATTGGTAAAATGATTGAAAGTGTTAAGGTCAAGTTGTGAAATTTTGACCCGTTCGGGTATTAAGAACTCAAGTTGGTTTGTGACCCGTTTGAGTTTAACGGAGTCAAGTAAGGCAATCAAACGCATAAGTATTATTGGATCATAATTTGGAAGTGTAATGAGGATTGGAAATCCTTGAGTTGATTCCGAGGACGGAATCCTTTTAAGGGGTGGATAGTTGTAACGACCGGAATTTTCGGTTAATATATTAAATGGAAATATTGAGAAATAAAGGTGGGAAAATATTTAATCGAGTCTCCGTTGTGTTTTATCGAGTGTTTGGATGTTTGGGACTTGGGGTAACCAAGTATGGGTCAAGACATGGATGGAAACAAGTTTAAAAGACAAGAAACTGACCCAGACAGACCTCGCGGCGCGAGGCAGGCGCGAGACAGTCGCGAGTTCAAACAGCAAGATCAAAGATCAGACGCGAACTCTTCGCGTCGAGCTCGCGTTTGGTTCGCGGCGCGAACTCGGCGCGAGCGGGGCGCGAGAACTGTACTTCAGCGGCAACCAGCAGGCAAAGCCGCGTCACTTCGCGGCGCGAGGTGGGCGCGAGCGGGACGCGAGGAGCGTCAGGAATACATAAACTTGTGTGTAAGCTAGGGTTTCATTTCACCTTCAACCACACTCATTGTGCAGCCGATTTGGGAGCAAACTTGGGCGATTTTCGAGCTCAAGAGCTTAAATCTTCACCATCTTGAAGGATTGAAACATCAAGGGTAAGTATTCTTGATTTTCTTGCTCATCTACCTTGATTTTGAGCTTTGTATGGGTAAAAATGGTGGTTTGGGGAACCAACCATGTCATCTTTGGGGAAGATGACTAATCATGGGTGTAGAACACTCATTGTAAGCTTGTAATCGATGTGTACAAGTTTGATTTGGGTTTATCGATGGAAATCTTGAACTAGGGTTTGAGATTCCACCAAGTTGGATGAACTTGGTGGTTAGGGATGTGAATATGGATTGATTAGTGATTAGTTATGGATAATAACTAGTTATTGTGATGATATTGATGGTAGGTCAAGAAGACCTAAAGATTGGTGACATTTCACAAGTTGGAAAGCAAGGACTCGTGTTGTTAGACACGATTTGGAGTTAGCTTGGCTAAGGTGAGTACATGAGACTTTTACTGGGTACATAGCAAATGAATTTGAAAACTATGATGTTTTAAGAGTCTTTATTAATAAACGTTTTTAATAAAGATATGATTGATATGATGAGAAAATGCTAGTATTGGACTATTTTAGTATATCTAAACGATTGTTGATTTTGAAAGAGATTATGATAAAGAAAAGTAATCAGTGAGTTTTCATAAATAAGATGAATGAATAAAGATAATGATTTAAAAGAGCTTGATAATCGATTTATTAATAATATGTATTAATAAAGCTTGAGACAATGATTTTTAAGTAATGAGTATCGATTAGTATAATACACTAATAAAAGTAGATATTGAAATACTAAGAGAATAAGAAATAAGTGACTAGTAATAAACGTGTATTCTAGTCAAAGAAGAGTCAAAGTAATAATGATTTTGATAAAATATGAATATGTATTAAATTAGTAAAGGGCTTGATAAAGTCAAGATTTAAAATGAAATAATAAAGAGAATAGTATGGTAAATTAGAATAAATGTATTCTAATAAGTGATAAAAGGAGCTAATGCTCATATTTTGATGAAAGGAGCTGAGGCTCATAAGTGTTAATGAGATATCCGGAATAAGACCGCCCAGAAATGGGGGAGCATGAGACGTCTACTTGGGGTGGTACCTCCCTGCGCAAAGAGTAGAATGTCACAGTTTACGACACCCAATGATGGGTGAGCATGACGACCCGGGAACGGGGAGAGCTTATGAATCTCGGTAAGATGGGGGTTCCCAATTACCTTGATAGTTTACCTATGATGTCCCATATCGGGAGAGTTGGCTTCGGAGAGGTCCGTCGCATATGTGATAATGAAAGTGTAAGTTTGAAGATAACTTACAAGTATGTGATTAGATGACGAGTAAGCTTACGGTAAGCTTATTAGTTTATACGGTTAAATGAATGGAAGATGAATTACGAATTAATAAGAAATGATAAGGATAAATATTTTTAATGTTATAAATAATATTTTATAAATCTTTTGAGAATGGGTCGAAAACCCATGTATCTCACGAGACTATTTTGTCTCACGTACTACTTTGTTTTTGGCTATGTACTCAGGTTCAGGATCGTTGGATTAGAGGGTCGCGTTAGAAGTGGCCTAGTGTTGGTTAGCTTGGGAGCTCGTAGGTAGTTCTCGTTTATCCTATGGTTATGATATTGTATTTGTAACACCGGCTTTAATACTCTGATAAACTTTATTTGGTTTTTGTTAAACCGTATTTTTGGGAACATTGGACATTGTATTATTTTTATTTAAAAATATGTTTAAAATGTGTTTTGAAAAATGAGGTGTTACAGGTTGTATCTTGCATATGCAGCTTTTAAGAATTTCAAAGTTTATCAGATGGATGTTAAAAGTGCTTTTCTAAATGGCAAACTACAAGAAGAAGTTTATGTTAAACAACCACCAGGTTTTGTTGATCCTAAATTTCCTAATTATGTTTTCAAGCTTGATAAAGCTCTATATGGGCTCAAACAAGCTCCAAGAGCCTGGTATGACACCCTGTCTGAGTACCTTATTGAAAATAAATTTACAAGAGGTAAAATTGATAAAACATTATTTTCAAAACGGAAAGGTTCTGACATCTTACTCATTCAGATATATGTAGATGATATTATCTTTGGCTCCACTGACAAGTCAATGTGTGACTGGTTTGCTAAGATAATGTCAACTCAGTATCAGATGAGTATGATGGGAGAACTTACTTACTTTCTTGGTTTACAAGTTGAACAAAAGCCTGATGACACTTTTATAAATCAAAGTAAGTATGTGCATGACATGTTAAAGAAATACAAATTTGAAAATTTATCTTCCATGCACACTCCCATGGGTACTCAGGATAAGATAAGTAAGGATGAAACTGGTAAATCAGTATGTCAATCCACATACCGAGGTATGATTGGTTCCTTACTTTACTTAACTGCTAGCAGGCCTGATATCATGTTTGCAACATGTTTGTGTGCTCGGTATCAGGCTGATCCTAAAGAATCACACATGAAAGCAGTTAAGCGCATCTTTAGATATCTTACAAGTACTCCTAACCTGGGTCTTTGGTATCCCAAAGACTCAAACTTTGACCTTGAAGGGTACAGAGATGCAGATTTTGCAGGTTGTAGATTGGACAGAATGAGCACAAGTGGAGGCTGTCAATTCCTAGGTGGAAGACTAGTTGGTTGGTCATCCAAGAAGCAAAATTCGGTAGCAACTTCCACAGTAGAAGCAGAATATGTTGCTGCAGGAAGTTGTTGTGCTCAATTATTATGGATGCAGTATCAACTCTTAGACTACGGGTTCAACTTTCATAAAACTCCCATTCATTGTGATAACAAGAGTGCTATTGCTATCACAGAGAACCCAGTCTATCACTCCAAAACCAAACACATTGATATCAGACACCACTTTATTCGAGATAATGTGGAAAAAGGTAAGGTTGAGGTAGATTATGTCCCAACAGATGCACAATTGGCCGATGTGTTTACTAAACCTCTCCCTGAGGAAAGGTTTATGTATTTACTAGGGCAATTAGGTATGTTGAATCCTTAATCTTTAATACTTAACGCTCAGTATCACTCATGTTGATACTGACCACTCAGTATCACTAGTCTGTTATCATCATAATTTAAAATTTTTATTTTTTTTATTTTTCCAGAGTAAATTAATTGTTTTTATATTTTTATTATTTTTTTTGTAAAATAATTTTTTTTTACTCAGTATTGGGGTGTTACGGCGCTCAAACCGAGCTTAATCCTCATACTGCTCAACGGTAGCCTTTCTTAATAAGAAAGTTACCGTTGGCAGAGGATAAGGCAGTCAAATCAGCCGTTTTTTACTTCCCAATATCTTAATTATCTTTCAAATCTCCTATAAATAACCGTTTATTTTGACTTCAAATTTTTTTTAACTGTTATTTCTTTCTTTCATTTTCAATTCTCTCTGCGATTAACGATTTCACTTTCTATTAGCAAGCAAACCTTTTCAAATCAAAATCACAGATGGCGAATTACACTTTTGTTGCTCCAGAAGTTGAATCGGAAATCAAATTCCGAAATAATGAAGTACCCAGGTTTGCGAGGAATAATATCACAGCAAATTTCACTATTCCTCAAGCCTGGGTATGCCAAGAATTCACGAACATTGTGACTTTTATGAAGCATTGCCCAATTGCTCGTGCACTAACCTTATCTCCTCGAGCAATTTACCCAGAAATGTTATGCGAGTTTTGGTACTCTGCCACACTCGATTCTCCAGATATGATTGCTGGATGGGTAATTAGGGATCAAAGAAGAGCTTTTATTTCTACTGCAATCATTTGTGAAACACTGAGGCTTCCAGCACAAGCTCAGTATGACCCATTTGTTGATAGATCAGAGGCACGCTCAGTACTGCCATTTTTGGGTCGAAGAGGAACAACAGGAATCATCAAAAGAAACGAATTTGGTCCTATGTGGGGTATTCTCATTACAACAATAATTCGGTGCATGACTCACAAGACGGGTGCTTTGGACCAAATAAACGAATTTGGGATGCAAATAGTACATGCTCTGTACTATGGAAGAAATATTGATTATGCTCGGCTAATTTTCAATGAATTAGCTACTTTGGTTCGGGCTAACACAAGGGAATGCAATGTCCCTTTCTGCAGATTTTTATCACTCATCTTTCAACACTCAATGCCCACACATACTTATGATGACTTTCACAGTCCAAGGGTTGATCTTCCTCCACTCAGTGAGAAGATTTTCTTTTACAGGCCAAGAGAAGGAGAGCCTTTACTGAGTCCTTCAATGTGGGCCATTGTACAAGAACACATAAATGATGCAGAAGACATGTCTGATACTGAGTCAGACAATGATGATGATGATGATAATGATGATAATAGTGGTAATGGAGCACAGGCTGGTCAAGATGTTGAGATGCCAGATGTCCCACAAGTTCAAGAACAGCCTCAACAACCTATCTCTCCACCTGCACAAGATCCTGATGCTCCTCATATTGAAACCATTTTTGATACTGAGTCCTCAGAAGACACACCATTGGTTCTTCATAGAAGAAGAAGGAATCTTTCCCCTATCATTATGGGAAACTTATCATCTGAGGAGGTGCAGCCTGCAAATGTTCCATCATTAACTGCATCTCTTCAAGCCCAAAGCCTAGTTGCAGCCACCGCTGACCTTCCAGGTCCAGAACTACTTTCAACAGCTCAACCAATTGAGGAACCTCATGTTCCTCTTGATGTGGAAATTCAATATGAGCAAACTACACTGGAAGGTGCTCAGCAAGAAACACAAGTCGGTATTGAAGATATTGTGCACATCAACAAACACATGATCATGCACCGACTTCTGCAGATGCTAGAAGGGAATCTGACAGAGTCTCAGGTATGAATTTCAAATAAACCCTTAAACTTATATATATTTATTTCATTCCCAAATAGAGACTAAGTATTGGCCAGTACCAACTCAATACTGACCAAAGTCTCACACGATCTTTCAAATATATATCCTTTTATGGCCAACATAGCTAGCCCACTGCTGCTATGCAAAATTCATATACTGAGCACTCACAATGAATCATTGTCAGTCTACAGTTGTCTCAACATTTAAAGAGACAATGGTGGTTGATGTCAAACTGACACCCACTGGTACTGCTTGAATTATGTCCAACTTATTTTTGAGTTGGGTAGATTAATTCAAGAAATGATCACAATCCCTTAAGCCACAAAATCCAAAAAATTTCCATGGGGTTTAGCCACATTTCTGTTATCACTCTAATACCGAGTGATAAACATTGAAAATAACAAGAAGCACATCCCAGGCTTCGAATACCCAAACCCAAACCTTTTAGTAAATGTGACTTATCTTATATTGAGCTACTTAAACTTACACACACACCTTTACTAAAAACTTCTTACACATGCTATGCACAAGTCCACAATATTTCATCATAAACCAGATGAAATACACACTTCACAAACTCTGTTTATGTGATTATAGAATTAAACAACACCACAATTCTATTTGATAAACCTTACTTTCTAACTAGTTTTATATTTTTTGTTTCTTTAGCACCATCTGTGCAGGGCATTCATGCATCACAGGCTGTAGGAGAACAACTGACTCTGCAAGCAATCATGCAGCAAATTCTGGCCATCCAACATACTCAAAATCTAATACTGGCTAGAATAGACAAGATGGGTGGTGATATTGACTCCATAAAACAGTCAGTCTCCCTACTTCAACAATCACATCAGCCTCCACAAACTCCACCATGTTCACATGGTGACCACAATGAAGAAGGAGAAAGAGAAGGAGGTGCTGGTGAAACTGATGCTGCAACTGAGCCCATGCCCTCCCTTACTCTTGAACAACCTGAAGGGGACATGGGTGGTGATACTGATCCTCTTCCCTCCTCATCGAATGATAACAAAAAGGGGGAGAAGAGACAAAGAGATACTGAGGTTGATCAAACTGAGCCATCTGCTCAGGGGGAGAAAAGAAGACGATTGAATGAAGATCAACCTCCACAACAAGAACAGCAACATCAGCAAAGCCCTCATACTGAGTCAATTCGGATTCAGTATGAGAGAAGAAGACAAAGATCAAGGTCAGCTTTACAAGCTCAAGACCCACTTGAGCCATCTGCTCAGGGGGAGACTCATACTGACCAACCACAACAAGCTTATACTGAGCCACTTGCTCAAGAAGAAAATAACTTGCAAATTGTGGTCTATAGGCCTTTTGTGTGGCCTATTGCTGATGATGAAAATGAAGAACATCCAGTGGCATCAGAAGAATTCTTAAACTTTGCATTGGATGAAGCAAATAAAGAAACCTCTTCATCATCATTCTCAGATGATGAAGATCCTACAAGAAAACCTATCTCACCTCAAGCTGAAGGACCTTCTAGAATTCCTAGAAGACCAATAACCAGAAGAATGACAAATGTGGTTATGTCCTCAGAATCTAGTGAAGAACAAGATCCAGCTCCTCTGATCTCAAGACCTAGGAGATCTGCTCAGTTTACTGAGGAAAAGAGTGATCCTGAGGATGAGATTGAGGCCCATAAATTCTTCCCTGTTAAGGAAGAACCTGAATCTGAGTCTGAAGATGTTCCAAGAAGATCTCATACTGTAAAAGGAACTGGAGATGAATTACTTGAACAGTATTGGAACATTGTGGCACAAAGAACAAGATATAGGGAAACAAGGATGGGTATGCTGAGGAATAAAGCATTTCCAAGTGTTAGAGATATATACTGGCTAAATGAATTTGTCAACAAAATAAAGGTCAACTTGCACTGGACCAGTCAGTCCTCCAATGAAGTTTTTCCTCCATGACATCCAAAACATGGGACTTCAAGATTGGATAAAGATTGCTAGATTGATAAAGGAGATGCCCTCAAGATCCTCTGAAGCCCAAGTGATGATGGATGAAATCTGGGCTGTATCTGCTATATGCTATGAAAAAGGCATTCTTTATGCAGCAGAATACAGGGCACTCAGTGTGATGACTGAAGCTATGAAGAACAACAAACCTGAGTGCCTTAATACTTTTAGAATAATTCCCACATATACTGTTCCCTCTAACCTTATCTTTCAGGATCAAAAGAGTACCATATATCCCACATCTGGATATATGTATACTGACTCAGATGACAGGGAGTGCTTCATTACTGAAGCAGATTTGACAACAGATCCTATCAGCCATTTGGTGGGCCTTAAATGGATGATAACCAAGAAAGAAGATGCTTGGTTTAGAAAGAAGATAGTTGTTGTACTAAACAACAGGCAAGATGAACTGAAGAAAAGAGAAGAGTTCATCCATGTGAAGAAAGAAGTCTTCTACGAGTTTGAGTCAATCAACAAAGACTAAAGAAGAAGACTTTGCAGCCTGTAGCTTATTGTGTTTAGTTTTTATTTGTAGTTGTTTTGTTATCATTAGATAGGGGGAGATTGTTAAGGCAAAAAGCCTTGCCCCTTTTGGATCTTAAGATAACAAAACAACCTAGACTAGCTTTGATTAATATGTAGAATAATATAGCTAAGTTTAGGCCTGATACTGAGTGATCAGTATTGGAACTCAGTATCAGTACTCAGTATCAGATAGTGATACTGAGTACAAGGATTGAGTAGAAGGACTGAGTGATACTCAGTATAGTAACGGACTAAGATCAAATCCCTTGATCTTAGTCACTTCCCTTACTTAGTCCTTCGGTTACTCCTTTGCCCATTATGTAAGATCTCTATATCATTATAAATAGAGATCATCTTGCAAAGGAGAAACCACCAATTCATATTTTCACGTTCATATCTTGTAATTGATTAGTGGTATTGCTTTTCCGCAGCATACCACACTTAGTGGATTTGTACACCGACTCTAATACTGTGTTTTACACTTTAATTGTCTTTTGTATAATTAATCTAATCAATTAACAATCAAACCAGGGGTGTTGTGACCTAACACTTTTTTACTTGAGTTATTTGAAGAGAACATTGACTTAAGTCAATCAAATCATTTAAGAGTTGTGCTTTTTCAGATTCCAAATCAGTTATTTGTTTTGTCAAATGTGATTTCTCATCAATTTTAGTAAAAAGTTTTTCATGAAACAAGGAATTCTCTGATTCATCAGTGTCTGAATCAGATAATAAAGAGTCAAAGGAAAAAGAGTGTACCTCATTTTCATCGTTCTCAGGGATGCCCATTGCAGCTCTGAGTTCGTTTGATCTCGCCATAAGCGCCAGGCTGGCAGTGCATTCCTCTTCCTCTTGATCGTCAGAGTCTTCCATCCACTGCTGGTCCTCAGCCAATAGGACTTTGCCATTTTCAACTTGTTAGGCCATGAGCATTTTCCTCTTAAAGTATTCTGAGTCCTTCACCTTTGGCTTCGTGCATTCTTTGGCAAAGTGGCCCGTCATACCACAGTTGTAACATTTCTTAGGTGGCTCAGTGGAGGAAGATGAGGATTTGTTGTTCGGGGTTTGAGAAGAGGAGTTGAATTTGAAATTTTAGGATGATCTAAGGTTGTTGTTGGTTGGTTTCTTATAGTACTTCTTGTTATTGGATGAAATGAGAGCCAAGGCTTGACGAACTGAGTCGATTTCATCCTGTGTCCCCGCAGGGATCAGAGTTTCTGGTTCTGTTGGGTCACATTTTAATGTATTCAATAGTCTAGGGGTTAAATGTGACATTTATTGTAACAAATAGTCTAGGGTTATTTTATGTAATTAGTCAATACTAGGCCTAGGTATAAAGACCTAGTTGTAACCTAGTATTGACCTAAGCTTGCCGACATTTGAAAGAGAACGTACGTTTTTGGTGAAAAGCTTCTTGTTCTCGTTCTTCCAATAATCTTCCAATTACATAATTGTTATTGCTTAATCGATATATACGGATTCACAATTGGTATTAGAGCATAAATCTCCTTTGATTCGATCCATTTCAGTGAAGATTAAGCAAGTTTTTGAAGTTTTTGGTGAAGAACTCAAGAATCAAAATCGAAATTTGAGGTATTAAATCGTCTATATTGATTGTTCATTACATTCATCTTGTAATTCTAAGCATTTTAGAATCAAGTTTCGATTAAATCCATCAAGAATTGATCCTAATTCGTTGATTTTAAAGAAAACCATTAAAACACATTTTTTCCTCTGTTAAATCAAAATTACCATCTGATTTGTTGTGTTTTGATCGATTTTATTATATCATTTCGTGCGAAAATCAATTCCGAGCATTTTGGGATTTGAATCACTCGATTTGGTTAAGTATTGAGCATTCTAGGATCGATTTAGTGAAAAATATAGCTGTGTTCGTTCGTCACTGTCAAGAACGTCTTCGGCCCGAGAACAGTGAATTGTTCGGCCCGAATTCAGTCCTCGGCCCGAACTAGATCCTCGGCCCGAACTTCGGCCCGTACTTCGGCCCGAACACCCTACTTCGGTCCGAACTTCTACATCCACTTCGGCCCGAACTTCTACATCCACTTCGGCCCGAACTTCTACATCCACTTCGGCCCGAACTTCTACATCCACTACGGCCCGAACTTCTACAACCCAAGATCATGTAACAAAAGGGGCTCTACTAAAACGATCTTAACTTTCAGCTCGGGTGTCCGTTTCACGCCCACGAGTAACCAAAAAGACTTGTTTCGGTTTTCCCGACTTCCCGGCCCAAAAAGACTTGTTTCGATCACTTTATTTGCGTTTCTGTGATTTTTCGATCAATTTCCAAATTTTGATTAGCCACAATTTTTGGCTCGGTTGTCGTTTTTTTCCTTTGTCATATGGGATAATCTGTTGACGATTTTGGAATTTTTGATTTTTCTCTCCCAAAAGTGTTCTTCGTATATGCACTGTTTTTGAAGACCAATTCACTTTCATTATCACTTATTCTATTCAAGAACCTGGTTCCCACGAGATCTTCTTCATATCCCTTGAGAACTATATCAACTCTACTAATCGCAAAATGGCAAGAGCAAATGAAGAGAATGTCGATACGTTCAATGAGGAAGCCAACAAGGAAATTGAGGTAACCAGCTCTCCTTTATCTACTTCTGATTATTCCACTGATTCTGTTAATTGTTTTGATAAAGATGTGATTTCTGAAATTGATTCACTATAACAAACGATTTTACTCGAAAAGGATATGAATACACAACTTTTAGAGCGTGTAACCATTTTAGAAAATCAATGCAAACAAACTGCCCATCTAGGTGAGCAACTTGTTAATCACATTAAACAAAATAAATCTTTACACTGGAAATTCAGGATTTACAAAAACAAGCATCAGAAATAAAGGTCCAATATGAATCTGATATTCAAAATTTGTCACATACAATTTCTGAGAAAGAAGCTGAAATTACAAATCTTATAAATGCACAAATTCAAATTTCAAAGGATCGAAATGACAAATATTACAAATTGTATATTAAAACGTTCCAGGAATGTCAATTAACAAAAAACTGGATGGAACGTAAACAACAAGAATTTGATGATAATGAAATCCAATTTAAATCGTTAAATTCTGAAATCAAAGAATTAAAAGAAAAATTAACCGATCAAACAAACCAATCATCACAAGATAGTAATAGTCAACAGGTTATCATACATCGTCTCACCTACGACAAAGATCATTTAGTAGCTCACATTAAACATCTTGAAGAGTTAATCATCAAACGAGGACATATTGATCAAACCATCCATTTGAACAAACCAAAAGAGTTCAAATACTTCAATTCAAAACAAGGTATAGGTGCGGACAATCCAGGATATCTTAGCAAGGCGTGTAGGGTGCTTCCAACGCTATATGATTACACATACATGCAAAGAGATATCTGGCAGAGCTTTATAAACTTAGGTTGAAAATACAAATTCAAAATTTAGAATCTAACTCATCTCATCTTCAGAAGCCTAAAAAGCCTAGTACATCTATAAACTTAGATTATCCTTTAACTGCAAAGAATAAATGTACTAACTCCAGAATGTTTTCTCCTGTTATGGCATATCATGATTTATATACATTAAAGCCATCTCAGATGACAACCAGTTCGGTTAAGAAAGGCAGCACTATTACACAGGTTAATAGAGTAAATTCAAAACCTAAACCAAATTCATCAGTAAGTTTCTCTACCAAGCCAAAGACTAGAAGGTCAACGGTTTCACCAAACTCTGATAAGAAAGTGCATGCACTTAACCAAGTTATTAGAGGAAATTCCGCACCTAAAAGTCCAAATAGATTAGGTTCCTCTTCTAGACTTAAGCATTCACAGATGGGTAATACTAAACCAACAACCGTTTTGAAATCTTCTACATCTTCAAAGAATTTCATTTCCAAAACTACACCGATCAGATACTCAAGAAATGATTTACTTTCCTTGGCACCTATAACAATTTTCAATCAAGTGCCAAAAATAACTCCTAAAACACCTACGATCTTAAAAGAAATATGGGTTCCTAAACTCCAAAATCTCAAATAATTCCCCGGAAATTATTTGAAAGTGAAACTTCAAGTTTCAATTTTTCTTGGAATTCAAAATCTTTAAATCAAATCGATACAACTTATCGATGGTGTCATTCTAAACCTAATATCATTGGACCCAAACAAAAATGGGTACCAAAAGTTATTTAATTTGTTTTTACAGGAGAATGACTTATACACACCTCAGTGTATAACTCGCATTTCAAGGAGATGACTTATACACAATTCAGTGTATAACTCGAGTCTCATCAGAATGACTTATACAGACCTCAGTGTATAACTCGCATTTCAAGGAGATGACTTATACACAATTCAGTGTATAACTCGAGTCTCATCAGAATGACTTATACACACTTCAGTGTATAACTCGAGCCTCCACAGTATGACTTATATACACATCAGTATATGACTCGAACTTTAAAGCAATGGCTTTCACGTCCATCAGCTTGAAACCCGCTCATAACCAGTGCAGCACATAACTGTCAAACTCTTCTCCACCCTTCTACTGTTGTTACAAGGTACATTTCTGATCTTCAAATTTTTTGTTACTTTGTCGAGGGGGAGAAATATTAATTCTATGGGGAGAATTAATATTTCAAGGGGGGGAAAATTATAAACATCAACAATGTTATCCCCATTCAATAAATAAACAAAAAAAAAATAATACATTTTTCAAAAGACAATACCTTCCCATGGTTTGCCAGAACCGGTCTTACCTTCCAAGGGAAACACTTTTTAACCACTCGATAAATGTGAGGGTATAAGTCTAGGTATAGCAATAGGTGAGTGCAAGGTGATGTGAAAACATGATAACGTTAAGAAAACACACCTTTGAGTGCATCCAAACCATAAATAAACCGGGCAACCATATAACAAGGGTGGTCATTCATACGTTGAATGTTTCACTAGTCTTTACTAGCCCCGTAAAGCAATTGCACGCCACCACTACCCACTCAAATGCCTCTCAACAGGAATTTTTTTCAATTCATTAGGGGACGTAGCACCAAAGCTACTGACTACTCATTTGGAGTTTGTTGGTATTGAAACATAATAACCTCCTGCCCCGGGTTAAGTCTCTCTGTATGCACAGTGTGTCTAGTTCTCACAATCAAGAATATTCCAATATAAGACACTTGCCCTACAAACAAAAATGGATCCCGTGAATCCATCGGAACACTCGTAGTGGCATCACAATCTGATGTTTTACGAGGATCGAGTGGAAATCCTGCTAGAGCTAAAATCACGCCAACTCTAAACGCAGGTCACACATTTGAATCAACGGTTGTGCAAACGATTACCGATTCATACTGTGTGCTAACGGATACTCTAAGTGAGTCCGGTGTTACCGAAAAATCCATGTGAAACTCCTAAAATAAAACATCTTTAAAAAGCTGCTTAAAATGCACATGAGCATAATAGACCACTCTCAAATTACTCCTATGATCTGCTAAACCCAGCATGATCTTCCCCGGAGCCACCGACAATATAGGAACTAAAAAGTGAGGGTCCCTAGGTCTAGGTGAGCAGAATCAAGTATCGTAGGATCTTGATTGGGGTGTGCTGAGGTAAAACATTGAGAGGGGGTATGAAGTATGGGGTGCAAATCAGTTTATCACGTGGTAACGTAACTCAAAATCGAGGGTGTGGTTGAAAATGCAAAAGTGAGTTGAGTGAGGAGTGTGTGTGAAAGAGTTAAAGAAAACGGAAAATCCTCCCTAAACCGAACAAAAATCCGGGTAACCACGTCTATATCAGACTGCATAACTTGCCTTCTGATTAAGTCATCATGGACCCAGTGATGCAATGCACAACCCCACTGACCACTCAAGTACAAAAAGTACTTGTTTCTCAAAATCACGGAGATTACCACATCCACTATCGACATCTCACTTGGAGATTGTTGATATTGAAAAAGAGGACCCACCTCCAGTCCTCGCCTTCGTTTGTCCACATATAGAGTCTAGAACCGAATTAAATTTCTCTAGGACACATGCATTCCACCAAGCATATCCTTGTGATATTGCCGGAACATTCATAGTGATACCAAACTTATTGGTATTCCACGATGATTGAATGGAAATCCTACCAGTGCTAACATCAAAGCCAACACTGAACATAGGTCACACAACTTTTCAACTGTCGTGTTAACGGGAAATCTATTGATCCCGGTTTACCCTATTTGATTATGGGTCTCAGTTTTGGTCGATCAATATATATCTTCAAAGTAAAGTCTTCCAAATACTTTTGCTGGTTGAAAAGCTACAAGAAGTATTTGTTTTCACAGATTAACAAAGCTCAAGCCTGATCCTGATTATTATGCAACGAAATATTTACAAGACTAGGCTTTTGCTAAAGATGAAGACTTCGAAGATATGCTACCCAGACTATTGTTACAAAGGGGGAGATTGTTGGGTCACATTTTAATGTATTCAATAGTCTAGGGGTTAAATGTGACATTTATTGTAACAAATAGTCTAGGGTTATTTTATGTAATTAGTCAATACTAGGCCTAGGTATAAATACCTAGTTGTAACCTAGTATTGACCTAAGCTTTCCGACATTTGAAAGAGAACGTACGTTTTTGGTGAAAAGCTTCTTGTTCTTGTTCTTCCAATAATCTTCCAATTACATAATTGTTATTGCTTAATCGATATATACGGATTCACAGGATCTTCATTTACCACTTCTTTTGTTTGTGCTGCAACCATTGCTTCGTTGATACCTTTGTTGAAAGCCAGATTTTGTTTGGCCAACATTGCTAGGGTGTCTGCAGTATCTTGCCTAGGTTTGGCGATTCCTCTCACCATAGGCTCGTTTTGATGTAGGTACTCATATAATTCATGAATATCTATGGAGCTTAAGTCCTTGTGCTGCATCGCACTGTTGCCAAACATCTCCCACTCCGGTAGTAGGGATTGGATAAATTTGATGTTAATCTCAAGCTTCTCTTTGATGAGTTTGTTCTTTCGGAGATCATTGAGCATGTTGCAGAATCTGAGGTAGGTTTGCTCCAGTTCTTCTCCCGGGGTAGCTTTGAATTGACCATAGGTGTTTAGGGTGGAAACCATCTTCGCTTTATTACCCAGGTCGGTACCCTCCATTTTCTTTTGAATCTCATCCCAAAGCTCTTTCCCCGTGCTGAAGCTACTAAGGCTGCTGTAGATTTCATTCGTTATGCCCTGTAGCATATAGGAGTGTGCGTACACATCAGCCCTAGCCCTATCCTTTTGCTCTTGGGTGTATTCCGCCGGGGGAATTTCGATCACACCACCAGGTATTGCTGGTACAGTGTTTGGGGCTGGAGCCACTGCACGATAGAACTTAGCGGGTCCGGTTGTAAGGGATTCAAGGATATATGGACCGACTTGTTGGCTCAGGATGAAATGGAGAAACCGTTTCTTCCATTGACCGTATTCTCCTGGGTAGAGAACAGGTGGTTTTGTGTCTGAACCAATGAACAGGGCGTCCTTGGAAGTCATTTCTAAGTAGTAAGAACAACGACTACACAAAAATTAAGTTTGACAAAATAAAAGAAGTTCGGGCCGAAGACTTTTGTAGAAGTTCTGTAACATCCCAAAAATCAGGGGGAATTTAAAAATTTTTAATCAATAAAATATTACATTTTTCCCCAAAAGTACAACTAACTCAAAGGTCCCAACTCATAAATAAAAATATAAAACCGTCTCGTGTTTTAAATGCGGAATAATTAAAGGTTTTAAAATAAAACATGTTTGACTCAAAATAAATGTTTTAATCCAAATCCATAAATATAAAAAAAAATAGAAACGCAGCTCATCAACCATTGACCTTCTCTTTGCCTTTGCTAGTACCTGCAAAATGGGAGGGAGTGTTTGGGGTCAGCCACCGCTGAGTGAATAATCAACACAATAAACATAAACATACAAACAATCCACACCACATAAGTGATCCCTAGAGACTCTACTCAATTCTCGATTATTAGGCCTTTTATTAAATCTCATTAGGCTCGCCGTGGGTTGTGACGATGCTCAACGTACGCCCACCGCCATACGCTCATCACAACACCCTCTTCCAACACCCGTCCTCTAGGTGCCCCGCAGTACCACGCTGACAGTCGTGTAGTGTACTTTGGCAACTCAAACGGGAAGAGTTGGCTCTCGCCGTCGCCTCTTGCGATCGGTAATTAAAATCTCATAGTTATTAGGTTAGTTTTATTAACGTGTTGACTCATACAACATGCACTCATGTAAAACAAACCATCTCATACTCAATACATATCATCTCAACAGATATGTAATCAACTAGCACATCTCACATGCATATAACTTATAAACATAACTCATGTACGCAGATCAACACATAATGATATGGTACTTAGCTCGGTTACTCAACATCCATATCTCAGTTCAGGATGTATTTAAAATAAACAACACTTAGCACATCATCAAATAAATAAGCTTATCTCAAAGCAATAGCAATTCATGACACATAGCACATAATCATGAAATGAAAGTAAATGCAAGTTTATAGTGAGATCACCCACCTTGATAAACGTAAGCTCCTAAGGAATCCTCGGCACGCACAAGAGTCACAACTCAGCTCCTAAAGGATCCTACAATGCATCACAAGACTAGAATTAAAACTCGGCTCAAAATTATTTCCAACAGAATTTGACAGCACGCAGCACTCTTACGGAAACAATCATATCTCTCAAACGGTTCAATAGATTTTATTAAAATTTTTACAGTAGCCAAATAATTCAGAGGACTACAATTGGTCAGAAGACTTCGGGACTTGAATCCACACAGAAGGGGCTCAAAACAGACCCACAAGACAGATTAGATGAACCGAAACTATTCTGCGATGGTTTCCAAAATTAGCAATAACTTTTAGATGACAATTCAGATGGACGAGACGTCAGCAGAAACGGAAAGAGGACACGGAAAACTAGAGACCAACACGGGCCGAAAATCCAGAAACGTATTTTAAGTGTGGTAAAAACGGACTCAAAGTCAGATCACACAATCTGACAAAAATTCAGCATATAGTTTTAAAACCCGTTTTGAATCCCGACAACAACCCTTTTATTCCCGAGGCACCCGACTGCCCCGAAACTCATTTTTAGCTCAGAGCATATTTATAAGTAATCTAGTCTTTTCTTTTAAAATCTTTCTCGTTTTAGGAAACCAAGAACCTAAAGGTTCGGTTTCTGGATTTCAGTTATTAAAACATCTAGATCACAAACCCGTGATCTTTACCCAACCCGGCACTTACAAAATCAGTAAATAACCAGACAACTCAACCTCATGAACCAATGAAACGATTGACACGGCTAGACCAACAAAACAACCAACAATTATAACAACATTAGAACAACAAAACGGACACTCAATAGACCCGACAACAATCATAACAATCACCAAACTCGAACTCTATCATGACTTAGCCACAACCCCGATATCACAATCAACCTACAACATACGGGAATAAATCGCCAAGGAAATCAGAAATTAAATGAATGAACAAACAAGGGTGAAGATTCTACCGACGGCTTGGTTGCGATGGTTGGCTCGGAGGAAAATTGCAGGTGTGAGCTCGACCACTTCTCAACTGCCTCGGAACACACCTCCTCTCGGAATTAGATTACTGCTGCAATCACTTCGCAATAAAAGGACAACAGGTGATGGATTATCCCGACACTAAAGCAATTATGAATCCAAAACCTCACAACTCTTGACTACACAAAACAGATTATGCAGCTCAAACAATTAAATCCACCGCCACCCTTTAAGAACCACGTGACCTGCTTCAACCATGAATTAAATCTTCAATTGTCACTTGTTCCAAAGTCGCCACCTCCTGCTTGCCTACCTGGTTATCATAGATTGATCCCACCCAAATATCAATGCAAAACACGAAGACAATTATTAGAAGAAGCCAGCGAGAAAAACGAAACGAAAGGAAGAATAAAGGATAAACTCGCTACCTAATATTGTACTCGACAATTCCTTCATCCTCAATTGCAGCCCTCAAGCTCTCCCTTCTCTGGTTCGTTAAAAAGGCACCAACAATTAGGGTCGGCCGAAATAGCAGTGGAGATTAGCAAGGACTCGTAATCAGGATTAAGCCTTTAACTCAATAACCGGTTGGGCCACAAGACTATGCTAATCGGGCCTTAGAGCTCTAAAAGAAACGAAGGGCTAAGCTTCAATACCAGGCCCGGACTTTTTCACAAAACCGGAAACAAAAGAAGATTGGCTCGGCTCACAATCACGAGTTAAACTTAAGAATTAAAAGGATATTTCGGGCCTAACCTCAATTAGCACAATCCGAAAACAAAAGAAAGGGTGGCCGCCTCGACCTTGGCCCAAGGCCGGCCTCGACACCTACTCAAACTCGCAACACCCTCGGGATTAAAACGTCACTGTAATGGAACGTCACATAATTAATTAATTAACACATCATGATAAAGGTCATATAATTGTGCAACCAAAACGTCATCTCAAATTAAATATCACACCTAATCTATAATTCCCGAACGTCACACTTTTATTTCGCAGTAATTGCTCATAGCAAAACAAAACGTAATTTAAAATTTAATATAAATTATTATTTAATTATTTAAAACTTTAGGGCGTTACAACTCAACTCCACTTGAAATAGACTTCGTCCCCGAAGTCATGGCTCGGAACAAGCTCTGGGTAGAAATCTCACGTCCCAAGCTCTTCAAGGTGACCTACTCGACCAGAATCAACTCCGGCTCTTGCAACTGCTCATACAATCTTTTGTCTCTAACGGCGCAAAAAGATAAAGCTCAAAACGATAAAAAAATTTAATTGCCCTCTAAGGATCTCAGTTTATCTAAAAAGAAAATGATGTCGAAAATAACACGAAAGAAAGCTCACGAAATTATGTTGAAGGCGTCCTCTTCCTCTCGCAATCGGACACAGTTGTTGCACCCAGTGGTTAACGTCGCATTGAATTTCCGATTCAACTCCTCTTGGAGATTTGCTACGGTATGGTTTGCAGTGACAGATGAACTTGGCGCGGTACCCGGTCGTCCAATCCGTGCTCTTAATCACACTTGGCCCTCTCATGGCGATAATCAATAAGTTTTGTGGGGAAAAACCCTCCCGCATAGTTCCAACAAATTATCATTTATACATTTTATTAACAAATAAAATCTTATAATTGCCATTCTCTACCAATAAATGCCATCTCAAGATCCTCGCCTCTATAGGACAGTAGTTTGTTTTAAAACGAAATAAACAATTAAGCGGTTCACACCGCCATCAAACAATACACAACAAGTATATAATACACATTAATGCATTTTATCACACATAAACCTCATGTCATAGGCAACTCATGCCTCTTCCTCAATTTGCCTATGCTCAAATGCACTCACCTCAAATCTCTATAACTTGTTTTTAATTAAACGCAAGCTTATATTATCAATGTAAACTCAAATCTCGTTTAGTAACTTCTCACTAGTCAACACAATGTATACATTTACTCGTTTTTACGATTTTTCGCGTGATCAAATTTAATTATGAGACTACTCGAACCGCTAATTTCTCTTTTATGTTGCGTTATTAGTTCTCTTGTTAACTCATATTTAACAATCTCTTGTTAACTCTTTTTAACACTACTCGCTTAACTCAATTTAACCATATTTATCAACGCGATTAATGATTTTATCATTTGGCTCGTTAATTATTTTCTTGCTTTATTCTCATTTAAATTGTCTCTTGATCAATTTGTCCAAAATTTCACTCATTAATCTCATTTATTTTTAAGTCTCAAATGCTTCCATTTAATATTTTCTCTTCACTGGGTGAATTAATCAACTTGATAATTCTCATGCATTTGATTACTCAGCTATTTTCTCGTTCTCATTATAAAGTTTTCTCATTACTTTATATTTTTATTGTTTTCTCGATTTAGAAACTCATAGTATTTTAATAAAATTTTATTATTTGATATGCTTATTTTTTCTCATTTGCTCATTTTAATAATTATTCTTGATTTAGTACTTACTCAATAAAACACAATATTTGATGGCATTCAATTTAATAGTTTAAATTGACAATCTCCTTAGTTTCAATTTAATATTTGTTCATAAATAAAAATTTATCATTTGATTTATTATAATAATTTAAATGCTTAACTAGATTTATTAGTTTCTTATACCTCGATAAATTCTCAATAATAAATCCTCCTTATATTTTTATTATTATGGCGATCCTCTTATTATCTCATTACATTCTCACAGGGATAGATTATCGATTGAAAAGTTACTCTTATAAATTCTGTAATCAATCATATGCACACATGTGCTCATAACATGTATAAATAACAAAATTTTCTTTTAGTAATTCTCTTAATTTACTCCTTACAAACTTTATTTTTCACATTTAGTTCGATTTATTAATCTCCATTAAGCTCAATAAGACGAATTTAATAATTCACAACTTTAGAATTATTTTTCTATTCGCACTCTTGATAGCCTTCCCTTTTACCACCACTTGGAGAAAACTCGTCCCCGAGTTTGGAAGTGGCACTCAAAATCTCATAGAACTCGCTACGAACACTCGATAGTTCGGTTTGTTGATTCTCATTTCTAATTATATATTTTAAGGTTTCATTAAATTACTCAATAATCAACCTCTTATGCACAGGTGTGAGTCGGTCCCAACGTATACACTTTACGCCCCTCTCACACTCCTACTCATTAAATTTTTAGCACTTTTTATAAAAAAATTCATTGCTCATATTAGGTGTTAGCTTTCTAATTAGCATTCTCATGGATTCCCATACCCTGATTAGATTTACTCAATCATAACTCGTTATTCTTTAACAATTTCATAATTATTTCTCATTAATAATTATTCATTTTATGACTCCTCATAAATAAAACTTATTAAACATATTAGCACCACCATTTGATATTTCGCGTTACACATTCGCGATTATTTCTTGTTCAAATCTGAGTTTTAAATTCTCATTTCATTCGTAGTGAATATTTCTCGTACATCTTCTCTTGTCGCTTAACTTGTTAAATAACTCGTTTTGGGTTTCTCATCTCGCTCAGTTAGCAATCCTTATTTATTTCATATATTCGATGTTTTATCCCATCAGTTACATAAATGAAAATTTTACTTTATAGATTTACGCTCAAAGTTTTCTCAATTCACAAATCTTTTACTCATATAAACCTCGTTCAATTATTATTGTTTTCCTTCTTTACTCAATTTAACGATTATGTATAATTAAATTCTCCATATTAAATTTGTTCTATATAATTGCCCAATCTTGCTTTATAAACTTTCTCGTAATTTCAATGACTTCTCGATAATACGAATTAAATTATTCTAAATCATTCTTACTTAATTATTATCTTAGGTTCTCTTTTTTTTTTTTTTTTTTTTTTTGACCAATTAATATTACTCAATTTTAACAATTTATCATTAGTGATTATCACTCAATTTGGTTTAATAACTTTCACTTGATTTGTTTGGATAAATCCTTATCACCTTAGGTTAATGATCTCTTATATATCATTTATTATTTTCCCATAATTCTTGATTTAGTAATGTTTTCATCTCATTTACTCATTTATTTGAACTTAACATTTTTCCTTATTTTCTCTTTTATCTTGCTTTAACGATTGCTCAACCGTTCTCAAGGTATTAATAACTCATTTAACGAATTCAACCCAATTTGATTTACTAGTCTCTCTTTTGACATGTTTTGATAACACTCTTTATCAATTCGTGTTTGATGATTCACTTATTCAATTGATTGCACTGTTTTCTCATATATAATAATTGAAGGTTTCATGATACTTAGATACTTGACGAATGGTCTCCTTGAATCCTTTTCGAAACATAGGCATAAGTCATGTGCGTATAATAATAGGGGCCCTCTATTATTATCCGCACCTACCCCTGTCATGGTTTCGAGCCAGTTTCAAAAATTCCACGATCTCTCATCCTCATACCATCCACATAACAAGTAGTTCACAACAGTACATATAATATATATATATATATATATATATATATATATATATATATATATATATATATATATATATATATATATATATATATATATATACATATATAGTCGTACGATTCACGCTCATCTCGAGTTAATTCTCTTTTATTCTCTTAATAATCAATGCCACTCGCAACGTTTTTAATACACTAAATAACTCATAAATAAGTACTAGAGGCATAAGGTCGTCGTGATGCGCTGCTTCTCGATTTGGATTTGGACTCATTCTAAAAACACTTTTGAAAACTCATTTTGAAAACTCATGCTTCGACTTGAGTTTGGAATCCACCCCTTGTGAACCCAATTCTCTCAAGCCAGAGCTCTGATACCAACTTGTAACATCCCAAAAATCAGGGGGAATTTAAAAATTTTTAATCATAAAGTATTACATTTTTTCCCAAAAGTACAACTAACTCAAAGGTCCGAACTCATAAATAAAAATATAAAACCGTCTCGTGTTTTAAATGCGGAATAATTAAAGGTTTTAAAATAAAACATGTTTGACTCAAAATAAATGTTTTAATCCAAATCCATAAATATTAAAAAAAAAATAGAAACGCAGCTCATCAACCATTGACCTTCTCTTTGCCTTTGCTAGTACCTGCAAAATGGGAGGGAGTGTTTGGGGTCAGCCACCGCTGAGTGAATAATCAACACAATAAACATACACATACAAACAATCCACACCACATAAGTGATCCCTAGAGACTCTACTCAATTCTCGATTATTAAGCCTTTTATTAAATCTCATTAGGCTCGCCGTGGGTTGTGACGATGCTCAACGTATGCCCACCGCCATACGCTCATCACAACACCCTCTTCCAACACCCGTCCTCTAGGTGCCCCGCAGTACCACGCTGACAGTCGTGTAGTGTACTTTGGCAACTCAAACGGGAAGAGTTGGCTCTCGCCGTCGCCTCTTGCGATCGGTAATTAAAATCTCATAGTTATTAGGTTAGTTTTATTAACGTGTTGACTCATACAACATGTACTAACGCCCTAAAGTTTTAAATAATTAAATAATAATTTATATTAAATTTTAAATTACGTTTTGTTTTGCTATGAGCAATTACTGTGAAATAAAAGTGTGACGTTCGGGAATTATAGATTAGGTGTGATATTTAATTTGAGATGACGTTTTGGTTGCACAATTATATAACCTTTATCATGATGTGTTAATTAATTAATTATGTGACGTTCCATTACAGTGACGTTTTAATCCCGAGGGTGTGGCGAGTTTGAGTAGGTGTCGAGGCCGGCCTTGGGCCAAGGTCGAGGCGGCCACCCTTTCTTTTGTTTCCGGATTGTGCTAATTGAGGTTAGGCCCGAAATATCCTTTTAATTCTTAAGTTTAACTCGTGATTGTGAGCCGAGCCAATCTTCTTTTGTTTCCGGTTTTGTGAAAAAGTATGGGCCTGGTATTGAAGCTTAGCCCTTCGTTTCTTTTAGAGCTCTAAGGCCCGATTAGCATAGTCTTGTGGCCCAACCGGTTATTGAGTTAAAGGCTTAATCCTGATTACGAGTCCTTGCTAATCTCCACTGCTATTTCGGCCGACCCTAATTGTTGGTGCCTTTTTAACGAACCAGAGAAGGGAGAGCTTGAGGGCTGCAATTGAGGATGAAGGAATTGTCGAGTACAATATTAGGTAGCGAGTTTATCCTTTATTCTTCCTTTCGTTTCGTTTTTCTCGCTGGCTTCTTCTGATAATTGTCTTCGTGTTTTGCATTGATATTTGGGTGGGATCAATCTACGATAACCAGGTAGGCAAGCATGAGGTGGCGACTTTGGAACAAGTGACAATTGAAGATTTAATTCATGGTTGAAGCAGGTCACGTGGTTCTTAAAGGGTGGCGGTGGATTTAATTGTTTGAGCTGCATAATCTGTTTTGTGTAGTCAAGAGTTGTGAGGTTTTGGATTCATAATTGCTTTAGTGTCGGGATAATCCATCACCTGTTGTTCCTTTTATTGCGAAGTGATTGCAGCAGTAATCTAATTCTGAGAGGAGGTGTGTTCCGAGGCAGTTGAGAAGTGGTCGAGCTCACACATGCAATTTTCCTCCGAGCCAACCATCGCAACCAAGCCGTCGGTAGAATCTTCACCCTTGTTTGTTCATTCATTTAATTTCTGATTTCCTTGGCGATTTATTCCCGTGTGTTGTAGGTTGATTGTGATATCGGGGTTGTGGCTAAGTCATGATAGAGTTCGAGTTTGGTGATTGTTATGATTGTTGTCGGGTCTATTGAGTGTCCGTTTTGTTGTTCTAATGTTGTTATAATTGTTGGTTGTTTTGTTGGTCTAGCCGTGTCAATCGTTTCATTGGTTCATGAGGTTGAGTTGTCTGGTTATTTACTGATTTTGTAAGTGCCGGGTTGGGTAAAGATCACGGGTTTGTGATCTAGATGTTTTAATAACTGAAATCCAGAAACCGAACCTTTAGGTTCTTGGTTTCCTAAAACGAGAAAGATTTTAAAAGAAAAGACAAGATTACTTATAAATATGCTCTGAGCTAAAAATGAGTTTCGGGGCAGTCGGGTGCCTCGGGAATAAAAGGGTTGGTGTGGGGATTCAAAACGGGTTTTAAAACTATATGCTGAATTTTTGTCAGATTGTGTGATCTGACTTTGAGTCCATTTTTACCACACTTAAAATACGTTTCTGGATTTTCGGCCCGTGTTGGTCTCTAGTTTTCCGTGTCCTCTTTCCATCTGAATTGTCATCTAAAAGTTATTGCTATTTTTGGAAACCATCGCAGAATAGTTTCGGTTCATCTAATCTGTCTTGTGGGTCTGTTTTGAGCCCCTTCTGTGTGGATTCAAGTCCCGAAGTCTTCTGACCAATTGTAGTCCTCTGAATTATTTGGCTACTGTAAAAATTTTAATAAAATCTAGTGAACCGTTTGAGAGATATGATTATTTCCGTAAGAGTGCTGCGTGCTGTCAAATTCTGTTGGAAATAATTTTGAGCCGAGTTTTAATTCTAGTCTTGTGATGCATTGTAGGATCCTTTAGGAGCTAAGTTGTGACTCTTGTGCGTGCCGAGGATTCCTTAGGAGCTTACGTTTATCGAGGTGGGTGATCTCACTATAAACTTGCATTTACTTTCATTTCATGATTATGTGCTATGTGTCATGAATTGCTATTGCTTTGAGATAAGCTTGTTTATTTGATGATGTGCTAAGTGTTGTTTATTTTAAATACATCCTGAACTGAGATATGGATGTTGAGTAACCGAGCTAAGTACCATATCATTATGTGTTGATCTGCGTACATGAGTTATGTTTATAAGTTATATGCATGTGAGATGTGCTAGTTGATTACATATCTGTTGAGATGATATGTATTGAGTATGAGATGGTTTGTTTTACATGAGTACATGTTGTATGAGTCAACACGTTAATAAAACTAACCTAATAACTATGAGATTTTAATTATCGATCGCAAGAGGCGACGGCGAGAGCCAACTCTTCCCGTTTGAGTTGCCAAAGTACACTACACGACTGTCAGCGTGGTACTGCGGGGCACCTAGAGGACGGGTGTTGGAAGAGGGTGTTGTGATGAGCGTATGGCGGTGGGCGTACGTTGAGCATCGTCACAACCCACGGCGAGCCTAATGAGATTTAATAAAAGGCCTAATAATCGAGCATTGAGTAGAGTCTCTAGGGATCACTTATGTGGTGTGGATTGGTTGTATGTGTATGTTTATTGTGTTGATTATTCACTCAGCGGTGGCTGACCCCAAACACTCCCTCCCATTTTGCAGGTACTAGCAAAGGCAAAGAGAAGGTCAATGGTTGATGAGCTGCGTTTCTATTTTTTTATTTATTTATGGATTTGGATTAAAACATTTATTTTGAGTCAAACATGTTTTATTTTAAAACCTTTAATTATTCCGCATTTAAAACACGAGACGGTTTTATATTTTTATTTATGAGTTGGGACCTTTGAGTTAGTTGTACTTTTGGGGAAAAATGTAATATTTTATTGATTAAAAATTTTTAAATTCCCCCTGATTTTTGGGATGTTACAAGTTGGTATCAGAGCCAGACCCGGGCCGATGTGCACAACGAGGGCGTTGTGTCCCAAGGGGGGAGAATTGTAAGATTCGTCCCACATTGGTTGGAGAGGGGAACAAAACACTCCTTATAAGGGTGTGGATACCTCTCTTAGGATGAGGCCTTTTGGGTGGAAGTGGTCCATACCAAGAACAAAACCGTGCGCCGGTGGGCAAAGCGGACAATATTGTGCTACGGGGTTCTGGGATGTTACAAGTTCGGGCCGAAGTATGAGAAAAGTTCGGCCCGAAGTATGAGAGAAGTTCGGGCCGAGGATTGAAAGGAGTTCGAGCCGAAGTTTGAAAGAAGTTCGAGCCAAGGATCGAGTATAGTTCGGGTGTAGTTCGGGCCGAAGTACGTTTTGATGTTCGGACCGAAGTTTGTGATGAAGTTCGAGCCGAAGATTGTGGTGTAGTTCGAGCCGAAGTTTGTGTTGAAGTTCGGGCCGAAGTTCGGGTGATGTTCGAGCCGAAGTTTGTGTTGAAGTTCGGGCTGAACTTGTTACTGTTCTCGGGCCGAACAAGTTCTTGAGCAGAACAGTTACGAGCAGCCTCTGAAAACCGACTAATTTGATCCTTAAATGCTCGTTTCTTGCCCAAATTCTTTGATTCTTATAGCAAACTGACCCAAAACATTGTTCCTTCAATCCATTACTACTATAATACTCAAAAACAACCTAGATCTATTCGAAAATTTGAATTTAGAGGGTTTTTGAAGCTTTAATGGTTTTTCCTAAAAATTTAAATTCTTCATCAGAATGGATTAGATTCAGTCCTAACTCGATTCTAAGCTTAATATATTAACAAAAGGAAGCTTTTCAATCCATAAGAACAAGAATTAGTACCTTGAATCCGATTTTTGATCTTAAACCCCTTTTTCTTCAAAAACCTTGAAAAACCCTCTTGATCTTCTGATTTTAACACCAAGTGATGGATTTGGACCGTTTTCAAGATGAAATTATGCTCTGATACCAATTGAAAAGCACAAGAACAATGATTCAATCCATATTTGATGGTTGGATGATGATTTTGGTGTGAAAAGTGAAGAAGATGAATTAGGGTTTTAGAGAGAGAAAGCTAGAGAGAAGTAGAGAGAACAATTGCAGAAATGTGAATATGACTAATGGCAAAAGTTGGGAATTAAGCCTTACACTTTGGTATATATACCATGACTTAATTCTTTGGTTAATTAGGACTAATCCTAATCTTTTCTAAACTTATATACAATGTTTCAATATACCCCCTAGACTATCTTTTACAATATATTTAGTACCTAACATTAGCATTTCTAGAAAATAATATAATAGAAACACATTTAGGTTATGTTTGATAGGAACAAAATGATTAAGTGCTGAATGATTCAACAGTCTGAATGATTAAGAGGTTTTGTATAAAACTTGTTTTGAACGTGAAAAACTTTTTTATAAGAATTCTGATTGCTTAATGATTTAACATATGTTCTAAGCAAGAATGATTCATTAGCTTTTTGTTGTCCCATTCAGCATATACCTCATTCAGAGGCGCTAAACAAACGCACTAAATGCTGAATGATTAAGCATTCAGTGCTGAATGGTTCCATTAAGCTGCAAACATACACAAACTTAGTTAATCTATATTGATAGTCCGTTTTTTGGAACTTGGCTATTAGGTTTTGTTGTCAATATGCTCCTTGTCGACTGACCCGAACACAAGCCACCCACTTTTGCCTGATATGGCAACTACGTTAATTCAACGAAAAACGTCGTATGCAAAGAAGTTTTATTTTATCTTAATTTTTTTTAACAATTATCCACTTATAACAGATCGTCTGTTCATCTTCAATAATAATTGTGTATATATTTTTGTACTCTTTTTTTCCGTAGTTATACAATTTATATCTCGAAGCTAGCCTGCCCATTCGGGCGGGTTATGATCTTATAACAAATATTCATTGGAATTTCCGATTAAATATTTACACATTTAATTTAAGATCTTATAACAAATATACATTATAATTCCATGTATGGAAAAATTATTGTATTATTTATTGGTGTTGTACTTTATGCTGATAAAATGTGTGAGTTTTGTTACCATTATGGTTATATGTTTTGGTCCAGTGAAAAAAACTTGATGTGAATTCCTAGGAGTGAAAACTTAAAACGTAACAAAACTCGTTCGATGATCTATACAAAGTCTTGAAAGTGAAACTTGATGGACCCATGACCGTGAATGATGGTGATTTATCAAAGGTAAGGCAGTACGGCGATATAATAACAAAAAAGATATGACACATACGTCTAATTTATTGATTCACTGAACCATAAGATCACGTAGTGTTATCAATTATCACAAGAAAACATGAACTACCCCCTAAGATGCGAAATGAAGACATTCGCACTGTAGAAGGTAATACTGATTGAAACTAAGATGAAGAATTAGCATGACACCATCCATAACATCGTAATTCGATTCTGTCATCAATTCTCTATGGATAAAGAGTAATATATATGTTGAGTAATGTCTCACATTGAACAACAAAATTTATATGTTGAGTAATATCTCACATTGAACAACAAAATAATATGTATATAAGTTTCATGAGTTACTCATTTTATAACTAACCGGTTTTAAGTTGAAACTTCACAAATTTACAATACCAGAGCAAAGTTTATCCATAATCGGTTAAAAGTCATACGGACTCGGTCGTTACAAAATTAAGTCACAATTAATTTTAAGTTAGAACCCCAAAAACTTACATTACAATCCGCAACTGTCTTCGTATCATAGCAAATTTATATTTAAAAGTAACGACTTTGGCATCTTTACAAACCATCATAGTCTTGTTCCAATGTTGAACTTAAGCTTTAAGAGAAATACTATTTAGGTCTATATTTTAAACCTACAAAATAATTTACCTTCAAATTGATATTAGTTAATAAAATTAAGAAAATGAGAGGGAGGAGAAATTGTCATATGCAGTTTTGGGGTGTTAACGACCCGTTCCAAGTTGAGTAGCAATAAAAGTGGCAAGGCTCGGGATACTATTATTCGGCACAGGAACAAGCTCGAGACCGAATAATTCATTTAGATGGCCAGGGTGGAACTCGTGATCGAAGTATTAATAATTGCTCGAGCTCAAGTTCGTTTATTTTTTCACCATTTCCTACCGCGTCGCCAGATGCCACCTCGGACCCACCTGGTGCGCCACCAAGCGGTGTGAGTGAGCATGCGCGTGACTGTCTTGACGAGAGTGGCGAATGAATAGGGCTGTGACACGTGTCACTGGCCGTTGTTGAACGCTAGTATTTCAAAAAAAAAATATTTTTTAAATAATAACTCATTATATATGCCTCTTTTACGCTCAACTCTATTTTTTAACACCACTCTCTACAACTCCTTAAACTCTCTACAATTCTCTACACTTTTCTCTCCAGATACCTACAAAATGTCTCAACAGCCAAACAATTTCTTGAACAATTTGTTCGGAATGGGGCAATGCGGCAAATCTTCGTCCAATCCGTGTACACCATCGTTCCAACAATCAGTATCATCCACCAAAGCTGATAAATGCCATCGTATCCACAATTTTCAATGCCGACTCTAACCCCCGAACAACACTATAACCATCAACAACATTTTTTAATGATGAACCAACAATTCCAACAACTACAAGAAAATCCACCTCCGTTTTTTACACAGCCAACACCACAAGAAACGGCCACCGAAAAAGCACGCCGAAAGGGGAAAATACTGTCGTCACGTCCTCTCAATCTCAACCTCGTGTTCTTTGTCGGTGGGACACAACGCAGGAAATGCTATTAACCGAGTGTTGGGTTGCTGTTTCTCAAGATGGCCAAACGGGAGCCGATCAATCTGACGAGCCATTTTAGAACCGAATCCTTGTTGATTTGAACAGAAGTATGGAAGTCTCGCGTACCAAGGAGGAAATACGAAGGAAATACGCCGTAGATGATGAGTAGTTGTTTTTTGTTCTTATTTTATTTCTGTACTTTTATTTCTGTGTTTTTAATTTTGTATTTTTAATTACCGTATTAGTTTTAATTCACCCTATGAATTGGAGTAGGTAGGGATAACGGATAATGAATTGGATGGAGCGTGATTGAAAGCTGCGACAGAGAGAATTTAAGCTAAACCTAGACCTCTTTTGCTTGACGGAACGAAGGTGTGAATTATATCCATTACTTCACCACCGTTTACCAAATCGTACTGGCGAGTATTTTTTTTGTCATCTGTTTCAAACCTTCTTTGTTTCTTGTACCACACTATCTTCGTCGTCTCCATCTCCGCCACTGCTCCGCCACCGCCTCTCCTCCACCGCCTGCTCCGCCGCGAGATCTAGGGCATCTGTTTTCCGATTACGAAAGTTGGGCTGTTTGGTTGCCAGATCTCGTTTTGATTTTACAAAAAGCTTTAAAGAAAAACCCTCACCTAAAGATCTCGTTTTGAAATAACGGACGGTGGGATTGTACGTTTGTTCTTGTTCGATTCGACGGTGGGATATGCAGCGGTGGGATTGTTAAAGAAGTATTCATAATTATCATTGGACAATTTCATACCTTTTATGTGTGTAATCGATATGGGTTTTGAATAATTGTTTTTAGGGTTTTTAGGGAAGAAGATGAAAGAGGAAGGAGATGAGAAAATAAAGGAACAAAAATGTAAAGAGAGTTACAATAGGATGGAGGGACAGAAATGCGGAATTTTAAAAACGTAAAGGACAAAAAAACGGAAAAAAAAATTTTAGGGACAAATACCCAGAATCTGGAATACCTCAGGGACAATTTCTGTAATTTACCCAAAATATTAAAATATTAAAAATTACGGGTATGGGTATGGGTAAATTACAGTTTTTGTCCCTGAGATTTTCCCGAGTTGGGGTTTTTGTCCCTAAACTTTTTTTTTCTTTTTTTTTTGTCCTTGAGGTTTTTAAAATTCTGCATATTTGTCCTTCCGTCTATTTTTGGCCGTTAACTGACGGTTTTTTTGTCCATTTTACCAAATTACCCCTGTTTTAACTCTTTTTCTTTTTCTTTTTACAATTTTCTTTTTTGTCCACTTTTCTATCCTTCTTCTTCCTTCAATGAACCCTAATCCCCCAAATTAACTCATCTCTTCCTTCAATGAACCCTAATCCCCCAAATTAACTCATCTCTTCCTTCAATGAACCCTAATCCCCCAAATTAACTCATCTCTTCCTTCAACAAACAACAGCTGCATCGTCGAATCAAGGTTTCCAGGTAGGGTAAGTTCATCCTTCGTGGTGTTAGATTAAAACGTAGGGTTTCTGCCGCCGTCGTTCCTCGGATTTCACTTCAAAGGCGAAAATGACAACAAGATTGAGGAAGAATCGCAAGAAGAGGGGTCATGTGAGCGCTGGTCACGGTCGTATCAGAAAGCACCGAAAGCATCGCGGAGGTAGAGGTAACGCCGGAGGTATGCATCGCCACCGGATCTTATTCGACAAATACCATCCCGGTTACTTCGGTAAAGTCGGTATAGGTATTTCCACAGGCTGCGCAACAAGTTCCATTATGTGGATCCAACGAATTCTTCATCTCCGGCGAATTGGGTCAAGCGACGATTGACGACCGAAAATGCAGATCTAAAATTGGAACCACAGATCTAAAATCGCAGATCTTAATTACTTGCTTACATCACTGATTTTTTTGATGTTTTGATCTAATTTTTGTTGCATTCAACCATTAAATCTTAATTACTTGCATTCAACCATTAAATCTTTTTCGCAGATCTAATTTTGATGTTTTTAAGAAGAAAGAGGGTCACAAGAAAATGAAGAGGCTGTTGAAGAATATGAAGAATGGTGAAAAGGACCAAAATGCCCTCATATGCCTTGCATTTTTCATCAGTTAACGGCCAAATATAGACGGAATGACAAATATGCAGAATTTTAAAAACCTCAAGGAAAAAAACAGAAGAAAATAGTTTAGGGACAAAAACCCCGAATCCGGAAAACCTCTGGGACAAAACCTGTAATTTACCCTTATAAATATTTGTATAAGATAATTATTTTATTGAATTTTATACTGTCAAATTATATATGCTGTGAAATTGATTTTTATAGACGAAATTTAAAACGTCAAATAGTATAATATTAATTTCATAAACATAAATGTCAAACATGATAGTACATAATAATAATAATAATAATATATATAAAAAATAAACAAACTATACGTAACAGAAGACAATATAATTACATGGGTTTGACTTTTTTTACTCAATTTATCATTTAGTTTACCAATATATAATTTAAAACATAGGTAACATGACACAGACACTAGATACAGGTTGGAAGAATATGAGAAATAGTGAGGTTTCAAGTAAAAACCCGATGGAGAGTTTCTCCAAATAAAGACAATAAAATGACGTAAAAATTCAGTAAATTATGTAGAAAACATATTTTATTAAGAGTTGTATTGAAACCCGATGGAGTGACCATTATCCACTTAAAATAGCCTAAATGAATTTAAAAATATTATCTTTTGTAACTAAAAAAATATGGTTATTATCCTGTTATTATATTCTAAATTAATTTGAGATTATCCTGATTTTTATACAATAATAAATATCGAAATCTAATAAATAATGAAGTGATATCTTAGGCTGCCATGTGTCATTGACAACTTTAGAAAATGTCATATGGCAATCTAAAAACTTGTTTATTATAAGGATATATTTACAAGACACTTATTTGTAAGTGTCCTGTTATCATGGAAAATAATACTCCCTTCGTCCCACAAAAAACTTCCCGTTTCACTTTGGCACAAGTTTTTATGTAATAATTAGTGGTGGGGTAATTGGTAATAGTTTTGATTAAAATATAAGATTGATTTGGAGTGAGAAAGATAGTTATTGGATAGTTAATGGTGGGTCCTTAGTTTTAATAGTATTTTATTATATGGAGCCCATCAAGTGTATGAAATGGGAAGTTTTTTGTGGGACAAAAACATAAGGTGAAATGGGAAGTTTTTTGTGGGACGGAGGGAGTACGACACTTCATATTTGGTCATATTATAGTAAGTTTTATGGGACACATTAATTGAGGGAATTTTTTTTCATAAATATTGCTCATTTCTAAAAAAGTTTCACAAATAATGCAGTTTTTTCTTCTCTTTCAATACTAGGGTAGCTGGTATCCCCGAAACCCATTTTTGACTAAAAGTCGGTCCTCCGGAGACCGGATTTTACCCACTCTAATCAAAAACCGGTTTTGAGGATACCGGTTTTCACTCTAGCTTTTTTTTTGAACCACTATATATTTATCCTTTTACACATTTCAAAATCAAAAAAATCATCAAACATTTCTCCCAAAACACTTCAAAATACTTATCAAATATTTCTCCCAAATATTTTTTCAAACTGTTTTTGGATAAATTTGATAAGTTTTTTTGATTTTGAAATGGGTAAAAGGGAGTAATATATAGGCGTTAAGAAAAACTGGAGCAATAACCGGTCTCAGGAGAACCGGTCTCGGGAAAACCGGTTGTCAGAGTGGGTAAAAAACGGTCCCCAGGGGCCCGACTTTCAGTCAAAAACCAGTTTCGGGGATACCAGCTAATGAGGTATGGTACGAAACGCCAAACTAGCCTGCGTCCGGACATCCGGACGGACGAAACGACCAACGCACCGTTGGAAGGAAGGATTTGAGCAAAGTCATCATTCATCTACAAGTCCCAAAGCCTTCTTTAGGCGTGACCGGGTTTTAAGGGAAAGTAACCTCGAAACAAGGGTGCATTTAATGCGGGTACGGCTCAAAGCTGATTAGCGCCTTTGTCCGTGGGATAAAAGGTTTCGTCTATGGCTAAGGACCAAAAGACTGTAAGGGATACAGACCATAGCTGGATCTTTATTCTCCCGCTCATAACGATCAATTGTTTTCCTGCTCAAATGGAGAGCCTATGAATGCAGCGAGCAACTTCAGGGAAGAAAAAATTAACTACACATCATATTTATTACAAGTATTTATTACTCTCAAGACCTTACGTCGATATAAATAAGTGATTTAAGCTTCGGAGTGTCCTTCCGGAAACTCCTTCCGGAGGACTTCTGACTTAGGGTTGTTCTTGTTTTCAGGGTTCCTAGCTCGTGGAATCGTCCGGCTTCCCAACTCATAATTGAGGACACAACATTTGGCGCCATCCGTGGGACCAAGAACAAAATGGTCTTAGAAGCAACGTCGAAAGGGGGGAATCGCTCTCCAGTAATGACGAGGATTGAGCAGACTCCACCCTCCGCCTCAACTCTGGTTAACACCATCACGTGTCCACCTCCTTCTGGATCTGGCGGAAATGAACCAACGAAGGAAGATATTGAAGAGTTCAACCTCTTCTGCAAGTTCAGAAAATTAAGAGACATGAAAAAGTGTCGGAAGAGAACGATGGAAGAAGGGAGCGGAAAAGGGAGGACGCTAACTTACTCTGACGAAGAGGAGTCTACGGACCCCTCCATGGGGAGTGTTTCTAGGGATGAAACTTCCTCTATCCGGGTGCGAGAAGAAAGTCCTCGGAGGGAAGTAGAAACAAGAGCACGTAGCGTCCAGAGAAGGGGCGAAGCTCCCCAACATCACTCTTCTGTCTCCCGAAACTTCAGATCTCCGTTCACCAACGATATCAACAAAATATCGATCCCCCCAGTTCTCAAGGGACCCAGGGTAAAATCTTACGGCGGGACAGGAGACCCGGATGATCACGTGGCTAGTTTTCGTTGGGCCGTAAGAATGATCCCTATGGATCCCAGATTGTGGTGTCTATATTTTGCTGGCACGCTGGAAAGCTCCTCACGGTACTGGTTATCTAGCCTCCCTCAAAGAAGTATAGCCAGCTTCGAAGAATTATGTAACGCCCCGAAATTTTTTAATAATTAAATAATATTTTTAATAAATTTAAATTGGGTATTAATCATTTTTATTTATTTAATTTCAATAAATGTGTGACGTTTCTTCTAGATGTATTATGTATATATTAGTAATATTATTAATTATCAAGATCTGATTTAATTACAAATCGCTAGTTGACAATTCGATTGCGTGACGTTTTAAATCCCGAGTTTAGCTGATAGCCAGGCCGGTCGGAGGCCAAGGCCAACCCGACTAGATAGTTACTCGACCAAAAGAGAGGCCCAAAACCGTTCTAAACGTGCATCTGGTTCAGCCTAACTTGATCCCTTGTCCGATTTTCCTGAGCCAAGATAGATTAAGCTTAGCCCGTTTGTTATAAAGCCTTAAGGCCGGACCAAGAAGTTTGGGGCTTGAATTGTTTCTTCCCTCTGATTTAGCCCATCGGTATAAGGCCATGAGTTGGGCTCGGTTACTAAGCATGCGAGTTTGGGCTTAAAGCCTTGGAGGTGGATAATTAATTACCGTCATTTGTCACACCCTAAACACCGAAAATTCTTTTTTTGCCGACAATCTCATCCCTCGTTTCTCTTCCAATCGGCAGACTCCACATAGAGCATCTCCCTTCGTTCTTCTAACATTGTGCGATCAAGGAAGCAGATAAGAAAAACCGAATCAGAGGAAGCTGCACGAGGAATTTTATTGTTCGGTGTCGGGTTTGGATCATCTCGAGAACTCTCATGAGAAGAATCAGAATTGTGTATCGAGCAGAGGAGACAGATCTCGTGGACAAGCCACAAGCAACACTCGACTACCGAGCAGAAATCGCCAAGCCAGACATCATTGTTTTCGGTAGTCCTCTATCCTTGCTTCATTTTCTGTTTTGATTCTTTGCTAAACCGTCTACTAATCTGAACGTACGAGGGCCGCGTTGTGAAGTAGCTGTGATTGAACTTTAGGGTCCGGGTTTTGTTAGCATGGTTGTAATACCGAGATTTTACTTGTGTTGTTAATCGTCCCGTTATCGAATAGTCTATCGAGTTCTTTAGGTTAAATCGCCCACTCTAGTTATGATTGTTTCGCAGCTGTGATGAAGTTCTAAAACAGAATCCGTGGGCACGAATTAATCCAGGGTTAGGTCTCGGGTTTGGGACTAAGTTCGTCTCATTGTTTCGGTTAGATCATGTAGTAAACCGAAAGGAAACCGAACCCGTAGGGTCCTTGGTTTCCTAGTCGGGAAGCCTTCTTTATTTTATCAAGTATACTCTTATTGGTAACTAAGCATAATTAGGCTAATCTGAATCCTAGAATTAACGGGTAAGAACTTGGTGTCGGGTTTTGTTCGGTGACAAGTCGGGTTGTTAAAACAAGTTTTTATAAGTGAACATTTTTGGCAGATTCTGCCCACCTGTTGTAAACTGTTTTTGGTATACTTAAAATAATTTTTATGGTTTTTGGCCCGTGATGGGACCTTGATTTCTGAAGTTGCTTTTCAATGCCGCAACCCTCTCGTCAATCCGAATTATGGTTTAAAAGTTATAACGGTTTTAATATGCTGCTGTTAGGTAGATGACCTGTGCAGCAGGTCTGTGTTGCAATGCTGTTTGGAGACACTTAGGGTCTGTTTTGGCCAGTGACCGTCTCACAATAAATTGTAGTTCTGATTGTCTTCTATTCATGGTAAAAAGATGGGGAAAATCTAATGAACTGTTTAGGAGTTATGGCAGTTTCCGTGAGACTGACGGGTGCTGCCAGCTTTCTGAAATAAGCCCTCGAGTAGAATTTTAATTCAGGGTTTCGTTTTTGGCTATAGGACCGTCTAGGAGATAACGTGCTATACTTTTGATTGTCGGGAACCCTTTGGAGCTTACGTATCTCGAGGTGAGTATTCTCACCGTGTATTCAGTTTTAACGTTGTACATGCATGACTTACGTGTTACATTTCTTGCACCTTATTTGTTATCTGAGTTTGATCTGTTATCTGAGTTTGATCTGTTATCTGAGTATCTGAGCAGCTGTTTACTTATTCATGATCTGAGACATTGTGCCTGGGTAACTGAGCTCGACACAGAGTCATTCTGTGCTATTACTTGCTAGGGCAATCTGAGATAATTATGTTAAAGAGATAATAAAACATAATAACACACATCTGAGTTTTGGGATTACCTCCCGTCTGAGTTTTTGGGATTATTCCCGTCTGAGTTTATATCTGACTTGACACCGAAGAGCACTGGTGTCAGACGTTTTGACTTGGCACCGAAGAGTACTGGTGCCAGGCCTTTTTGACTCAACACCGAAGAGTACAGGTGTTGAGGTGGTGTTAGGCGGGTCGAGGTTGATCTCTCGTCCCAAGTCACCCTAGCGCGCTATATAAATTAAAATCTGAGTAATAAAATCTGAGAAATAAATCTGAGTAATTAATCGAGTAGTTTCTGACTAGGAGTACACCGATGTGCCCTCATGTGTTGTATGTTAGGATTGTTTGCATTTTGAGAATTATTCACTCAGCTTCCCCAGCTGACCCAAACTTTCCCCCACATTGTTTCAGGTACCAGCAAAGGAAAGGAGAAGGTGGACGGTTGACCGCTGTATCTTTTCATTACTGATGTGGACATCATTTAATATTTCAAAACACTTTACTTTTTCTTAACTATTTCCGCAATAAATACGTTTTAAATGTTAAATATTAATATCTGAGATTTATCTATGGGACCTTTTGATTATAATTTTGTTTTCAAAAATTTTAAAAATCTTGTAAATTTTAGGGTGTTATAAGTTGGTATCAGAGCTCTGACTTAAGGGATTTGGGTTCGCAAGGGGCGAATTCAAACTCAAGTTTGAGTATCGAGTTTTTCAAACGAGAAAAGAGTCAAATGTTTTTCTGAGAAAAGTTTCCACATCGAACATACAGCATGTCACGTCGACCTCTCGCTTCCTACTGCCGGTAATATTTAGAGTATTATTTAATTGAGATTTTGCTATATTCTGAGTATAGACGAGTAGCATATTCTGAGAATTTTCGGTTTATATCCTGAGAGAATTACTTGTGATTGTATGGCTAAACATATATGTATATAGATACACTATTATGAGATTCCATAATTTTGTGAATAATTTATAGCATAATTCTGAGTAAAATTCGGGATTTAATTCCCAGTGTTTAATATGTTTATGCTTATACAAATACGCATACTAGAGGAATTATAAATTTTAATAATAATAAAAGTTTCCAGTTTAGAGGAACACCTAATAGAGTTGAGATGAAATTTTATAAATTCTGAGAAATTCGAACCAAAAGTGTAATAAGGGGATATTAATTTATTATATAAGATCCATAAGCTGTGTAATGAGAAATGAGGAAATTATTAACATTAAAGAGGAGTACTTAATATTCGTATTGGGAGCATATTAAAATCTTTCATATGGGAGATAACACTTAATAGACTGAGTCAATTAAAATGAGTAAACCAGAGATTAGTAAATCAAATTGATTGAGAATATTTTTAAGAAGATTTACCAAGTTGAGTAAAAGAAAGAATTATTAAGTCAATAAAATGGGAAATAATTACGTTTAGCTAACGAGAATTATTAGCAGGATCTAAAAGAGAATTATTTAATCACGAGATATAATAGTAAGCAGATTCCATATTAAAGTCCACAAGTTAGTATTTAATTAAGAATCATTAAATTGAGATAAAATGGGAAAAGCATTTCGAGTAAGTAGGTTAAATTGCCGAGTGCAAAACTAAATGTGGATGACAAGTTAAGTGACAGATTAATGAGTTCACACTGATAGCTTAAAATAAACTATGTAAGTTTAATAGACTAATTAATTGAGGAATTGCTGAGTCAAATTAATCAGATATTATTGAAGCTCATCTTAAAGAGTAATTATATAAGAGGATTAAGAGAAAGCTAACGTCATCAATTTAATGATGATTTATTTAAAAACGAGTTAAAAGAGCGATAAATTGAATCAAATTAATCGAGGAACGCAATAACTGAGAACTCTGATAAAAAAGATATTAATAGACATGCTCACAAATTACAATAAATATAATATAACTGTGAAGAGGATATAAGTTATATTTATGAGGAATGATAAATGACATATCCAAATGAAAAGTTAAAAGGATATTTGTATTGTGAAAATAACTAAGTGGAAATATTTCCATGAATCTGAGTTATCCGAGTATCGCGTACGAGACTAAATGTACGCATGATTTTCTGAGTAATGGTTATGAGATTTTGAGTATGCACTGTTGAGTGCATATCTGTATTTATCAAATATTGAAAATAAATTTCCTTTCTTCTGAGTGTGATTAAAATTCCTTTCTTCTGAGTGTGATTTGTTGGTGGGTTTATATGTGGGAAGTTGTAAACTTTGGGATTTACTCGTGACCAAACAGAAGTAGGTGTCGAAAGTAATAGAGGGCCCCTATTATCGTACACACCGAACTTTTGGTTGATTATGGGGAGATTTTGAAGGGAACGATGGACCAATGCTTGTTATTGTGAATTTAGTATGTGTATCCTAATTGTTTGTGTGAATACATACTTGCTTGTTTATTTTGGTAGACAATACTAGTTCCAAACTCGAGGACGAGTTTTCTCCAAATGGAGTTGGGTAGGGGCAAAAAGGGAAATTGTCAAGAAATAATTATCATTAATTATTATTTATAAATATTATGAGCAGGATGCTTATGCAGAAAGATTTTGTTGGTATGAATTTAAAGTGCGAAATCTAGATACATATAATTGATCAAATAAATTATAAGAGTAACTATCAAATCAAGCAGTTAAGAATAATTAAATTTATTCCATGGGTAATTATAGAGTTTACAACAAAATGATAGATCGGGTTTATTGGAGAAATTAACAATCAAGTTAGTTGGGTTGAATAAATATCGTGCAAAAGGGAAGTAGTAATACTACAATTATATACAAAATAAGACAGTATACTTATTCTTGGATGGTTATAATTGTGATAATGAGAAATCATTAAATTAAAGTGAAGAGAACTTATTAATGAGTCGAATACGAGAAAACTGCTACAATGAAATTTTGAGGAAAATGAGTTAAAATGAGATCGCTAATTTGCTGGTAATGAGTTATTATTAAAACGAGCTAAATGATAAAATTTTATTTTTGATTAATTATGGAAGTAATTTTGAGTTATAAAAAATTTACAAATCGAGTTACATAAGCAAATTAATAATTAATAAAATGAGTCAAAAGAGAAAAGTATTAAATTAACGGGAAGTTTTATTCAAATTTTTGAAGTTTTATAAAGTGTATGAGTTTTGAGGTATTATAAAATTATTTGAGAAAACTCTATCTATGAATAATTATTAAACTTGAGATGAGAACAACTATTCAATAAATTTATTTCGAACTTAGGAGAAATTTCGAAAAGATGAGAATGTACTGAATTGATGAACCATGAGTAAACCGTAAATTTTAGAATGAAGTGTAACTGCGAATTGAGTAAATGAGAACTAAGGAATTAATTCGTAATTTGAGTAACGAGAAATCATTATAAATAGGAGTATGAAATTTTTATTGGAATTTTTATCAAGAGACATTTTAAATTGTGTAAAATCAGTGAAACACAGTATTAATGATCGTTAAACTTCGATGAAGGAGAAATCATCTATTAAATTATGATCGTGAAACCACTAAATGTAGTCGAATGAGAACATGTTAAAGAGAGTGAAATGACAAGATTGTTAATTTATGCTAATTAGAGAGTTATCAAAATGAATAATATCCAAACCTTATGGAGTGAAGTAACGATAAATAGTTAAAGAAGAGTTATTTTGAGAACCAATAACACGGTTGAGAGAGAGTATATCCTTCCAAGTATTATAAGCTGGTAAATTGGAACACGCGAGTAGTAATAAGAATGAGTAAAAATGTGATTTATACCTAATGCTATTACTTGTGAATATTATTACCTTATGAGTGGTTACTGAGTTAGAGTTTTGGGGGTGCTTCTGAGTTAAGAGTTATGAGTTTGCTCCTGAGTTATACATTTTTGAATTATACTCCTGAGATATGTTTTGAGTTATTTCTGAGTGGGACTTCTGGGTTATATTCCCAGATTGTATTTTGGAGTTATATACCTGAGTATATGAGAAGTCTGTGTGATATGTATATTCCTGGTGATTTATTTGTGCGGTTTTTATATTAATTGATAATGGTGTAAACCGCTAAATTATTTATTATGCTATTAACAAACTGTTGACCCATAGAGTAGAGGACCTTCCGAGTCATTTGATGGAGTTATGCGGGAAGAAAATTTTCCATAAAAACTTGTCATCGTCATGAGAGACCCGAGTGTGATTGTGCAAATGGTTTGCATGACCTGGTACTACGCTGAGCATCTGGTATCGTCAACAAATCAATAGTAAATTTCCAAGTGGAGTTGAATCGGTGATTCAACGCGACGTTAATCGCTGAGTGCAACAACTGTATCCGAATGCGAGAGCAAGAAGACGCCTTCAGTAGAGTATTGTGGTGTATTTTATGCTCATTATCAACATTTTCTTTGCATACTGAGATCCATAGTGAGCATCCTGACCTTATTTCTTTTAGCCTTATCGTTTTGCGCCACTAGAGGCGGATAATTGTATGAGCACTTGCGTGATCTGGAGTTCATTTTTTTTTATTAAGTAAATTCACCAGGAAGAGCTTCTTTTTATTCATAACTTTATCGTTTTGATTCTCCTTTTCCATTTGAGTATGCCTGTCGTAGGTCGCCCTGATGAATATCCTTTTCATTCTTAACCTTATCATTTTGTTTTCTTTCCCCATTTGAGGACGTGTGTCGTTGGCGAGTATGAGTTGAGACGCGAGATTACTACCTTGAGTTCCTTCCGAGCAATGACTTCGGGGACGAAGTCTATTTCAAGTGGAGTTGAGTTGTAACGCCCCGAAATTTTTTAATAATTAAATAATATTTTTAATAAATTTAAATTGGGTATTAATCATTTTTATTTATTTAATTTCAATAAATGTGTGATGTTTCTTCAAGATGTATTATGTAAATATTAGTAATATTATTAATTATCAAGATCTGATTTAATTACAAATCGCTAGTTGACAATTCGATTGCGTGACGTTTTAAGTCCCGAGTTTAGCTGATAGCCAGGCCGGCCGGAGGCCAAGGCCAACCCGACTAGATAGTTACTCGACCAAAAGAGAGGCCCAAAACCGTTCTAAACTTGCATCCGGTTCAGCCTAACTTGATCCCTTGTTCGATTTTCCTGAGCCAAGATAGATTAAGCTTAGCCCGATTGTTATAAAGCCTTAAGGCCGGACCAAGAAGTTTGGGGCTTGAATTGTTTCTTCCCTCTGATTTAGCCCATCGGTATAAGGCCATGAGTTGGGCTCGGTTACTAAGCATGCGAGTTTGGGCTTAAAGCCTTGGAGGTGGATAATTAATTACCGTCATTTGTCACACCCTAAACACCGAAAATTCTTTTTTTGCCGACAATCTCATCCCTCATTTCTCTTCCAATCGGCAGACTCCACATAGAGCATCTCCCTTCGTTCTTCTAACATTGTGCGATCAAGGAAGCAGATAAGAAAAACCGAATCAGAGGAAGCTGCACGAGGAATATTATTCTTCGGTGTCGGGTTTGGATCATCTCGAGAACTCTCATGAGAAGAATCAGAATTGTGTATCGAGCAGAGGAGACAGATCTCGTGGACAAGCCACAAGCAACACTCGACTTCCGAGCAGAAATCGCCAAGCCAGACATCATTGTTTTCGGTAGTCCTCTATCCTTGCTTCGTTTTCTGTTTTGATTCTTTGCTAAACCGTCTACTAATCTGAACGTACGAGGGCCGCGTTGTGAAGTAGCTGTGATTGAACTTTAGGGTCCGGGTTTTGTTAGCATGGTTGTAATACCGAGATTTTACTTGTGTTGTTAATCGTCCCGTTATCGAATAGTCTATCGAGTTCTTTAGGTTAAATCGCCCACTCTAGTTATGATTGTTTCGCAGCTGTGATGAAGTTCTAAAACAGAATCCGTGGGCACGAATTAATCCAGGGTTAGGTCTCGGGTTTGGGACTGAGTTCGTCTCATTGTTTCGGTTAGATCATGTAGTAAACCGAAAGGAAACCGAACCCGTAGGGTCCTTGGTTTCCTAGTCGGGAAGCCTTCTTTATTTTATCAAGTATACTCTTATTGGTAACTAAGCATAATTAAGCTAATCTGAATCCTAGAATTAACGGGTAAGAACTTGGTGTCGGGTTTTGTTCGGTGACAAGTCGGGTTGTTAAAACAAGTTTTTATAAGTGAACATTTTTGGCAGATTCTGCCCACCTGTTGTAAACTGTTTTTGGTATACTTAAAATAATTTTTATGGTTTTTGGCCCGTGCTGGGACCTTTATTTCTGATTTTGCTTTTCAATGCCGCAACCCTCTCGTCAATCCGAATTATGGTTTAAAAGTTATAACGGTTTTAATATGCTGCTGTTAGGTAGATGACCTGTGCAGCAGGTCTGTGTTGCAACGCTGTTTGAGACACTTAGGGTCTGTTTTGGCCAGTGACCGTCTCACAATAAATTGTAGTTCTGATTGTCTTCTAGTCATGGTAAAAAGATGGGGAAAATCTAATGAACTTTTTAGGAGTTATGGCAGTTTCCGTGAGACTGACGGGTGCTGCCAGCTTTCTGAAATAAGCCCTCGAGTAGAATTTTAATTCAGGGTTTCGTTTTTGGCTATAGGACCGTCTAGGAGATAACGTGCTGTACTTCTGATTGTCGGGAACCCTTTGGAGCTTACGTATCTCGAGGTGAGTATTCTCACCGTTTATTCAGTTTTAACGTTGTACATGCATGACTTACGTGTTACATTTCTTGCACCTTAATTGTTTTCTGAGTTTGATCTGTTATCTGAGTTTGATCTGTTATCTGAGTATCTGAGCAACTGTTTACTTATTCATGATCTGAGACATTGTGCCTGGGTAACTGAGCTCGACACAGAGTCATTCTGTGCTATTACATGCTAGGGCAATCTGAGATAATTATGTTAAAGAGATAATAAAACATAATAACACACATCTGAGTTTTGGGATCACCTCCCGTCTGAGTTTTTGGGATTATTCCCGTCTGAGTTTATATCTGACTTGACACCGAAGAGCACTGGTGTCAGACGTTTTGACTTGGCACCGAAGAGTACTGGTGCCAGGCCTTTTTGACTCAACACCGAAGAGTACAGGTGTTGAGGTGGTGTCAGGCGGGTCGAGGTTGATCTCTCGTCCCAAGTCACCCTAGCGCGCTATATAAATTAAAATCTGAGTAATAAAATCTGAGAAATAAATCTGAGTAATTAATCGAGTAGTTTCTGACTAGGAGTACACCGATGTGCCCTCATGTGTTGTATGTTAGGATTGTTTGCATTTTGAGAATTATTCACTCAGCTTCCCCAGCTGACCCAAACTTTCCCCCACATTGTTTCAGGTACCAGCAAAGGAAAGGAGAAGGTGGACGGTTGACCGCTGTAACTTTTCATTACTGATGTGGACATCATTTAATATTTCAAAACACTTTACTTTATCTTAACTATTTCCGCAATAAATACGTTTTAAATGTTAAATATTAATATCTGAGATTTATCTATGCGACCTTTTGATTATAATTTCGTTTTCAAAAATTTCAAAAATCTTGTAAATTTTAGGGTGTTACAAATTAATGGCACAGTTCAGCCACAACTTCATACAACAAAAGAAGTACCAACAACGCTCCCAATCCATCATGGCATGCAGACAACGTGAAGGAGATGAAGGATTTATGTGCACAGATAAGTACACGTGTCATCGTGTCCAATGTTATAAGACACTAAAGGGTCACACCGCTACACACCCAATAATGGACAACTGGATAAAGTAAGTTGTGTAGAATAATTAACTAGTTGAGTTAATTATAAAGAAAAGAATAAATAATAATAAGTTAATTGTTATTTGTGAGGATGGTTAAATATTAGGTTAAGTATTTAACGGACAGTTAATTTTTAGTTAATTAATTAACTGGCAAAAGTCCAAGGGTTTAAAGTGTTAATAGGAAGTTTAATTATGAGATTAATCATAATTAAACTCCAAGGACTTAACTGTAACTTAAGCCCTTATAAATAAAGGCTTAAGGTTAAGGTTTAAGGGTTACACATTACAACACCACAAAACCCTAATCCCTCCTCCCCTTTCTCTCTTTCGGCCGAAACCAAGAAACCCCAAGGGTTTCGGTTTGTGTTCGATTTCGACGCAAGGAATACACACACACACACACACAAGTTCTTCAGTGATACTTTGTTGGTACAATGCGGTCTTGCAGCGTGTCCAGGTGGTGCAGTAGAGGTGGATCACTTCTTTAGCAATCTAAAAGTAATGTTCATCATCTCTTTCTTCGCGTGAGCTCATTGACTAGTAGAGATCCAGTAATGTGGTATTCAAGTTTCCGCCATGTGAATACTACAAGGTTTTCCTACAGTGGTATCAGATCTTCCTACTAATCTCAATGAGATTCGGTTGAGTTTCTTTTCATCTAGAAAAGAACCCTAGAAAATTCGAAAAATCCAAGTATGTGTTCTTCAAGTTTTGAATGAACATTGGATTGAATAGGGTTCTAGATAAAAAGAAATTAGGCTTCTTTTTCTTCCTTGTTTTTTTTCCGAAATTTCGTATACATATATACATTATATTAAGTTTTTTTTTTTATCTTAGAAAGAACCCTAGAAGATTTAATCCAAGAAAATTGTTCAAGTTTTGAATAATTGGATTGAATAGGTTTCAAGATAAAAAGAACTAGGTTTCTTTTCTTTTGTTTAGTAAAATAAAACCTAGTATGTTTAATCCAAGCAAATTGTTCAAAGTTCTTGAATTCATTGGAATAAATGGGTTTTAAGACAAAACTAAGAAAAGGTTATGTTAAATTTTTTGTTTAAAAGTTTAACGTTTTATTTGTTTATTATTATTATTATTAACGAAAATATTATATATATATATAAATAAAACTGTAGTCAAAACCGAACCAACCGAGACTCGGTTGGAACTCGGTTCGACGACCGAGTGGTCGACCAAAAACCGAATCCACAGAGTTTCCGTTGGAAGGTGTTTCTTGGAGACCAAGATATCTTTTTGATTTTAGTCCAAGATATGGTCTAAGTCAAGGAATAAAATCTATAAGATATTATGTAATATTGTATGTTTAAAAGTCAATCTATAAGTATTTTTAGTTGACTAGATTATTTAATTTTTCGTTTAAATAATAATTAGTATTAAACATTTAAATTAAACCTAATGATTTTAATAGTTATTAAAATCAAGATAATTATGAAATTAAGGAGGTAATAAGAAACCAGTTTATAGGTAATTTATTAATTATCAGTTTGGTAATTTAAATTATCAGTTTATTTATTTTATTAAAATGACATAACCCAAAAGAAATGATATTGTGTTTATTTTTAAATTTTTCGGAATTTTTTATTTTCGGAAATTTTATAAAAGTTTTTATTTTTTTAGATACACAAAACACAAAAACAAGTCGTTGGGGTTATGGCATGGTAATTTTTCGAAAATTGCAAGCTTTATTTATTTTCGTTTATTTATTATAATATGAAATATAAGATGGTGATTATAAACAGTTCGTTTAGATGGTGATTATAAACAGTTCGTTTAAAAAACCAAGGTACAAATTAATAAGATGGTGATTATAAGATGATAATTATAAACCAAGGTACAATTTTTCGTTTAGAAAACCAAGATTTAATTATAAGATGATAATTATAAACAGTTCGTTTAAAAAACCAAGGTACAAATTAATAAGATGGTGATTATAAACAGTTTGTTAAGAAAACAAGTTTTAAATTAATAATGGTAAAGTAAATAGTTTGTATATAAACCAAGTTTTATAAACAAAAATTAAAAGTGGAATTTATAAACAGTTAGTTTATAAAAACAAGTAATTAAAAACTGGCTAACTTTTTCGAACAAAGGAAAATCCTTTTTAGAAAATCTTAGATCAGAGTGCAACCCACCTAATGGAACACCTCACTTGTTCAACGATATTCACATTGTAAGGAGAAAGAACCTTAGATGTGGATTCAAATCATTGAGAGTGTTAGGGTGCGTTGGGTCTTGTGATAACCGGGAGTCCCGGCGCAAGGCATCGCACAGTCTTAGGTGGTACGATCTATTTTGGTGATAATCAGGAGTCCCGGACCAAAATGCACTAGAGGGATTAAAACATGTACTAGTTTTGTTGTTCAACTTGATATCCCGAGGATCTAGGAATCGTTTCTAGTCTAGAGACGATCGGTATGGCTATACCTACCAGAAATAGCGTGGCTCTAATGGGAAGTGCCCAAACCTTGCATTAGAGGGTGTAAAATATGGGTCCTAGTCTAACTATTATTATTAAAAGGTAATAATGTTAGAAGTTATTTATTTATCTAATCTTACTAACCGTTTGTTGTTTTTCTTATAGATGTCTGTACCGTCAGAAATTCCGTTTTACTCACCAAACGAATCACGAAAGTTCATCACTGGAAAATGGAAGCTTACTGGTCCGAACTACAAAGTTTGGAAAGTGCATTTTAGGAGTTACCTAAAAGCACAGAATCTACTGTACGTGATAGACGAGATGCCCAAGGGACAACCAGGGCAAGATGCCCAGGATGATGAGCTTGACGCTTATTATCAGTATCTGGCTGATGAATCACAAGTTATGTCGATTCTTATTCTTACTTCATTATCAGAGCTTACTGATAATCTACGTAAGAAACCATGCTATGAGTTTGTCCAGTATCTTGAGGAGATGTTTAAAGATAGTACTGAAGATAGCAAGCAATTCATTTTGCAAGAAATTTTTTCGTCAAAGACGAAAGATGATCAACCATTGAGTGACCATCTTATTAACATAAGAAGGTTGCTAGATTGTCTCACCCTAGTTACTGGCACATCAAACGAGCATGAACAAGTCTTGTTCTTGTTTGGATCTCTCACTCAGTACTATCAGGACAAGGTAGTACGTATAGTCGGGAATTTTGATCTAAGTGTCGCAGGTCTACACGAGAATCTCTTGTGTATATGCGATTTTCAAAGGCTAGAGGAAGAATCTCTCCCCGAGATTCAGGAGGACGAGTTTCAAAAATGGTTGAATGACTTTGCTGATTTGTGTTGCCCAGCTTGTGGCAGCAAGGATATTTGCGAGCACACGTCTGACGTGGGGCTGTTGGACGCTGACTTTGTCAGCGATTCAGGTATCTTTATGATGGATTGTCTCGTTACTTCTAGTGAATCCTGGGTATTGGATACCGGATGTGGTCATCACATTTGCAATCATTTGCAGGGATTTAAGAAGAACAGGAGGCTGGGACGAGGGGATGTTGAACTACGAGTATGCGAAGGTTCCAAGGTTGGAGCTGAAGCCGTAGGAACATATCTTCTCAAGTTGCCTTCAGGAAGAGTCTTGGAACTTAAAGATTGTTATTATGTTCCTAGACTTACTAAAAATGTTATTTCGTTTGATTTACTTATAGACAGTGGTTTTTATTATGAGTTTTATGGAAAAACAATTTCGTGTTTAAAAGATGACATTTTATATTTTAACGCAAATTCTCATAATGGTCTATATACGTTAAATCTAAATAACATAGAACGAGACGTTTATCATATAAGTAAAAGATCCAAGAGTAACTTGAATCAAACTTATCTTTGGCATTGTCGTTTAGGTCATATAAACGAAACTCGCATAAAGAAACTCCATGATGATGGAATTCTAGAGCCATTTGATTTGGAATCATATGCAATATGCGAAGCTTGTTTATCTGGCAAGATGAAAAAAGTCCCTTTCAACCACTACAATGAAAGGGCAGGCGAGTTGTTAGGGGTTATACACACAGATGTGTGTGGACCCTTTACTCCAGAAGCCAGAGGAGGATATCGCTACTTCATTACCTTTACTGACGACTTCAGTAGGTATGGTTATGTCTTTCTTATGAGACTAAAGTCTGAGAGCTTTGACAAGTTCAAAGAATATCAGAGGGAAGTAGAGAACCAACTAGGCAAGAAAATTAAGTCACTTCGGTCTGAGCGAGGAGGTGAATATTTGAGCCAAGAGTTCGATGATCATTTGAAGGAATGTGGGATTGTTTCACAACTCACACATCCGTATACGCCTCAGATGAATGGCGTATCAGAAAGGAGGAATCGCACCTTGTTAGACATGGTACGTTCAATGATGTGCCGCGCCCCACTACCACTATCATTTTGGGGACATGCACTCGAGACTGCAACATTCACATAGAATAGGGTTCCGACCAAGTCAGTAGAAAAGACTCCGTTCGAGCACTGGACGGGGAGAAAGCCTAGATTATCTTTTCTCAAGATTTGGGGTTGTGAAGCGTACGTTAGACGTAACTTCACAGAAAAACTAAACCCCAAGTCAGACAAGTGTATCTTCGTTGGATATCCAAGGGAAACCTTAGGATACTATTTCTATCATCAAGAAGACAACACAGTTTTTGTTGCCCAGAAAGGTGTCTTCTTGGAGAAGTTTCTAGGAACTGAAACTCCAAGAAAATAAATAGAGCTTCAAGAAATTGAAGAGAATGAAGATCCACTGACGAGTTCAGTCGAACCAGTAGTTCAACAATGAATTGTCGACTCCCAACCAGACCCACCGGTTGAGGAAGAAGAGACACGCAATCCGCATAGGTCCAGTAGACCACGCCATAGAGTCTGAAAGATGGCTCGAGGCTATGAAAGCAGAGATGCAATCCATGTATGACAACCAAGTTTGGGTGTTATCAGACTTGCCACCACAGTCTCATGCTGTTGGATGCAAGTGGGTTTTCAAGAAGAAAACTGACATGGATGGAAAATTGCATACTTACAAAGCACGACTCGTCGCGAAGGGTTTCACGCAAACACATGGTGTGGATTATTCTGAAACCTACTCGCCAGTCGCCATGCTTAAGTCTATTAGAATTCTTATGGCCATATCAGCATATTACGACTATGAGATATGGCAAATGGATGTTAAAACCGCCTTCCTTAATGGGGAGTTGAATGAGGACGTATTCATGATACAACCGGATGGTTTTACTGATCCAAAGAATCCTGATAAAGTATGCAAATTTCTAAAATCCATTTATGGATTGAAGCAAGTATCTAGAAGTTGGAACTTACACTTTGACAAAAGAATCAAAGAATTTGGTTTTGTCAAGAGTGAGTTCGAGGCGTGTGTCTACACAAAATTCAGTGGGAGCATAGTAATCTTCCAAGTCTTGTATGTCGATGACATATTGCTTATAGGAAACGATATACCAGCATTACAAGGAGTAAAATCCTGGTTAGGTAAATGTTTCCAGATGAAGGACTTGGGAGAAGCCGCGTTTATACTGGGTATAGAGATCTATAATCTAGGCGGCTTATTAGATTTAGTCAAAGTACATACATTGACAAAGTACTGAAGAGATTCAGTATGAGTGATTCCAAGAGAGGTCTCATTCCAATGACACATGGCATTACACTGAGCAAAGCTCAGAGTCCCACATCTAGCAAGGAAATAGCTAGAATGAGTTTGGTACCATATGCTTCGGCAATTGGATCAATCATGTATGCCATGTTATGTACTAGGCCCGATATTGCTTACTCCATAAGTCTCACAAGCAGATATCAAAAGAATCCTGGTGAACCCCATTGGGTGGCTGTCAAGAACATTCTCAAGTATTTGAGAAGGATGAAAGAAATGTTCTTGGTTTTTGGAGGTTCGTTGGAAGAATTGCGTGTAACTGGTTACACAGATGCAAGCTTCCAAACCGACATAGACGATTACAAATCTCAATCGGGATTTGTCTTCACACTAAACGGAGGAGCTATATCTTGGAAGAGTCAGAAACAAGATACGATAGCAGATTCGACTACAGAGGCTGAGTACATTGCCGCAAATGATGCTGGAAAAGAAGCCATGTGGCTTAAAATTTTTATCAAGGATCTTAGAGTTATTGCCAGTATCTCTAGACCCATCGAAATATTCTGTGATAATAGTGGAACAATAGCGCAAGCTGTTGAACCAAGAGAGCATCAAAAGACCAGGCATGTACGCAGGAAATATCACCGCATACGTGAGTATATAAGAGAAGGTGATATTGTAATTAAGAAAATACCAACGGATTACAACGTCGCTGACCCGTTGACAAAACCAGTAGCTGGACCAAAGCATGAGAAACATGCGCACGCTATAGGCATGCAGTACCTAAATATTGGTAGCTAGTAATTTTGATTAGATTTATAGATATGTTTGAAAATGATACATTATGTAATAACATTTCGTGGGATTGAAATAGGATGTTTTACGTAGTTTTTTTTTTCACATTGTCTATTCTTAACATGTTTTAAACCTATCCTTGATACGCAAAGTCTTTGAGTATCTAAATTGTCTGTGGCTGCTTGAATTTAGTGGGAGCTAGATTCAAGAGTTAATACCATTATGAATATTTATCTATTTCATAGTTATTGAATAGAGAAACAAGGGTTGTTAAAATAAATATTCATAGATGTTTACAGAGTTTGCTAAACATTAGACGTGACCAAAAGATCGAGATTACTTCATGGAGCCCAAGCATGAGTAATTTCGAGTAGATGTCCTCTGACCTGAGACATTTTGGTTTGAGACACGATGACTTCTGATCTTTAGTATTTATCTACCATCACACCGTAAAAGGGTGATCATAAGGAACTTGACTAAGACAGCGGAAGTCGTGGGCAAGATAACGCAAATGTTAAGATGGAATTTGCACCTTCTTTAATTAGAAGAGATATTTCATGGCCGCTCGACGATTAAGACTACTGAAATGTGTGGCCGCGCTCGGAGAATGATCAGATCATTCGGTAATCCGTTACTGCAGAAAGTCGAAATCAGAGTCGAGAAAATTCGAGTATATAGAACTAGATCCCTGCTCCATGTCTATTACTCAAATTAAGAAATATCATGATGCGAAAGGAAAATCTGTTAGTGTTATTCATTTTATGAATATTATCTCTGGATATAAGAGTTCTTATAACCTGGTTATCCTAAATGTCTGGGTAGGGACCGCTTTAGGCCAACGATGATCAGAAAGTGTTTCTTAACTTGCACAAGTGGGAGTCTGAAGGATTTATGTGCACAGATAAGTACATGTGTCACCGTGTCCAATGTTATAAGACACTAAAGGGTCACACCGCTACACACCCAATAATGGACAACCGAATAAAGTAAGTTGTGTGGAATAATTAACTAGTTGAGTTAATTATAAAGAAGAGAATAAATAATGACATGTTAATTGTTATTTGTGAGGATGGTTAAATATTAGGTTAAGTATTTAACGGACAGTTAATTAATAGTTAATTAATTAACTGGCAAAAGTCCAAGGGTTTAAAGTGTTAATAGGAAGTTTAATTATGAGATTTATCATAATTAAACTCCAAGGACTTAACTGCAACTTAAGCCCTTATAAATAAAGGCTTAAGGTTAAGGTTTAAAGGTTACACATTACAACACCACAAAACCCTAATCCCTCCTCCCATTTCTCTCTTTCGGCCGAAACCAAGAAACCCCAAGGGTTTCGGTTTGTGTTCGAGTTCGACGCAATGCATACACACACACACACAAGTTCTTGTGTGATACTTTGTTGATACAACGCGGTCTTGCAGCGTGTCCAGGTGGTGCAGTAGAGGTGGATCACTTCTTTAGCAATCTAAAGGAAATGTTCATCATCTCTTTCTTCTCGTGATCTCATTGACTAGTAGAGATCCAGTAATGTGGTATTCAAGTTCCGCCATGTGAATACTACAAGGTTTTCCTACAGGAGAGTCAAAAAATCCTACTTAAAAAGATTTATCGAGCAAAGTCGGAAGATGCCGGTGCGGGAAGACTCGCTCATAATATCTGCTTTTACGTATAGTCTAAGAGAAGGGGAGCTATTTAGAGAACTATCTAAAAGAGACTTTGAAAAAGCGGAAGACATGATCAATGTGGTGAATAAGGTGCTCAAGCAAGAGGAATAGAGTGCGGAGAAGTTACGTTTTGAGGCCCAGGAGAAGAAAGGAACGGCGGGCTCTAGCTCGTATAAAAGCGAGGGAAGGACGAAAGGGGCTTTCAGACCCGGATACGGGGGGAAGCCCTTGTATCGGGGGCAGCCGCAGGAGGGAAAACCTCCACATGACCGGTACATCTCCTCCAGGCAGGAAGCCTACTCCACTTACGAGGATCGCAAGCCGGAGGGAAAAGGGGCTAGAAAATGATACCCCACGGATCCGAACGCTTACTGTGAATTCCATAAGATTATGGGGCACACGACGGCATCATGTGAGAGTTATAGAAGGGTGAAACAGATGCAGGTTGGCGGGAAAAGCCGAGGTCGTTGCAGTTGAACCTCCGGCAAAGAAGGAAGCAGCTGTGTACAACACGGAAATCTTCACGTTGGAAGGAGAAACCTCGAATCCTTCCTTAGGCAAGAGGTTTAAGGGAGTAGTGGAATTTGGGAGAGGAGAGCTAGACCCGGAGGGGTATGTAGGGACGGAACCTCTAGTAATTTTTGAGGTAATATCCAAGGCCATGGTTCGCCGGATCAACGTTGACTCGGGAAACTCGACCAACATTATGTACAGCCATTGTTTCGGTAAGTTTTGTTAGGGTAAAAACCCGGTCAAACCTATTACTTTGTGAATCTGATGAACAAAGGAATATACATATGTTTAATTCTAATAATATAATAAGCTTAGTGAAACTCGACTCATACCGAGTTAGTCGGTATAGCTTAGTCTCATACCGAGTTGGTCGGTATGAGGTGATACTGAGTTCACGGACCGTGCTGCACAATCAGTGCATGATTTCTCCTGATTTACTTAGTTAGTCAAATCATTTAATCATGGTATGTACTTATTAGAATTGGGAGTTACATATAGAATATGGTTAATTGTAAAACCTCTATACATTATAAATAGAGGTTTAGACTTCACTAGTTAGTATCCTTTTGGATCCCGATTGATCATTTGTGTGGATCACCGGTAACCCAATTCTAAATGTAACACTTTGTGGAGTGTTCTTGGTTATTCCGCAACCAAGAACACATTTTATACGTTTGTGCTTAATAAAAATAATCGCATGACGTATATGATCTTGTCTTTACCGATTTTACTATCAGTATTGGGGTTCATGGGTCCTAACAATTGGTATCAGAGCGGTTCAAAGTTATCTACAACTTTGATGATCTTATAACCCTATATATTGTTGAAGATCAAGTCTTTTCATGAAGATGAACAATGCAGAATTTTCGTCATTTTCTGCGCACGGGTAGAAGAAATGCCGGATCTCCTTCGTTAACAGTCGAATCTGTATGAAATTTGAACAGGAGGTTCTCAACCCTCAGACACACAATCTGACCGTTCAGAATTGTAATTCGAGTTTCTGGTAGAGAGATATGTATGGCGCCAAAAGTCAGATTCTTTGCTTTTTATTCCTTACTTTCTGGGCAGCCATGTTTGAAAATCAAATCTTTTTCTTCAATCGTCGAATAGGAGTGAAATTTGGACAGAAGGTTCACCATAATGTGTTTAATGTTTTCACCATTCAGATCTTCAAAAGGAATCGTTACTTGAGAGATATATATTTTTGAAGATTATTGACGAATATTTATGGTATGTTTTTAATTCTGCACAACTGTGAGAAAACGGCTATTGTATCTTCTTTAACCGTTGGATCTTCATAAATTTTGGATATTATATCCATAACACATACATGTACTCGGTATCAAAATTTTAGACTGATCAGAAACGTATATTGAGAGATACATATTTTCAAAGTTGATTCTTTTTTTATACCGACTGTCTCATACTGAGTGGTCAGTATGAGACTGTTGTGATCGTTTCGACCGTTGGATTAATATGATTCTTAGATATGATGTTGAAGACAGGTATATGAATGTTGTGTAAAAAATTCATAATGATCAGAAGATTCTACATGGAGATATGATTTTTTGAAGTTGCTGCAAAATTAGATAAACGAAATTCTGAAAGCTGAATTTTACAAGTGAGTATATTTCACATGTTTTTCTCTTTTTAATCATATGAAATCATCTTAAACTGAGGAAATCCATAAGTTGATTGATTTTTTGGGGGGTTTTAAGTCAAAGATAAAATATAACGTACAATTTAAGGTGAAAGTATATGATTCAGGGGGAGAAAAACTCAATGCGGTATATATTTTCTATTAATGTGAAGCTAAAGTTCTTGAAGCTAAAGTGATAATGCTAAGTTATTCAAGGGGGTACGTGTCACATATTATTTTACAATCATTTGAATCGTTTCAAACTGAGGAAAACTACTAGTTGAATAATTCTTCGGATATGTTTCATTTGAACTCAAATATACCAGACAGTTTGAGGAGGAGTCAATGATTGTGGGGGAGAAAAGTTAATGTGATATATATTTTCCTGAAGTACTTAGTGAATAAATAATATGAAAAGATATCAAAAAGAAAACCATACAAGACAAGATCGTTATTATTTATTAGAATTAAACGTATTCATTTGTTATCATCAGATAGGGGAGATTGTTGGGGTAAGAACCCGGTCAAACCTATTACTTTGTGAATCTGATGAACAAAGGAATATACATATGTTTAATTCTAATAATATAATAAGCTTAGTGAAACTCGACTCATACCGAGTTAGTCGGTATAGCTTAGTCTCATACCGAGTTGGTCGGTATGAAGTGATACTGAGGTCACGGACCGTGCTGCACAATCAGTGCATGATTTCCCATGATTTACTTAGTAAGTCAAATCATTTAATCACGGTATGTACTTATTAGAATTGGGAGTTACATATAGAATAGGGTTAAGTGTAAAACCTCTATACATTATAAATAGAGGTTTAGACTTCACTAGTTAGTATCCTTTTCGATCCCGATTGATCATTTGTGTGGATCACCGGTAACCCAATTCTAAATGTAACACTTTGTGGAGTATTCATGGTTATTCCGCAACCAAGAACACATTTTATACGTTTGTGCTTAATAAAAATAACTGTATGACGTATATGATCTTGTCTTTACCGATTTTACTATCAATATTGGGGTTCGTGGGTCCTAACATTTATTTATTTAATTAGTATGACATAACCCAAAAGAAGTGACATTGTGTTTATTTAATATTTTTTGAATTTTTTGAATATTTTATTATTATTCAGAAATTAATAAAGTTTTTATTTTTTCAATATACAAAACGCAAAACCAAGTCTTTAGGGTTATGGCATAGCGATTTTTCAAAATTGCATGTATTTTTTTTTATTTCTTTATTTTAGTTTCAAATAATAAGATGGTGATTATAAACAGTTTGTTTAGAAAACCAAGTTGTAAATTAATAATGGTGATTATAAACAGTTTTGTTTAGAGACCCAAGTTTTAAATTAATAATGGCAAAGTAAACAGTTTGTTTATAAACCAAGTTTTATAAAGACAAAATTAAAAGTGGAATTTATAAACAGTTAGTTTATAAAAACCAAGTAATTTTAAAAAGGTTAAAAACTGGCTAACGTTTTTCGAACAAAGGAAAATCCTTTTAGAAAATCTTAGATCAGAGTGCAACCCACCTAATGGAACACCTCACTTGTTCAACGATATTCACATTGTAAGGAGAAATAACCTTAGATGTGGATTCAAATCATTGCGAGTGTTAGGGTGCGTAGGGTCTTGTGATAATCGGGAGTCCCGGCGCAAGGCATCGCACTGTCTTAGGTGGTACGATCTATTTTGGTGATAATCGTGAGTCCCGGCCCAAAATGCACTAGAGGGATTAAAACATGTACAAGTTTGTTGTTCAACTTGATATACAGAAGATATAGGAATCGTTTCTAGTCTAGAAGCGGTCGGTATGGCTATACCTACCAGAAATAGTGTGGCTCTAATGGGAAGTGCCCAAACCTTGCATTAGAGGGCGTGAAATATGGATCCTAGTTTAACTATTATTCTTAAAAGGTAATAATGTTAGAAGTTATTTATTTATCTAATCTCACTAACCGTTTGTTGTATTTCTTATAGATGTCTGTACCGTCAGAAATTCCGTTTTACTCACCAAACGAATCGCGAAAGTTCATCACTGGAAAATGGAAGCTTACTGGTCCAACCTACAAAGTTTGGAAAGTGCACTTTAGGAGTTACCTAAAAGCATAGAATCTACTGTACGTGATAGACAATGAGCCCAAGGGACAACCAGGGCAAGATGCCCATGATAATGAGCATGACGCTTATTATCAGTATCTGGCTGATGAATCACAAGTAATGTCGATTCTTATTCTTACTTCATTATCAGAGCTTACTGATAATCTACGTAAGAAACCATGCTATGAGTTTGTCCAGTATCTTGAGGAGACGTCTAAAGATATTACTGAAGATAGCAAGCACTTCATTTTGCAAGAAATTTTTTCGTCAAATATGAAAGATGATCAACCATTGAGTGACCATCTTATTAACATAATAAGGTTGCTAGATTGTCTCACCCTAGTTACTGGCCCATCAAACGAGCATGAACAAGTCTTGTTCTTATTTGGATCTCTCACTCAGTACTATCAGGACAAGGTAGTACGTATAGTCGGGAATTTTGATCTGAGTGTCGCAGGTCTACACGAGAACCTCTTGTGTATACGCGATGTTCAAAGGCTAAAGGAAGAATTTCTCCCTGATATTCAGCAGGATGAGTTCCAAGAATGGTTGAATGACTTTGCTAATTTGTATTGCCCAGCTTGTGGCAGCAAGGATATTTGCGAGCACACGTCTAACGTGGGGCTGTAGGACGCTGACTTTGTCAGCGATTCAAGTATCTTTATGATTGATTGTCTCGTTACTTCTAGTGAATCCTGGGTATTGGATACCGGATGTGGTCATCATATTTGCAATCATTTGCAGGGATTTAAGAAGAACAAGAGATGTTGAACTAAGAGTAGGCGAAGGTTCCAAGGTTGGAGCTGAAGCCGTAGGAACATATCTTCTCAAGTTGCCTTAAGGAAGATTCTTGGAACTTAAAGATTGTTATTATGTTCCTAGACTTATTAAAAATATTATTTCGTTTGATTTACTTATAGGCAGTGGTTTTTATTATGAGTTTTATGGAAAAACAATTTCGTGTTTAAAAGATGATATTTTATATTTTAACGCAAATTCTCATAATGGTCTATACACGTTAAATCTAAATAACATAGAATGAGACGTTTATCATTTAAGTAAAAGATCCAAGAGTAGCTTGAATCAAACTTATCTTTGGCATTGTCGTTTAGGTCATATAAACGAAACTCGCATAAAGAAACTCCACGATGATGGAATTCTAGAGCCATTTGATTTAGAATCATATGCAATATGCGAAGCTTGTTTATCTGGCAAGATGACAAAAGACCCTTTCAACCACTTCAATGAAAGGGCAGGCGAGTTGTTACGGATTATACACACAGATGTGTGTGGACCCTTTACTCCAGAAGCCAGAGGAGGATACCGCTACTTCATTACCTTTACTGACGACTTCAGTAGGTATGGTTATGTCTTTCTTATGAGACTAAAGTCTGAGAGCTTTGACAAGTTCAAAGAATATCAGAGGGAAGTAGAAAACTAACTAGGCAAGAAAATTAAGTCACTTCGATCTGACTGAGGAGGCGAATATTTAAGCCAAGAGTTCGACGATCATTTGAATGAATGTGGGATTGTTTCACAACTCACACCTACGTATACACCTCAGATGAATGGTGTATCAGAAAGGAGGAATCGCACCTTATTAGACATGGTACGTTCAATGATGTGTCGCGCCCCACTACCACTATCATTTTGGGGACATGCACTCTAGACTGCAGCATTCACACTGAATAGGGTTCCGACCAAGTCAGTAGAAAAGACTCTGTTGGAGTACTGGACGGGGAGAAACCCAAAATTATCTTTTCTTAAGATTTGGGGTTGTGAAGCGTACGTTAGACGTAACTTCACAGACAAACTAAACCCTAAGTCAGACAAGTGTATCTTCGTTGGATATCCAAGGGAAACCTTAGGATACAATTTCTATCATCAAGAAGACAACATAGTTTTTGTTGCTCTGAAAGGTGTCTTCTTGGAGGAGAAGTTTCTAGGAACTGAAATTTCAAGAAAAGAAATAGAGCTTCAAGAAATTGAAGAGAATGAAGATCCATCGACGACTTCAGTCGAACCAGTGGTTCAACAAAGAATTGTTGATTCCCAACCAGACCCACCGGTTGAGGAAGAAGAAACACGCAATCCGCGTAGATCAAGTAGACCACGCTAAGGACCAGATAGGTATCTTGGATTCATTATCGATGAAGATGATGGAAGTCTACTGGAACCATTAACCTACAGCGAAGCTGCTGACGGCATAGAGTCTGAAAGATGGCTCAAAGCTGCAATCCATGTATGACAACCAAGTCTGGGTGTTATCAGACTTGCCACCAAAGTCACGTGCTGTTGGATGCAAGTGGGTTTTCAAGAAGAAAACTGACATGGATGGGAAAGTGCAAACTTACAACACACGACTCGTCGCGAAGGGTTTCACGCAAACACATGGTGTGGATTATTCTGAAACCTACTCGCCAGTCGCCATGCTTAAGTCTATTAGGATTCTTATGGCCATATCAGCATATTACGACTATGAGATATGGCAAATGGATGTTAAAACCGCCTTCCTTAACGGGGAGTTGAATGAGGACGTATTCATGATACAACCGGATGGTTTTACTGATCCAAAGAATCCTGATAAAGTATGCAAATTGCTAAAATCCTTTTATGGATTGAAGCAAGCATCTAGAAGTTGGAACTTACACTTTGACAAAAGAATCAAAGAATTTGGTCTTGTCAAGAGTGAGTTCGAGGCGTGTGTCTACACAAAATTCAGTGGGAGCATAAATCTTCCTAGTCTTGTATGTTGACGACATACTGCTCATAGGAAACGATATACCAGCATTGCAAGGAGTAAAATCCTGGTTAGGTAAATGTTTCCAGATGAAGGACTTGGGAGAAGCCGAGTTTATATTAGGTATAAAGATCTATAGGGATAGATCTAGGCGGCGTATTGGACTTAGTCAAAGTACATACATTGACAAAGTACTGAAGAGATTCAGTATGAGTGATTCCAAGAGAGGACTGATTCCAATGACACATGGCATTACACTGAGCAAAGCTTAGAGTCCCACATCTAGCAAGGAAATAGCTAGGATGAGTTTGGTACCATATGCTTCGGCAATTGGATCAATCATGTATGCCATGTTATGTACTAGGCCCGATATTGCTTACTCCATAAGTCTCACAAGCAGATATCAAAAGAACCCTGGTGAACCCCACTGGGTGGCTGTCAAGAACATTCTCAAGTATTTGAGAAGGACGAAAGAAAAGTTCTTGGTCTTTGGAGGTTCGTTGGAAGAATTGCGTGTAACTGGTTACACAGATGCAAGCTTCCAAACCGACAGAGACGATTACAAATCTCAATCGGGATTTGTCTTCACACTAAATGGAGGAGCTATATCTTGGAAGAGTCAGAAACAAGTTACGATAGCAGATTCGACTACAGAGGCTGAGTACATTGTTGCAAATGATGCTGGGAAAGAAGCCATGTGGCTTAAGAATTTTATCGAGGATCTTAGAGTTATTTCCAGTATCTCTAGACCCATCGAAATATTCTGTGATAACAGTGGAGCAATAGCGCAAGCTGTTGAGCCAAGAGAGCATCAAAAGACCAGGCATGTACGCAGGAAATATCACCTCATATGAGAGTATGTTATAGAAGGTGATATTATAATTAAGAAAATACCAACGGATGACAACGTCGCTGACCCATTGACAAACCCACTAGCTGGACCAAAGCATGAGAAACATGCGCACGCTATAGGCATGCAGTACCTAAATATTGGTAGCTAGTAATTTTGATTAGATTCATAGACATGTTTGAAAGCGATACATTATGTAATAACATTTCGTGGGATTGAATAGGAAGTTTTACGTAATATTTTCACATTGACTATTCTTAACTTGTTTTAAAACTATCCTTGATAAACAAAGTTTTTGAGTATCTGAAATGTCTGTGGTTGCTTGAATTTAGTGGGAGCTAGATTCAAGAGTTAATACCATTATGAATATTTATCTATTCATAGTGATTGAATAGAGAAACAAGGGTTGTTAAAATAAATATTGATAGACATCTACAGAGTTCGCTAAACATTAGACGTGACCAAAAGATCGAGATTACTTCATGGAGCCCAAGCATGAGTAATTTCGAGTAGATGTGCTCTGACCTGAGACGTTTTTGTTTGAGACACGATGACTTCTGATCTTTAGCATTTATCTAACGTCACACCTTAAAAGGGTGACCATAAGGAACTTGAGTAAGACAGCGGAAGTCGTGGGCAAGATAACGCAAATGTCAAGATAGAATTTGCACCTTCTTTAATTAGAAGAGATATTTCATGGCCGCTCCACGATTAAGACTACTGAAATGCGTGGCCGCCCTCGGAGAATGATTAGATCGTTCGGTAATCCGTTACTGCAGAAAGTCGAAATCAGAGTCGAGAAAATTCGAGTATATAGAACAAGATCCTTGCTCCATGTCTATTATTCAAATTAAGAAATATCATGATGCGAAAGGAAAATTTGTTAGTGTTATTCATTTTATGAATATTTTCTCTGGATGTAAGTGTTCTTATAACCTGGTTATCCTAAATGTCTAGCTAGGGTCCGCTTTAGGCCAACGATGATCAGAAAGTGTTTCTTAACTTGCACAAGTGGGAGTCTGAAGGATTTATGTGCATAGATAAGTACACGTGTCACCGTGTCCAATATTATAAGGCACTAAATGGTCACACCCAATAATGGACAACCGAATAAAGTAAGTTGTGTGGAATAATTAACTAGTTAAGTTAATTATAAAGAAAAAGGATAAATAATAATAATAAGTTAATTATTATTTGTGAGGATGGTTAAATATTAGGTTAAGTATTTAACGGACAGTTAATTAATTAACTAGTAAAAGTCCAAGGGTATAAAGTGTCAATAGGAAGTTAAATTATGAGATTAATCATAATTAGGACCTAAACATAACATATAACCTTATAAACAAGAGGCTTATGTTAAGGGTTTTAGGTTAATCACATTACACACTCAAAACCCTAAAGCTATCTCCCTCTTCTCTCCTTTTCGGCCGATCGGGTGAAGAAACCCCATAGGGTTCTTCGTCGACTTCGTGTTCGACGCAACCCACACCCACACGAGTTTCCTGTATTTCTTTGTTGGTAGAACGTGGTCTTGCAGCGTGTCCAGGTGGTGCAGTAGAGGTGGATCAAATATTTAGCAATCCAAAGGTAATGTTCATCATCTCCTTCTTCTCGTGATCTCATTATTTAGTAGAGATCCAGTAATGTGGGATTCAAGTTCCGCCATGTGAATCCTACAAGCTATTCCTACAATATGTCCCGTTTTTCAAAGCTCTTCACGGATGCACCAAGAAGGGAACGGTTGAATGGACGGATGAGGCTGAAAAGGCCTTCGTCGAATTGAAACAGCATCTAAGGACTATCCCTATGATGGCTAGTCCTATCAGGGGTGAATCTTTGACTATTTACCTATCAACGAATCTAGAAGCAGTCAGCTCTGTGCTCATTGTTGAACGAGAAAAGAAGCAGATACCGGTGTACTTCGTTAGCCGAGCTTTGAAGAATGTTGAGCTGAATTATTCGACGATTGAAAAGTTGATACTGGCATTGGTATACACGGCTAGGCGATTAAAAAGATACTTCCAGGCTCATCCAATAAGCGTACTAACTAACCAGCCCTTGAAGACCATCTTGATGCAGCCGGGCGCTCCGGACGATTAACAAAGTGGGCAAAAGAGTTAGCTGAGCATGATATAACCTTTCGTCCGAGGCAAAGCATTAAGGGTCAGGCTCTGGCCGACTTCCTTGTGGAAATGCCGGATGAAGAAAGCGTATCCTTAGCAGAGAATGTTGAGTCAGCCGGAACAAGTGATTCGGTCGGATTGTTCTGGCAAATGTACATGGACGGAGACGCAAGGGCGGAAGGTTGTGTGGCAGGAGTGGTTATGACAGGTCCAAATGATGAAAAGGATACTTACGCCTTACGGTTCGACTTCAAGTGTTCGAACAATGAAGCTGAATATGAAGCGTTATTGGCCGGTTTGAGTTTAGCAAAAAGTTTGGGGATCAGCAGGATGAAGGCTTTTGCAGATTCTATGCTTTTGCAGATTCTATGTTAGTAGTAAATCAAATAAAGGGTTCGTACGAAGCCAAATAGGTTCATATGAAGAAGTACCTGATGAAGGTCAAGGAGGCAATTTCGGGCCTCAAAGAGTTCGAAATAACTCAAGTCCCGAGAACAAAAAACAAGGAGGCAGATGCTCTGAGTAAGTTAGCATCCATGTTGTTTTGCCATTTAACTAAAGAAGTATTAGTGGAAGTCCTCGCGGAACGAAGCATCAAAGAGACGCAAGACAAAGTCATGGATAGGGGTGCGCATGGGGCGGTTTCAGGCGGTTTTAGGCTCAAAATGAAACCAATCCGCTAATTTCGGTTTTAAGATTTTCAAATCCAATGGTTTTGGTTTCTATCGGTTTCGGTTTTAGCGGTTTCTGGCCTTAAATGGTCCGGTTTCGTTTTTAAAACCGAAACTACTTGATTTTCAACATTAATATACAATTTCGTACACTAAACTACATTTTCCAACATTACTAATATTCATGCACTAATAATTAACAAACCCACTATAGTTAACTAATAAATCATCTGTATACATACACATAAACACATGAACTACATGAATGTGGTTTAATGAGTAACAAACATTCAATAATTAACCAGTAAATATTCTATTGTTAAAAACTAACCAGTAAACTTCTACATCCACTTCGGCCCGAACTTCTACATCCACTACGGCCCGAACTTCTACATCCACTACGGCCCGAACTTCTACAACCCAAGATCATGTAACAAAAGGGGCTATACTAAAACGATCTTAACTTTCAGCTCGGGTGTCCGTTTCACGCCCACGAGTAACCAAAAAGACTTGTTTCGGTTTTCCCGACTTCCCGGCCCAAAAAGACTTGTTTCGATCACTTTATTTGCGTTTCTGTGATTTTTCGATCAATTTCCAAACTTTGATTAGCCACAATTTTTGGCTCGGTTGTCGTTTTTGGCCAATTCGAAAATCTAGGACTTATTTAAAGTGTCCTTTGTCATATGGGATAATCTGTTGACGATTTTGGAATTTTTGATTTTTCTCTCCCAAAAGTGTTCTTCGTATATGCACTGTTTTTGAAGACCAATTCACTTTCATTATCACTTATTCTATTCAAGAACCTGGTTCCCACGAGATCTTCTTCATATCCCTTGAGAACTATATCAACTCTACTAATCGCAAAATGGCAAGAGCAAATGAAGAGAATGTCGATACGTTCAATGAGGAAGCCAACAAGGAAATTGAGGTAACCAGCTCTCCTTTATCTACTTCTGATTATTCCACTGATTCTGTTAATTGTTTTGATAAAGATGTGAATTCTGAAATTGATTCACTATAACAAACGATTTTACTCGAAAAGGATATGAATACACAACTTTTAGAGCGTGTAACCATTTTAGAAAATCAATGCAAACAAACTGCCCATCTAGGTGAGCAACTTGTTAATCACATTAAACAAAATAAATCTTTACACTGGAAATTCAGGATTTACAAAAACAAGCATCAGAAATAAAGGTCCAATATGAATCTGATATTCAAAATTTGTGACATACAATTTCTGAGAAAGAAGCTGAAATTACAAATCTTAAAAATGCACAAATTCAAATTTCAAAGGATCGAAATGACAAATATTACAAATTGTATATTAAAACGTTCCAGGAATGTCAATTAACAAAAAACTGGATGGAACGTAAACAACAAGAATTTGATGATAATGAAATCCAATTTAAATCGTTAAATTCTGAAATCAAAGAATTAAAAGAAAAATTAACCGATCAAACAAACCAATCATCACAAGATAGTAATAGTCAACAGGTTATCATACATCGTCTCACCTACGACAAAGATCAGTTAGTAGCTCACATTAAACATCTTGAAGAGTTAATCATCAAACGAGGACATATTGATCAAACCATCCATTTGAACAAACCAAAAGAGTTCAAATACTTCAATTCAAAACAAGGTATAGGTGCGGACAATCCAGGATATCTTAGCAAGGCGTGTAGGGTTCTTCCAACGCTATATGATTACACATACATGCAAAGAGATATCTGGCAGAGCTTTATGAACTTAGGTTAAAAATACAAATTCAAAATTTAGAATCTAACTCATCTCATCTTCAGAAGCTTAAAAAGCCTAGTACATCTATAAACTTAGATTATCCTTTAACTGCAAAGAATAAATGTACTAACTCCAGAATGTTTTCTCCTGTAATGGCATATCATGATTTATATACATTAAAGCCATCTCAGATGACAACCAGTTCGGTTAAGAAAGGTAGCACTATTACACAGGTTAATAGAGTAAATTCAAAACCTAAACCAAATTCATCAGTAAGTTTCTCTACCAAGCCAAAGACTAGAAGGTCAACGGTTTCACCAAACTCTGATAAGAAAGTGCATGCACTTAACCAAGTTATTAGAGGAAATTCCGCACCTAAAAGTCCAAATAGATTAGGTTCCTCTTCTAGACTTAAGCATTCACAGATGGGTAATACTAAACCAACAACCGTTTTGAAATCTTCTACATCTTCAAAGAATTTCATTTCCAAAACTACACCGATCAGATACTCAAGAAATGATTTACTTTCCTTGGCATCTATAACAATTTTCAATCAAGTGCCAAAAATAACTCCTAAAACACCTACGATCTTAAAAGAAATATGGGTTCCTAAAACTCCAAAATCTCAAATAATTCCCCGGAAATTATTTGAAAGTGAAACTTTAAGTTTCAACTTTTCTTGGAATTCAAAATCTTTAAATCAAATCGATACAACTTATCGATGGTGTAATTCTAAACCTAATATCATTGGACCCAAACAAAAATGGGTACCAAAAGTTGTTTAATTTGTTTTTGCAGGAGAATGACTTATACACACCTCAGTGTATAACTCGCATTTCAAGGAGATGACTTATACACAATTCAGTGTATAACTCGAGTCTCATCAGAATGACTTATACAGACCTCAGTGTATAACTCACATTTCAAGGAGATGACTTATACACAATTCAGTGTATAACTCGAGTCTCATCAGAATGACTTATACACACTTCAGTGTATAACTCGAGCCTCCACAGTATGACTTATATACACATCAGTATATGACTCGAACTTTAAAGCAATGGCTTTCACGTCCATCAGCTTGAAACCCGCTCATAACCAGTGCAGCACATAACTGTCAAACTCTTCTCCACCCTTCTACTGTTGTTACAAGGTACATTTCTGATCTTCAAATTTTTTGTTACTTTGTCGAGGGGGAGAAATATTAATTCTATGGGGAGAATTAATATTTCAAGGGGGAGAAAATTATAAACATCAACAATGTTATCCCCATTCAATAAATAAAAAAAAATAATAATACATATTTCAAAAGACAATACCTTCCCATGGTTTGCCAGAACCGGTCTTACCTTCCAAGGGAAACACTTTTTAACCACTCGATAAATGTGAGGGTATAAGTCTAGGGTATAGCAATAGGTGAGTGCAAGGTGATGTGAAAACATGATAACGTTAAGAAAACACACCTTTGAGTGCATCCAAACCATAAATAAACCGGGCAACCATATAAAAAGGGTGGTCATTCATACGTTGAATGTTTCACTAGTCTTTACTAGCCCCATAAAGCAATTGCACGCCACCACTACCCACTCAAATGCCTCTCAACAGGAATTTGTTTCAATTCATTAGGGGACGTAGCACCAAAGCTACTGACTACTCATTTGGAGTTTGTCGGTATTGAAACATAATAACCTCCTGCCTCGGGTTAAGTCTCTCTGTATGCACAGTGTGTCTAGTTCTCACAATCAAGAATATTCCAATATAAGACACTTGCCCTACAAACAAAAATGGATCCCGTGAATCCATCGGAACACTCGTAGTGGCATCACAATCTGATGTTTTACGAGGATCGAGTGGAAATCCTGCTAGAGCTAAAATCACGCCAACTCTAAACGCAGGTCACACATTTGAATCAACGGTTGTGCAAACGATTACCGATTCATACTGTGTGCTAACGGATACTCTAAGTGAGTCTGGTGTTACCGAAAAATCCATGTGAAACTCCTAAAATAAAACATCTTTAAAAAGCTGCTTAAAATGCACATGAGCATAATAGACCACTCTCAAATTACTCCTATGATCTGCTAAACCCAGCATGATCTTCCCCGGAGCCACCGACAATATAGGAACTAAAAAGTGAGGGTCCCTAGGTCTAGGTGAGCAGAATCAAGTATCGTAGGATCTTGATTGGGGTGTGCTGAGGTAAAACATTGAGAGGGGGTATGAAGTATGGGGTGCAAATCAGTTTATCACATGGTAACGTAACTCAAAATCGAGGGTGTGGTTGAAAATGCAAAAGTGAGTTGAGTGAGGAGTGTGTGTGAAAGGGTTAAAGAAAACGGAAAATCCTCCCTAAACCGAACAAAAATCCGGGTAACCACGTCTATATCAGACTGCATAACTTGCCTTCTGATTAAGTCATCATGGACCCAGTGATGCAATGCACAACCCCACTGACCACTCAAGTACAAAAAGTACTTGTTTCTCAAAATCACGGAGATTACCACATCCACTATCGACATCTCACTTGGAGATTGTTGATATTGAAAAAGAGGACCCACCTCCAGTCCTCGCCTTCGTTTGTCCACATATAGAGTCTAGAACCGAATTAAATTTCTCTAGGACACAGGCATTCCACCAAGCATATCCTTGTGATATTGCCGGAACATTCATAGTGATACCAAACTTATTGGTATTCCACGATGATTGAATGGAAATCCTACCAGTGCTAACATCAAAGCCAACACTGAACATAGGTCACACAACTTTTCAACTGTCGCGTTAACGGGAAATCTATTGATCCCGGTTTACCCTATTTGATTATGGGTCTCAGTTTTGGCCGATCAATATATATCTTCAAAGTAAAGTCTTTCAAATACTTTTGCTGGTTGAAAAGCTACAAGAAGTATTTGTTTTCACAGATTAACAAAGCTCAAGCCTGATCCTGATTATTATGCAACGAAATATTTACAAGACTAGGCTTTTGCTAAAGATGAAGACTTCGAAGATATGCTACCCAGACTATTGTTACAAAGGGGGAGATTGTTGGGTCACATTTTAATGTATTCAATAGTCTAGGGGTTAAATGTGACATTTATTGTAACAAATAGTCTAGGGTTATTTTATGTAATTAGTCAATACTAGGCCTAGGTATAAATACCTAGTTGTAACCTAGTATTGACCTAAGCTTGCCGACATTTGAAAGAGAACGTACGTTTTTGGTGAAAAGCTTCTTGTTCGTGTTCTTCCAATAATCTTCCAATTACATAATTGTTATTGCTTAATCGATATATACGGATTCACAGGATCTTCATTTACCACTTCTTTTGTTTGTGCTGCAACCATTGCTTCGTTGATACCTTTGTTGAGAGCCAGATTTTGTTTGGCCAACATTGCTAGGGTGTCTGCAGTATCTTGCCTAGGTTTGGCGATTCCTCTCACCATAGGCTCGTTTTGATGTAGGTACTCATATAATTCATGAATATCTATGGAGCTTAAGTCCTTGTGCTGCATCGCACTGTTGCCAAACATCTCCCACTCCGGTAGTAGGGATTGGATAAATTTGATGTTAATCTCAAGCTTCTCTTTGATGAGTTTGTTCTTTCGGAGATCATTGAGCATGTTGCAGAATCTGAGGTAGGTTTGCTCCAGTTCTTCTCCCGGGGTAGCTTTGAATTGACCATAGGTGTTTAGGGTGGAAACCATCTTCGCTTTATTACCCAGGTCGGTACCCTCCATTTTCTTTTGAATCTCATCCCAAAGCTCTTTCCCCGTGCTGAAGCTATTAAGGCTGCTGTAGATTTCATTCGTTATGCCCTGTAGCATATAGGAGTGTGCGTACACATCAGCCCTAGCCCTATCCTTTTGCTCTTGGGTGTATTCCGCCGAGGGAATTTCGATCACACCACCAGGTATTGCTGGTACAGTGTTTGGGGCTGGAGCCACTGCACGATAGAACTTAGCGGGTCCGGTTGTAAGGGATTCAAGGATATATGGACCGACCTGTTGGCTCAGGATGAAATGGAGAAACCGTTTCTTCCATTGACCGTATTCTCCTCGGTAGAGAACAGGTGGTTTTGTGTCTGAACCAATGGACAGGGCGTCCTTGGAAGTCATTTCTAAGTAGTAAGAACAACGACTACACAAAAATTAAGTTTGACAAAACAAAAGAAGTTCGGGCCGAAGACTTTTGTAGAAGTTCTGTAACATCCCAAAAATCAGGGGGAATTTAAAAAATTTTAATCAATAAAATATTACATTTTTCCCCAAAAGTACAACTAACTCAAAGGTCCCAACTCATAAATAAAAATATAAAACCGTCTCGTGTTTTAAATGCGGAATAATTAAAGGTTTTAAAATAAAACATGTTTGACTCAAAATAAATGTTTTAATCCAAATCCATAAATATAAAAAAAAATAGAAACGCAGCTCATCAACCATTGACCTTCTCTTTGCCTTTGCTAGTACCTGCAAAATGGGAGGGAGTGTTTGGGGTCAGCCACCGCTGAGTGAATAATCAACACAATAAACATACACATACAAACAATCCACACCACATAAGTGATCCCTAGAGACTCTACTCAATTCTCGATTATTAGGCCTTTTATTAAATCTCATTAGGCTCGCCGTGGGTTGTGACGATGCTCAACGTACGCCCACCGCCATACGCTCATCACAACACCCTCTTCCAACACCCATCCTCTAGGTGCCCCGCAGTACCACGCTGACAGTCGTGTAGTGTACTTTGGCAACTCAAACGGGAAGAGTTGGCTCTCGCCGTCGCCTCTTGCGATCGGTAATTAAAATCTCATAGTTATTAGGTTAGTTTTATTAACGTGTTGACTCATACAACATGTACTCATGTAAAACAAACCATCTCATACTCAATACATATCATCTCAACAGATATGTAATCAACTAGCACATCTCACATGCATATAACTTATAAACATAACTCATGTACGCAGATCAACACATAATGATATGGTACTTAGCTCGGTTACTCAACATCCATATCTCAGTTCAGGATGTATTTAAAATAAACAACACTTAGCACATCATCAAATAAACAAGCTTATCTCAAAGCAATAGCAATTCATGACACATAGCACATAATCATGAAATGAAAGTAAATGCAAGTTTATAGTGAGATCACCCACCTCGATAAACGTAAGCTCCTAAAGAATCCTTGGCACGCACAAGAGTCACAACTCAGCTCCTAAAGGTTCCTACAATGCATCACAAGACTAGAATTAAAACTCGGCTCAAAATTATTTCCAACAGAATTTGACAGCACGCAGCACTCTTACGGAAATAATCATATCTCTCAAACGGTTCACTAGATTTTATTAAAATTTTTACAGTAGCCAAATAATTCAGAGGACTACAATTGGTCAGAAGACTTCGGGACTTGAATCCACACAGAAGGGGCTCAAAACAGACCCACAAGACAGATTAGATGAACCGAAACTATTCTGCGATGGTTTCCAAAATTAGCAATAACTTTTAGATGACAATTCAGATGGACGAGACGTCAGCGGAAACGGAAAGAGGACACGGAAAACTAGAGACCAGCACGGGCGAAAAATCCAGAAGCGTATTTTAAGTGTGGTAAAAACGGACTCAAAGTCAGATCACACAATCTGACAAAAATTCAGCATATAGTTTTAAAACCCGTTTTGAATCCCGACAACAACCCTTTTATTCCCGAGGCACCCGACTGCCCCGAAACTCATTTTTAGCTCAGAGCATATTTATAAGTAATCTAGTCTTTTCTTTTAAAATCTTTCTCGTTTTAGGAAACCAAGAACCTAAAGGTTCGGTTTCTGGATTTCAGTTATTAAAACATCTAGATCACAAACCCGTGATCTTTGCCCAACCCGGCACTTACAAAATCAGTAAATAACCAGACAACTCAACCTCATGAACCAATGAAACGATTGACACGGCTAGACCAACAAAACAACCAACAATTATAACAACATTAGAACAACAAAACGGACACTCAATAGACCCGACAACAATCATAACAATCACCAAACTCGAACTCTATCATGACTTAGCCACAACCCCGATATCACAATCAACCTACAACATACGGGAATAAATCGCCAAGGAAATCTGAAATTAAATGAATGAACAAACAAGGGTGAAGATTCTACCGACGGCTTGGTTGCGATGGTTGGCTCGGAGGAAAATTGCAGGTGTGAGCTCGACCACTTCTCAACTGCCTCGGAACACACCTCCTCTCGGAATTAGATTACTGCTGCAATCACTTCGCAATAAAAGGAACAACAGGTGATGGATTATCCCGACACTAAAGCAATTATGAATCCAAAACCTCACAACTCTTGACTACACAAAACAGATTATGCAGCTCAAACAATTAAATCCACCGCCACCCTTTAAGAACCACGTGACCTGCTTCAACCATGAATTAAATCTTCAATTGTCACTTGTTCCAAAGTCGCCACCTCCTGCTTGCCTACCTGGTTATCATAGATTGATCCCACCCAAATATCAATGCAAAACACGAAGACAATTATCAGAAGAAGCCAGCGAGAAAAACGAAACGAAAGGAAGAATAAAGGATAAACTCGCTACCTAATATTGTACTCGTCAATTCCTCTCTTAGCATGAGGCCTTTTGGGTGGAAGTGGTACATACCAAGAACAAAACCGTGCGCCGGTGGGCAAAGCGGACAATATTGTGCTACGGGGTTCTGGGATGTTACAAGTTCGGGCCGAAGTATGAGAAAAGTTCGGCCCGAAGTATGAGAGAAGTTCGGGGCGAGGATTGAAAGGAGTTCGAGCCGAAGTTTGAAAGAAGTTCGAGCCAAGGATCGAGTATAGTTCGGGTGTAGTTCGGGCCGAAGTACGTTTTGATGTTCGGGCCGAAGTTTGTGATGAAGTTCGAGCCGAAGATTGTGGTGTAGTTCGAGCCGAAGTTTGTGTTGAAGTTCGGGCCGAAGTTCGGGTGATGTTCGAGCCGAAGTTTGTGTTGAAGTTCGGGCTGAACTTGTTACTGTTCTCGGGCCGAACAAGTTCTTGAGCAGAACAGTTACGAGCAGCCTCTGAAAACCGACTAATATGATCCTAAAATGCTCGTTTCTTGCCCAAATTCTTCGATTCTTATAGCAAACTGACCCAAAACATTTTTCCTTCAATCCATTACTACTGTAATACTCAAAAACAACCTAGATCTATTCGAAAATTTGAATTTAGAGGGTTTTTGAAGCTTTAATGGTTTTTCCTAAAAATCTAAATTCTTCATCAGAATGGATTAGATTCAGTCCTAACTCGATTCTAAGCTTAATATATTAACAAAAGGAAGCTTTTCAATCCATAAGAACAAGAATTAGTACCTTGAATCCGATTTTTGATCTTAAACCCCTTTTTCTTCAAAAACCTTGAAAAACCCTCTTGATCTTCTGATTTTAACACCAAGTGATGGATTTGGATCGTTTTCAAGATGAAATTATGCTCTGATACCAATTGAAAAGCATAAGAACAATGATTCAATCCATATTTGATGGTTGGATGATGATTTTGGTGTGAAAAGTGAAGAAGATGAATTAGGGTTTTAGAGAGAGAAAGCTAGAGAGAAGTAGAGAGAACAATTGCAGAAATGTGAATATGACTAATGGCAAAAGTTGGGAATTAAGCCTTACACTTTGGTATATATACCATGACTTAATTCTTTGGTTAATTAGGACTAATCCTAATCTTTTCTAAACTTATATACAATGTTTCAATATACCCCCTAGACTATCTTTTACAATATATTTAGTACCTAACATTAGCATTTCTAGAAAATAATATAATAGAAACACATTTAGGTTATGTTTGATAGGAACAAAATGATTAAGTGCTGAATGATTCAACAGTCTGAATGATTAAGAGGTTTTGTATAAAACTTGTTTTGAACGTGAAAAACTTTTTTATAAGAATTCTGATTGCTTGATGATTTAGCATATGTTCTAAGCAAGAATGATTCATTAGCTTTTTGTTGTCCCATTCAGCATATACCTCATTCAGAGGCGCTAAACAAACGCACTAAATGCTGAATGATTAAGCATTCAGTGCTGAATGGCTCCATTAAGCTGCAAACATACACAAACTTAGTTAATCTATATTGATAGTCCGTTTTTTGGAACTTGGCTATTAGGTTTTGTTGTCAATATGCTCCTTGTCGACTGACCCGAACACAAGCCACCCACTTTTGCCTGATATGGCAACTACGTTAATTCAACGAAAAACGTCGTATGCAAAGAAGTTTTATTTTATCTTAATTTTTTTTAACAATTATCCACTTATAACAGATCGTCTGTTCATCATTTCAATAATAATTGTATATATATTTTTGTACTCTTTTTTCCCGTAGTTATACAATTTATATCTCGAAGCTAGCCTGCCCATTCGGGCGGGTTATGATCTTATAACAAATATTCATTGGAATTTCCGATTAAATATTTACACATTTAATTTAAGATCTTATAACAAATATACATTATAATTCCATGTATGGAAAAATTATTGTATTATTTATTGGTGTTGTACTTTATGCTGATAAAATGTGTGAGTTTTGTTACCATTATGGTTATATGTTTTGGTCCAGTGAAAAAAACTTGATGTGAATTGCTAGGAGTGAAAACTTAAAACGTAACAAAACTCGTTCGATGATCTATACAAAGTCTTGAAAGTGAAACTTGATGGACCCATGACCGTGAATGATGGTGATTTATCAAAGGTAAGGCAGTACGGCGATATAATAACAAAAAAGATATGACACATACGTCTAATTTATTGATTCACTGAACCATAAGATCACGTAGTGTTATCAATTATCACAAGAAAACATGAACTACCCCCTAAGATGCGAAATGAAGACATTCGCACTGTAGAAGGTAATACTGATTGAAACTAAGATGAAGAATTAGCATGACACCATCCATAACATCGTAATTCGATTCTGTCATCAATTCTCTATGGATAAAGAGTAATATATATGTTGAGTAATGTCTCACATTGAACAACAAAATTTGTATGTTGAGTAATATCTCACATTGAACAACAAAATAATATGTATATAAGTTTCATGAGTTACTCATTTTATAACTAACCGGTTTTAAGTTGAAACTTCACAAATTTACAATACCAGAGCAAAGTTTATCCATAATCGGTTAAAAGTCATACGGACTCGGTCGTTACAAAATTAAGTCACAATTAATTTTAAGTTAGAACCCCAAAAACTTACATTACAATCCGCAACTGTCTTCGTATCATAGCAAATTTATATTTAAAAGTAACGACTTTGGCATCTTTACAAACCATCATAGTCTTGTTCCAATGTTGAACTTAAGCTTTAAGAGAAATACTATTTAGGTCTATATTTTAAACCTACAAAATAATTTACCTTCAAATTGATATTAGTTGATAAAATTAAGAAAATGAGAGGGAGGAGAAATTGTCATATGCAGTTTTGAGGTGTTAACGACCCGTTCCAAGTTGAGTAGCAATAAAAGTGGCAAGGCTCGGGATACTATTATTCGGCACAGGAACAAGCTCGAGACCGAATAATTCATTTAGATGGCCAGGGTGGAACTCGTGATCGAAGTATTAATAATTGCTCGAGCTCAAGTTCGTTTATTTTTTCACCATTTCCTACCGCGTCGCCAGATGCCACCTCGGACCCACCTGGTGCGCCACCAAGCGGTGTGAGTGAGCCTGCGCGTGACTGTCTTGACGAGAGTGGCGAATGAATAGGGCCGTGACACGTGTCACTGGCCGTTGTTGAACGCTAGTATTTCGAAAAAAAAATATTTTTTAAATAATAACTCATTATATATGCCTCTTTTACGCTCAACTCTATTTTTTAACACCACTCTCTACAACTCCTTAAACTCTCTACAATTCTCTACACTTTTCTCTCCAGATACCTACAAAATGTCTCAACAGCCAAACAATTTCTTGAACAATTTGTTCGGAATGGGGCAATGCGGCAAATCTTCGTCCAATCCGTGTACACCATCGTTCCAACAATCAGTATCATCCACCAAAGCTGATAAATGCCATCGTATCCACAATTTTCAATGCCGACTCTAACCCCCGAACAACACTATAACCATCAACAACATTTTTTAATGATGAACCAACAATTCCAACAACTACAAGAAAATCCACCTCCGTTTTTTACACAGCCAACACCACAAGAAACGGCCACCGAAAAAGCACGCCGAAAGGGGAAAATACTGTCGTCACGTCGTCTCAATCTCAACCTCGTGTTCTTTGTCGGTGGGACACAACGCAGGAAATGCTATTAACCGAGTGTTGGGTTGCTGTTTCTCAAGATGGCCAAACGGGAGCCGATCAATCTGACGAGCCATTTTAGAACCGAATCCTTGTTGATTTGAACAGAAGTATGGAAGTCTCGCGTACCAAGGAGGAAATACGAAGGAAATACGCCGTAGATGATGAGTAGTTGTTTTTTGTTCTTATTTTATTTCTGTACTTTTATTTCTGTGTTTTTAATTTTGTATTTTTAATTACCGTATTAGTTTTAATAGAATATTTAGTTGTTTTAGAAAAATGAAAAAAAAATAAAAATAAAGTGGGTTCCACATGGCTTGAGTTATGGTAGAGTTTGAGGTTTTGAATGTGAAATATAAATGGTGATGTGGCGCTGGGGTGACGCTAAGGTAGGCATTTGACTTGAGCCACCATAACTACCCTTGTAAGTGAAGGTTGTAGAAATACATCAACCAGTTAATTTGTATTCCTATTTTGTTAGGTTTCACTTGCTCGTCGGGGTCTTATTACGATTGAACATAATAAGACAGTGGATATATAGGTTCTATTATATATGTTAAACTAGGTTATATTCGTAAAAATTCACAGGGTGTTACAATTCTACTGATTATAAAATTTTATAATAGAAACATGATTCGTTATATGACAATTATTTTATTGAATTTTATATGTAAGTATCCTACCCTATATATGAGGCATAACCTATATATGAGGCCTAAATTTGAAGAGGGTTTGACACCATGACAATTCCAAGCATTCCTATTCGTCCATAATGCCACTAGGAATACAAACAAATATGGTACAACTTACGGTCTACATTCATACGCTCCATATACGGCAAACGAATCTGCTACGGCTTACGGTCTACATTCATATGCTCCATATACGGCTTCCTACATACAAGGAAACAAATAAATAACTATTTAACAGATCCTACATACAAGGAAACAAATAAATATTTAAAAGATCAATCAACGACTCAATCGTATTTATTCAGAAGTGATACACGACTCAATATAATTTCCATAAAACCGGCATTCTATGATTACGGCATAAAAAGCTGGATTGTGCAACGGAACCAGACTTCAGATATTACGGATTACGGCATAAAAAGCTGGATTCTTCATTTAATAAAATGCCCGTGTAACATTTATTCATTTACCTTTTTTTTGTACAAAATCATCATCACATCTATCGATTATTATGTCATTTAGAAATATATAAAGTTTTTGGACATTTTTCTACATACTAAAATTTACAGCATACCCGCCCATCGGGCGGGTTTTGTAGCTATATAAAATATTAGGGTAAATTACAGAAATTGTCCCTAAGGTATTTTAGATTCTGGATTTTTATCCCTAAACTTTTTTTTCTGTTTATTTGTCCTTATTTTTAAGATTCCACTTTTCTGTCCCTCCATCCAATTTTGGCCGTTAAATGAGGGCATTTTAGTCTTTTTCCCCTTTCCCTTTTCTTTTTCTCTTTTAATTTTTTCTTTTTTCATCTTCTTCCACAACACCCACAAACCCTAAACCCCCAACACCACCAATTTCGTCTTTTTTTCCCTCATTCTTCTCTTCATCTACCTTTTTCTCCACCATTATCACCAAGAACACCAAAAAAAAAAAAAAATACACTTTGAATACAATTTCTTATTTAATTCACCCTATGAATTGGAGTAGGTAGGGATAACGGATAATGAATTGGATGGAGCGTGATTGAAAGCTGCGACAGAGAGAATTTAAGCTAAACCTAGACCTCTTTTGCTTGACGGAACGAAGGTGTGAATTATATCCATTACTTCACCACCGTTTACCAAATCGTACTGGCAAGTATTTTTTTTGTCCTCTGTTTCAAACCTTCTTTGTTTCTTGTACCACACTATCTTCGTCGTCTCCATCTCCGCCACTGCTCCGCCACCGCCTCTCCTCCACCGCCTGCTCCGCCGCGAGATCTAGGGCATCTGTTTTCCGATTTCGAAAGTTGGGCTGTTTGGTTGCCAGATCTCGTTTTGATTTTACAAAAAGCTTCAAAGAAAAACCCTCACCCAAAGATCTCGTTTTGAAATAACGGACGGTGGGATTGTAGGTTTGTTCTTGTTCGATTCGACGGTGGGATATGCAGCGGTGGGATTGTTAAAGAAGTATTCATAATTATCATTGGACAATTTCATACCTTTTATGTGTGTAATCGATATGGGTTTTGAATAATTGTTTTTAGGGTTTTTAGGGAAGAAGATGAAAGAGGAAGGAGATGAGAAAATAAAGGAACAAAAATGTAAAGAGAGTTACAATAGGATGGAGGGACATAAATGCGGAATTTTAAAAACGTAAAGGACAAAAAAACGGAATAAAAAATTTTAGGGACAAATACCCAGAATCTGGAATATCTCAGGGACAATTTCTGTAATTTACCCAAAATATTAAAATATATAAAATATTAAAAATTACGGGTATGGGTATGGGTAAATTACAGTTTTTGTCCCTGAGATTTTCCCGAGTTGGGGTTTTTGTCCCTAAACTTTTTTTTTTCTTTTTTTTTGTCCTTGAGGTTTTTAAAATTCTGCATATTTGTCCTTCCGTCTATTTTTGGCCGTTAACTGACGGTTTTTTTGTCCATTTTACCAAATTACCCCTGTTTTAACTCTTTTTCTTTTTCTTTTTACAATTTTCTTTTTTGTTCACTTTTCTATCCTTCTTCTTCCTTCAATGAACCCTAATCCCCCAAATTAACTCATATCTTCCTTCAATGAACCCTAATGCCCTAAATTAACTCATCTCTTCCTTCAATGAACCCTAATCCCCCAAATTAACTCATCTCTTCCTTCAACAAACAACAGCTGCATCGTCGAATCAAGGTTTCCAGGTAGGGTAAGTTCATCCTTCGTGGTGTTAGATTAAAACGTAGGGTTTCTGCCGCCGTCGTTCCTCGGATTTTACTTCAAAGGCGAAAATGACAACAAGATTGAGGAAGAATCGCAAGAAGAGGGGTCATGTGAGCGCTGGTCACGGTCGTATCGGAAAGCACCGAAAGCATCACGGAGGTAGAGGTAACGCCGGAGGTATGCATCGCCACCGGATCTTATTCGACAAATACCATCCTGGTTACTTCGGTAAAGTCGGTATAGGTATTTCCACAGGCTGCGCAACAAGTTCCATTATGTGGATCCAACGAATTCTTCATCTCCGGCGAATTGGGTCAAGCGACGATTGACGACCGAAAATGCAGATCTAAAATTGGAACCACAGATCTAAAATCGCAGATCTTAATTACTTGCTTACATCACTGATTTTTTTGATGTTTTGATCTAATTTTTGTTGCATTCAACCATTAAATCTTAATTACTTGCATTCAACCATTAAATCTTTTTCGCAGATCTAATTTTGATGTTTTTAAGAAGAAAGAGGGTCACAAGAAAATGAAGAGGCTGTTGAAGAATATGAAGAATGGTGAAAAGGACCAAAATGCCCTCATATGCCTTGCATTTTTCATCAGTTAACGGCCAAATATAGACGGAATGACAAATATGCAGAATTTTAAAAACCTCAAGGAAAAAAACAGAAGAAAATAGTTTAGGGACAAAAACCCCGAATCCGGAAAACCTCTGGGACAAAACCTGTAATTTACCCTTATAAATATTTGTATAAGATAATTATTTTATTGAATTTTATACTGTCAAATTATATATGCTGTGAAATTGATTTTTATAGACGAAATTTAAAACGTCAAATAGTATAATATTAATTTCATAAACAGAAATGTCAAACGTGATAGTACATAATAATAATAATAATATATATAAAAAATAAACAAACTATACGTAACAGAAGACAATATAATTACATGGGTTTGACTTTTTTTTACTCAATTTATCATTTAGTTTACCAATATATAATTTAAAACATAGGTAACATGACACAGACACTAAATACAGGTTGGAAGAATATGAGAAATAGTGAGGTTTCAAGTAAAAACCCGATGGAGTGTTTCTCCAAATAAAAACAATAAAATGACGTAAAAATTCAGTAAATTATGTAGAAAACATATTTTATTAAGAGTTGTATTGAAACCCGATGGAGTGACCATTATCCACTTAAAATAGCCTAAATGAATTTAAAAATATTATCTTTTGTAACTAAAAAAATATGGTTATTATCCTGTTATTATATTCTAAATTAATTTGAGATTATCCTGATTTTTATACAATAATAAATATCGAAATCTAATAAATAATGAAGTGATATCTTAGGCTGCCATGTGTCATTGACAACTTTAGAAAATGTCATATGGCAATCTAAAACCTTGTTTATTATAAGGATATATTTACAAGACACTTATTTGTAAGTGTCCTGTTATCATGGAAAATAATACTCCCTCCGTCCCACAAAAAACTTCCCGTTTCACTTTGGCACAAGTTTTTATGTAATAATTAGTGGTGGGGTAATTGGTAATAGTTTTGATTAAAATATAAGATTGATTTGGAGTGAGAAAGATAGTTATTGGATAGTTAATGCTGGGTCCTTAGTTTTAATAGTATTTTATTATATGGAGCCCATCAAGTGTATGAAATGAGAAGTTTTTTGTGGGACAAAAACATAAGGTGAAATGGGAAGTTTTTTGTGGGACGGAGGGAGTACGACACTTCATATTTGGTCATATTATAGTAAGTTTTATGGGACACATTAATTGAGGGAATTTTTTTTCATAAATATTGCTCATTTCTAAAAAAGTTTCACAAATAATGCAGTTTTTTCTTCTCTTTCAATACTAGGGTAGCTGGTATCCCCGAAACCCATTTTTGACTAAAATTCGGTCCTCCAGAGACCGGTTTTTACCCACTCTAATCAAAAACCGGTTTTGAGGATACCAGTTTTCACTCTAGCTTTTTTTTTTGAACCACTATATATTTATCCTTTTACACATTTCAAAATCAAAAAAATCATCAAACATTTCTCCCAAAACACTTCAAAATACTTATCAAATATTTCTCCCAAATATTTTTTCAAACTGTTTTTGGATAAATTTGATAAGTTTTCTTGATTTTGAAATGGGTAAAAGGGAGTAATATATAGGCGTTAAGAAAAACTGGAGCAATAACCGGTCTCAGGAGAACCGGTCTCGGGAAAACCGGTTGTCAGAGTGGGTAAAAAACGGTCCCAGGGGCCCGACTTTCAGTCAAAAACCAGTTTCGGGGATACCAGCTAATGAGGTATGGTACGAAACGCCAAACTAGCCTGCGTCCGGACATCCGGACGGACGAAACGACCAGCGCACCGTTGGAAGGAAGGATTTGAGCAAAGTCATCATTCATCTACAAGTCCCAAAGCCTTCTTTAGGCGTGACCGGGTTTTAAGGGAAAGTAACCTCGAAACAAGGGTGCATTTAATGCGGGTACGGCTCAAAGCTGATTAGCGCCTTTGTCCGTGGGATAAAAGGTTTCGTCTATGGCTAAGGACCAAAAGACTGTAAGGGATACATACCATAGCTGGATCTTTATTCTCCCGCTCATAACGATCAATTGTTTTCCTGCTCAAATGGAGAGCCTATGAATGCAGCGAGCAACTTCAGGGAAGAACACATTAACTACACATCATATTTATTACAAGTATTTATTACTCTCAAGACCTTACGTCGATATAAATAAGTGATTTAAGCTTCGGAGTGTCCTTCCGGAAACTCCTTCCGGAGGACTTCTGACTTAGGGTTGTTCTTGTTTTCAGGGTTCCTAGCTCGTGGAATCGTCCGGCTTCCCAACTCATAATTGAGGACACAACATTTGGCGCCATCCGTGGGACCAAGAACAAAATGGTCTTAGAAGCAACGTCGAAAGGGGGGAATCGCTCTCCAGTAATGACGAGGATTGAGCAGACTCCACCCTCCGCCTCAACTCTGGTTAACACCATCACGTGTCCACCTCCTTCTGGATCTGGCGGAAATGAACCAACGAAGGAAGATATTGAAGAGTTCAACCTCTTCTGCAAGTTCAGAAAATTAAGAGACATGAAAAAGTGTCGGAAGAGAACGACGGAAGAAGGGAGCGGAAAAGGGAGGACGCTAACTTACTCTGACGAAGAGGAGTCTACGGACCCCTCCATGGGGAGTGTTTCTAGGGATGAAACTTCCTCTATCCGGGTGCGAGAAGAAAGTCCCCGGAGGGAAGTAGAAACAAGAGCACGTAGCGTCCAGAGAAGGGGCGAAGCTCCCCAACATCACTCTTCTGTCTCCCGAAACTTCAGATCTCCGTTCACCAACGATATCAACAAAATATCGATCCCCCCAGGTCTCAAGGGACACAGGGTAAAATCTTACGGCGGGACAGGAGACCCGGATGATCACGTGGCTAGTTTTCGTTGTGCCGTAAGAATGATCCCTATGGATCCCAGATTGTGGTGTCTATATTTTGCTGGCACGCTGGAAAGCTCCTCACGGTACTGGTTATCTAGCCTCCCTCAAAGAAGTATAGCCAGCTTCGAAGAATTATGTAACGCCCCGAAATTTTTTAATAATTAAATAATATTTTTAATAAATTTAAATTGGGTATTAATCATTTTTATTTATTTAATTTCAATAAATGTGTGACGTTTCTTCTAGATGTATTATGTAAATATTAGTAATATTATTAATTATCAAGATCTGATTTAATTACAAATCGCTAGTTGACAATTCGATTGCGTGACGTTTTAAATCCTGAGTTTAGCTGATAGCCAGGCCGGTCGGAAGCCAAGGCCAACCCGACTAGATAGTTACTCGACCAAAAGAGAGGCCCAAAACCGTTCTAAACTTGCATCCGGTTCAGCCTAACTTGATCCCTTGTCCGATTTTCCTGAGCCAAGATAGATTAAGCTTAGCCCGATTGTTATAAAGCCTTAAGGCCGGACCAAGAAGTTTGGGGCTTGAATTGTTTCTTCCCTCTGATTTAGCCCATCGGTATAAGGCCATGAGTTGGGCTCGGTTACTAAGCATGCGAGTTTGGGCTTAAAGCCTTGGAGGTGGATAATTAATTACCGTCATTTGTCACACCCTAAACACCGAAAATTCTTTTTTTGCCGACAATCTCATCCCTCGTTTCTCTTCCACTCGGCAGACTCCACATAGAGCATCTCCCTTCGTTCTTCTAACATTGTGCGATCAAGGAAGCAGATAAGAAAAACCGAATCAGAGGAAGCTGCACGAGGAATTTTATTCTTCGGTGTCGGGTTTGGATCATCTCGAGAACTCTCATGAGAAGAATCAGAATTGTGTATCGAGCAGAGGAGACAGATCTCGTGGACAAGCCACAAGCAACACTCGACTTCCGAGCAGAAATCGCCAAGCCAGACATCATTGTTTTCGGTAGTCCTCTATCCTTGCTTCATTTTCTGTTTTGATTCTTTGCTAAACCGTCTACTAATCTGAACGTACGAGGGCCGCGTTGTGAAGTAGCTATGATTGAACTTTAGGGTCCGGGTTTTGTTAGCATGGTTGTAATACCGAGATTTTACTTGTGTTGTTAATCGTCCCGTTATCGAATAGTCTATCGAGTTCTTTAGGTTAAATCGCCCACTCTAGTTATGATTGTTTCGCAGCTGTGATGAAGTTCTAAAACAGAATCCGTGGGCACGAATTAATCCAGGGTTAGGTCTCGGGTTTGGGACTAAGTTCGTCTCATTGTTTCGGTTAGATCATGTTGTAAACCGAAAGGAAACCGAACCCGTAGGGTCCTTGGTTTCCTAGTCGGGAAGCCTTCTTTATTTTATCAAGTATACTCTTATTGGTAACTAAGCATAATTAAGCTAATCTGAATCCTAGAATTAACGGGTAAGAACTTGGTGTCGGGTTTTGTTCGGTGACAAGTCGGGTTGTTAAAACAAGTTTTTATAAGTGAACATTTTTGGCAGATTCTGCCCACCTGTTGTAAACTGTTTTTGGTATACTTAAAATAATTTTTATGGTTTTTGGCCCGTGTTGGGACCTTGATTTCTGAATTTTCTTTTCAATGCCGCAACCCTCTCGTCAATCCGAATTATGGTTTAAAAGTTATAACGGTTTTAATATGCTGCTGTTAGGTAGATGACCTGTGCAGCAGGTCTGTGTTGAAATGCTGTTTTGAGACACTTAGGGTCTGTTTTGGCCAGTGACCGTCTCACAATAAATTGTAGTTCTGATTGTCTTCTAGTCATGGTAAAAAGATGGGGAAAATCTAATGAACTGTTTAGGAGTTATGGCAGTTTCCGTGAGACTGACGGGTGCTGCCAGCTTTCTGAAATAAGCCCTCGAGTAGAATTTTAATTCAGGGTTTCGTTTTTGGCTATAGGACCGTCTAGGAGATAACGTGCTGTACTTCTGATTGTCAGGAACCCTTTGGAGCTTACGTATCTCGAGGTGAGTATTCTCACCGTGTATTCAGTTTTAACGTTGTACATGCATGACTTACGTGTTACATTTCTTGCACCTTAATTGTTATCTGAGTTTGATCTGTTATCTGAGTTTGATCTGTTATCTGAGTATCTGAGCAGCTGTTTACTTATTCATGATCTGAGACATTGTGCCTGGGTAACTGAGCTCGACACAGAGTCATTCTGTGCTATTACTTGCTAGGGCAATCTGAGACAATTATGTTAAAGAGATAATAAAACATAATAACACACATCTGAGTTTTGGGATCACCTCCCGTCTGAGTTTTTGGGATTATTCCCGTCTGAGTTTATATCTGACTTGACACCGAAGAGCACTGGTGTCAGACGTTTTGACTTGGCACCGAAGAGTACTGGTGCCAGGCCTTTTTGACTCAACACCGAAGAGTACAGGTGTTGAGGTGGTGTGAGGCGGGTCGAGGTTGATCTCTCGTCCCAAGTCACCCTAGCGCGCTATATAAATTAAAATCTGAGTAATAAAATCTGAGAAATAAATCTGAGTAATTAATCGAGTAGTTTCTGACTAGGAGTACACCGATGTGCCCTCATGTGTTGTATGTTAGGATTGTTTGCATTTTGAGAATTATTCACTCAGCTTCCCAGCTGACCCAAACTTTCCCCCACATTGTTTCAGGTACCAGCAAAGGAAAGGAGAAGGTGGACAGTTGACCGCTGTATCTTTTCATTACTGATGTGGACATCATTTAATATTTCAAAACACTTTACTTTATCTTAACTATTTCCGCAATAAATACGTTTTAAATGTTAAATATTAATATCTGAGATTTATCTATGGGACCTTTTGATTATAATTTTGTTTTAAAAAATTTTAAAAATCTTGTAAATTTTAAGGTGTTATAAGTTGGTATCAGAGCTCTGACTTGAGGGATTTGGGTTCGCAAGGGGCGAATTCAAACTCAAGTTTGAGTATCGAGTTTTTCAAACGAGAAAAGAGTCAAATGTTTTTCTGAGAAAAGTTTCCACATCGAACATACAGCATGTCACGTCGACCTCTCGCTTCCTACTGCCGGTAATATTTAGAGTATTATTTAATTGAGATTTTGCTATATTCTGAGTATAGACGAGTAGCATATTCTGAGAATTTTCGGTTTATATCCTGAGAGAATTACTTGTGATTGTATGGCTAAACATATATGTATATAGATACACTATTATGAGATTCCATAATTTTGTGAATAATTTATAGCATAATTCTGAGTAAAATTCGGGATTTAATTCCCAGTGTTTAATATGTTTATGCTTATACAAATACGCATACTAGAGGAATTATAAATTTTAATAATAATAAAAGTTTCCAGTTTAGAGGAACACCTAATAGAGTTGAGATGAAATTTTATAAATTCTGAGAAATTCGAACCAAAAGTGTAATAAGGGGATATTAATTTATTATATAAGATCCATAAGCTGTGTAATGAGAAATGAGGAAATTATTAACATTAAAGAGGAGTACTTAATATTCGTATTGGGAGCATATTAAAATCTTTCATATGGGAGAAAACACTTAATAGACTGAGTCAATTAAAACGAGTAAATCAGAGATTAGTAAATCAAATTGATTGAGAATATTTTTAAGAAGATTTACCAAGTTGAGTAAAAGAAAGAATTATTAAGTCAATAAAATGGGAAATAATTACATTTAGCTAACGAGAATTATTAGCAGGATCTAAAAGAGAATTATTTAATCACGAGATATAATAGTAAGCAGATTCCATATTAAAGTCCGCAAGTTAGTATTTAATTAAGAATCATTAAATTGAGATAAAATGGGAAAAGCATTTCGAGTAAGTAGGTTAAATTGCCGAGTGCAAAACTAAATGTGGATGACAAGTTAAGTGACAGATTAATGAGTTCACACTGATAGCTTAAAATAAACTATGTAAGTTTAATAGACTAATTAATTGAGGAATTGCTGAGTCAAATTAATCAGATATTATTGAAGCTCATCTTAAAGAGTAATTATATAAGAGGATTAAGAGAAAGCTAACGTCATCAATTTGATGATGATTTATTTAAAAACGAGTTAAAAGAGCGATAAATTGAATCAAATTAATCGAGGAACGCAATAACTGAGAACTCTGATAAAAAAGATATTAATAGACATGCTCACAAATTACAATAAATTTAATATAACTGTGAAGAGGATATAAGTTATATTTATGAGGAATGATAAATGACATATCCAAATGAAAAGTTAAAAGGATATTTGTATTGTGAAAATAACTAAGTGGAAATATTTCCATGAATCTGAGTTATCCGAGTATCGCGTACGAGACTAAATGTACGCATGATTTTCTGAGTAATGGTTATGAGATTTTGAGTATGCACTGTTGAGTGCATATCTGTATTTATCAAATATTGAAAATAAATTTCCTTTCTTCTGAGTGTGATTAAAATTCCTTTCTTCTGAGTGTGATTTGTTGGTGGGTTTATATGTGGGAAGTTGTAAACTTTGGGATTTACTCGTGACCAAACAGAAGTAGGTGTCGAAAGTAATAGAGGGCCCCTATTATCGTACACACCGAACTTTTGGTTGATTATGGGGAGATTTTGAAGGGAACGATGGACCAATGCTTGTTATTGTGAATTTAGTATGTGTATCCTAATTGTTTGTGTGAATACATACTTGCTTGTTTATTTTGGTAGACAACACTAGTTCCAAACTCGAGGACGAGTTTTCTCCAAGTGGAGTTGGGTAGGGGCAAAAAGGGAAATTGTCAAGAAATAATTATATTAATTATTATTTATAAATATTATGAGCAGGATGCTTATGCAGAAAGATTTTGTTGGTATGAATTTAAAGTGCGAAATCTAGATACATATAATTGATCAAATAAATTATAAGAGTAACTATCAAATCAAGCAGTTAAGAATAATTAAATTTATTCCATGGGTAATTATAGAGTTTACAACAAAATGATAGATCGGGTTTATTGGAGAAATTAACAATCAAGTTAATTGGGTTGAATAAATATCGTGCAAAAGGGAAGTAGTAATACTACAATTATATACAAAATAAGACAGTATACTTATTCTTGGGTGGTTATAATTGTGATAATGAGAAATCATTAAATTAAAGTGAAGAGAACTTATTAATGAGTCGAATACGAGAAAACTGCTACAATGAAATTTTGAGGAAAATGAGTTAAAATGAGATCGGTAATTTGCTGGTAATGAGTTATTATTAAAACGAGCTAAATGATAAAATTTTATTTTTGATTAATTATGGAAGTAATTTTGAGTTATAAAAAATTTACAAATCGAGTTACATAAGCAAATTAATAATTAATAAAATGAGTCAAAAGAGAAAAGTATTAAATTAACGGGAAGTTTTATTCAAATTTTTGAAGTTTTATAAAGTGTATGAGTTTTGAGGTATTATAAAATTATTTGAGAAAACTCTATCTATGAATAATTATTAAACTTGAGATGAGAACAACTATTCAATAAATTTATTTCGAACTTAGGAGAAATTTCGAAAAGATGAGAATGTACTGAATTGATGAACCATGAGTAAACCGTAAATTTTAGAATGAAGTGTAACTGCGAATTGAGTAAATGAGAACTAAGGAATTAATTCGTAATTTGAGTAACGATAAATCATTATAAATAGGAGTATGAAATTTTTATTGGAATTTTTATCAAGAGACATTTTAAATTGTGTAAAATCAGTGAAACACAGTATTAATGATCGTTAAACTTCGATGAAGGAGAAATCATCTATTAAATTATGATCGTGAAACCACTAAATGTAGTCGAATGAGAACATGTTAAAGAGAGTGAAATGACAAGATTGTTAATTTATGCTAATTAGAGAGTTATCAAAATGAATAATATCCAAACCTTATGGAGTGAAGTAACGATAAATAGTTAAAGAAGAGTTATTTTGAGAACCAATAACACGGTTGAGAGAGAGTATATCATTCCAAGTATTATAAGCTGGTAAATTGGAACACGCGAGTAGTAATAAGAATGAGTAAAAATGTGATTTATACCTAATGCTATTACTTGTGAATATTATTACCTTATGAGTGGTTACTGAGTTAGAGTTTTGGGGGTGCTTCTGAGTTAAGAGTTATGAGTTTGCTCCTGAGTTATACATTTTTGAATTATACTCCTGAGATATGTTTTGAGTTATTTCTGAGTGGGACTTCTGGGTTATATTCCCAGATTGTATTTTGGAGTTATATACCTGAGTATATGAGAAGTCTGTGTGATATGTATATTCCTGGTGATTTATTTGTGCGGTTTTTATATTAATTGATAATGGTGTAAACCGCTAAATTATTTATTATGCTATTAACAAACTGTTGACCCATAGAGTAGAGGACCTTCCGAGTCATTTGATGGAGTTATGCGGGAAGAAAATTTTCCATAAAAACTTGTCATCGTCATGAGAGACCCGAGTGTGATTGTGCAAATGGTTTGGATGACCTGGTACTACGCTGAGCATCTGGTATCGTCAACAAATCAATAGTAAATTTCCAGTTGGAGTTGAATCGGTGATTCAACGCGACGTTAATCGCTGAGTGCAACAACTGTATCCGAATGCGAGAGCAAGAAGACGCCTTCAGTAGAGTATCGTGGTGTATTTTATGCTCATTATCAACATTTTCTTTGCATACTGAGATCCATAGTGAGCATCATGACCTTATTTCTTTTAGCCTTATCGTTTTGCGCCACTAGAGGCGGATAATTGTATGAGCACTTGCGTGATCTGGAGTTCATTTTTTTTATTAAGTAAATTCACCAGGAAGAGCTTCTTTTTATTCATAACTTTATCGTTTTTATTCTCCTTTTCCATTTGAGTATGCATGTCGTAGGTCGCCCTGATGAATATCCTTTTCATTCTTAACCTTATCTTTTTTTTTTCTTTCCCCATTTGAGGACGTGTGTCGTTGGCGAGTATGAGTTGAGACGCGAGATTACTACCCTGAGTTCCTTCCGAGCAATGACTTCGGGGACGAAGTCTATTTCAAGTGGAGTTGAGTTGTAACGCCCCGAAATTTTTTAATAATTAAATAATATTTTTAATAAATTTAAATTGGGTATTAATCATTTTTATTTATTTAATTTCAATAAATGTGTGATGTTTCTTCTAGATGTATTATGTAAATATTAGTAATATTATTAATTATCAAGATCTGATTTAATTACAAATCGCTAGTTGACAATTCGATTGCGTGACGTTTTAAGTCCCGAGTTTAGCTGATAGCCAGGCCGGCCGGAGGCCAAGGCCAACCCGACTAGATAGTTACTCGACCAAAAGAGAGGCCCAAAACCATTCTAAACTTGCATCCGGTTCAGCCTAACTTGATCCCTTGTTCGATTTTCCTGAGCCAAGATAGATTAAGCTTAGCCCGATTGTTATAAAGCCTTAAGGCCGGACCAAGAAGTTTGGGGCTTGAATTGTTTCTTCCCTCTGATTTAGCCCATCGGTATAAGGCCATGAGTTGGGCTCGGTTACTAAGCATGCGAGTTTGGGCTTAAAGCCTTGGAGGTGGATAATTAATTACCGTCATTTGTCACACCCTAAACACCGAAAATTCTTTTTTTGCCGACAATCTCATCCCTCATTTCTCTTCCAATCGGCAGACTCCACATAGAGCATCTCCCTTCGTTCTTCTAACATTGTGCGATCAAGGAAGCAGATAAGAAAAAACGAATCAGAGGAAGCTGCACGAGGAATTTTATTCTTCGGTGTCGGGTTTGGATCATCTCGAGAACTCTCATGAGAAGAATCATAATTGTGTATCGAGCAGAGGAGACAGATCTCGTGGACAAGCCACAAGCAACACTCGACTTCCGAGCAGAAATCGCCAAGCCAGACATCATTGTTTTCGGTAGTCCTCTATCCTTGCTTCGTTTTCTGTTTTGATTCTTTGCTAAACCGTCTACTAATCTGAACGTACGAGGGCCGCGTTGTGAAGTAGCTGTGATTGAACTTTAGGGTCCGGGTTTTGTTAGCATGGTTGTAATACCGAGATTTTACTTGTGTTGTTAATCGTCCCGTTATCGAATAGTCTATCGAGTTCTTTAGGTTAAATCGCCCACTCTAGTTATGATTGTTTCGCAGCTGTGATGAAGTTCTAAAACAGAATCCGTGGGCACGAATTAATCCAGGGTTAGGTCTCGGGTTTGGGACTGAGTTCGTGTCATTGTTTCGGTTAGATCATGTAGTAAACCGAAAGGAAACCGAACCCGTAGGGTCCTTGGTTTCCTAGTCGGGAAGCCTTCTTTATTTTATCAAGTATACTCTTATTGGTAACTAAGCATAATTAAGCTAATCTGAATCCTAGAATTAACGGGTAAGAACTTGGTGTCGGGTTTTGTTCGGTGACAAGTCGGGTTGTTAAAACAAGTTTTTATAAGTGAACATTTTTGGCAGATTCTGCCCACCTGTTGTAAACTGTTTTTGGTATACTTAAAATAATTTTTATGGTTTTTGGCCCGTGCTGGGACCTTTATTTCTGAATTTTCTTTTCAATGCCGCAACCCTCTCGTCAATCCGAATTATGGTTTAAAAGTTATAACGGTTTTAATATGCTGCTGTTAGGTAGATGACCTGTGCAGCAGGTCTGTCTTGCAATCCTGTTTTGAGACACTTAGGGTCTGTTTTGGCCAGTGACCGTCTCACAATAAATTGTAGTTCTGATTGTCTTCTAGCCATGGTAAAAAGATGGGGAAAATCTAATGAACTGTTTAGGAGTTATGGCAGTTTCCGTGAGACTGACGGGTGCTGCCAGCTTTCTGAAATAAGCCCTCGAGTAGAATTTTAATTCAGGGTTTCGTTTTTGGCTATAGGACCGTCTAGGAGATAACGTGCTGTACTTCTGATTGTCAGGAACCCTTTGGAGCTTACGTATCTCGAGGTGAGTATTCTCACCGTGTATTCAGTTTTAACGTTGTACATGCATGACTTACGTGTTACATTTCTTGCACCTTAATTGTTATCTGAGTTTGATCTGTTATCTGAGTTTGATCTGTTATCTGAGTATCTGAGCAGCTGTTTACTTATTCATGATCTGAGACATTGTGCCTGGGTAACTGAGCTCGACACAGAGTCATTCTGTGCTATTACTTGCTAGGGCAATCTGAGATAATTATGTTAAAGAGATAATAAAACATAATAACACACATCTGAGTTTTGGGATCACCTCCCGTCTGAGTTTTTGGGATTATTCCCGTCTGAGTTTATATCTGACTTGACACCGAAGAGCACTGGTGTCAGACGTTTTGACTTGGCACCGAAGAGTACTGGTGCCAGGCCTTTTTGACTCAACACCGAAGAGTACAGGTGTTGAGGTGGTGTGAGGCGGGTCGAGGTTGATCTCTCGTCCCAAGTCACCCTAGCGTGCTATATAAATTAAAATCTGAGTAATAAAATCTGAGAAATAAATCTGAGTAATTAATCGAGTAGTTTCTGACTAGGAGTACACCGATGTGCCCTCATGTGTTGTATGTTAGGATTGTTTGCATTTTGAGAATTATTCACTCAGCTTCCCCAGCTGACCCAAACTTTCCCCCACATTGTTTCAGGTACCAGCAAAGGAAAGGAGAAGGTGGACGGTTGACCGCTGTATCTTTTCATTACTGATGTGGACATCATTTAATATTTCAAAACACTTTACTTTATCTTAACTATTTCCGCAATAAATACGTTTTAAATGTTAAATATTAATATCTGAGATTTATCTATGCGACCTTTTGATTATAATTTCGTTTTTAAAAATTTTAAAAATCTTGTAAATTTTAGGGTGTTACAAATTAATGGCACAGTTCAGCCACAACTTCATACAACAAAAGAAGTACCAACAACGCTCCCAATCTATCATGGCATGCAGACAACGTGAAGGAGATGAAGGATTTATGTGCACAGATAAGTACACGTGTCATCGTGTCCAATGTTATAAGACACTAAAGGGTCACACCGCTACACACCCAATAATGGACAACTGAATAAAGTAAGTTGTGTAGAATAATTAACTAGTTGAGTTAATTATAAAGAAAAGAATAAATAATAATAAGTTAATTGTTATTTGTGAGGATGGTTAAATATTAGGTTAAGTATTTAACGGACAGTTAATTTATAGTTAATTAATTAACTGGCAAAAGTCCAAGGGTTTAAAGTGTTAATAGGAAGTTTATTTATGAGATTAATCATAATTAATCTCCAAGGACTTAACTGTAACTTAAGCCCTTATAAATAAAGGCTTAAGGTTAAGGTTTAAGGGTTACACATTACAACACCACAAAACCCTAATCCCTCCTCCCCTTTCTCTCTTTCGGCGGAAACCAAGAAACCCCAAGGGTTTCGGTTTGTGTTCGATTTCGACGCAAGGAATACACACACACACACACACAAGTTCTTCCGTGATACTTTGTTGGTACAAGATAAAAAGAACTAGGTTTCTTTTCTTTTGTTTAGAAAAATAAAACCTAGTATGTTTAATCCAAGCAAATTGTTCAAAGTTCTTGAATTCATTGGAATAAATGGGTTTTAAGACTAAACTAAGAAAAGGTTATGTTAAATTTTTTGTTTAAAAGTTTAACGTTTTATTTGTTTATTATTATTATTATTAACGAAAATATTATATTATATATATATATATATATATATATATATAAAACTGTAGTCAAAACCGAACCAACCGAGACTCGGTTGGAACTCGGTTCGACGACCGAGTGGTCGACAAAAAACCGAATCCACAGAGTTTCCGTTGGAAGGTGTTTCTTGGAGACCAAGATATCTTTTTGATTTTAGTCCAAGATATGGTCTAAGTCAAGGAATAAAATCTATAAGATATTATGTAATATTTTATGTTTAAAAGTCAATCTATAAGTATTTTTAGTTGACTAAAAAATTTAATTTTTCGTTTAAATAATAATTAGTATTAAACATTTAAATTAAACCTAATGATTTTAATAGTTATTAAAATCAAGATAATTATGAAATTAAGGAGGTAATAAGAAACCAGTTTATAGGTAATTTATTAATTATCAGTTTGGTAATTTAAATTATCAGCTAATTTATTTTATTAAAATGACATAACCCAAAAGAAATGATATTGTGTTTATTTTTAAATTTTTCGGAATTTTTTATTTTCGGAAATTTTATAAAAGTTTTTATTTTTTTTAGATACACAAAACACAAAAACAAGTCGTTGGGGTTATGGCATGGTAATTTTTCGAAAATTGCAAGCTTTATTTATTTTCGTTTATTTATTATAATATGAAATATAAGATGGTGATTATAAACAGTTCGTTTAGATGGTGATTATAAACAGTTCGTTTAAAAAACCAAGGTACAAATTAATAAGATGGTGATTATAAGATGATAATTATAAACCAAGGTACAATTTTTCATTTAGAAAACCAAGATTTAATTATAAGATGATAATTATAAACAGTTCGTTTAAAAAACCAAGGTACAAATTAATAAGATGGTGATTATAAACAGTTTGTTAAGAAAACCAAGTTTTAAATTAATAATGGTAAAGTAAATAGTTTGTATATAAACCAAGTTTTATAAACAAAAATTAAAAGTGGAATTTATAAACAGTTAGTTTATAAAACCAAGTAATTAAAAACTGGCTAACTTTTTCGAACAAAGGAAAATCCTTTTTAGAAAATCTTAGATCAGAGTGCAACCCACCTAATGGAACACCTCACTTGTTCAACGATATTCACATTGTAAGGAGAAAGAACCTTAGACGTGGATTCAAATCATTGAGAGTGTTAGGGTGCGTTGGGTCTTGTGATAACCGGGAGTCCCGGCACAAGGCATCGCACTGTCTTAGGTGGTACGATCTATTTTGGTGATAATCAGGAGTCCCGGACCAAAATGCACTAGAGGGATTAAAACATGTACTAGTTTTGTTGTTCAACTTGATATCCCGAGGATCTAGGAATCGTTTCTAGTCTAGAGACGATCGGTATGGCTATACCTACCTGAAATAGCGTGGCTCTAATGGGAAGTGCCCAAACCTTGCATTAGATGGTGTAAAATATGGGTCCTAGTCTAACTATTATTATTAAAAGGTAATAATGTTAGAAGTTATTTATTTATCTAATCTTACTAACCGTTTGTTGTTTTTCTTATAGATGTCTGTACCGTCAGAAATTCCGTTTTACTCACCAAACGAATCACGAAAGTTCATCACTGGAAAATGGAAGCTTACTGGTCCGAACTACAAAGTTTGGAAAGTGCATTTTAGGAGTTACCTAAAAGCACAGAATCTACTGTACGTGATAGACGAGATGCCCAAGGGACAACCAGGGCAAGATGCCCAGGATGATGAGCTTGACGCTTATTATCTGTATCTGGCTGATGAATCACAAGTTATGTCGATTCTTATTCTTACTTCATTATCAGAGCTTACTGATAATCTACGTAAGAAACCATGCTATGAGTTTGTCCAGTATCTTGAGGAGATGTTTAAAGATAGTACTGAAGATAGCAAGCAATTCATTTTGCAAGAAATTTTTTCGTCAAAGACGAAAGATGATCAACCATTGAGTGACCATCTTATTAACATAAGAAGGTTGCTAGATTGTCTCACCCTAGTTACTGGCACATCAAACGAGCATGAACAAGTCTTGTTCTTGTTTGGATCTCTCACTCAGTACTATCAGGACAAGGTAGTACGTATAGTCGGGAATTTTGATCTAAGTGTCGCAGGTCTACACGAGAATCTCTTGTGTATATGCGATTTTCAAAGGCTAGAGGAAGAATATCTCCCCGAGATTCAGGAGGACGAGTTTCAAAAATGGTTGAATGACTTTGCTGATTTGTGTTGCCCAGCTTGTGGCAGCAAGGATATTTGCGAGCACACGTCTGACGTGGGGCTGTTGGACGCTGACTTTGTCAGCGATTCAGGTATCTTTATGATGGATTGTCTCGTTACTTCTAGTGAATCCTGGGTATTGGATACCGGATGTGGTCATCACATTTGCAATCATTTGCAGGGATTTAAGAAGAACAGGAGGCTGGGACGAGGGGATGTTGAACTACGAGTAGGCGAAGGTTCCAAGGTTGGAGCTGAAGCCGTAGGAACATATCTTCTCAAGTTGCCTTCAGGAAGAGTCTTGGAACTTAAAGATTGTTATTATGTTCCTAGACTTACTAAAAATGTTATTTCGTTTGATTTACTTATAGACAGTGGTTTTTATTATAAGTTTTATGGAAAAACAATTTCGTGTTTAAAAGATGACATTTTACATTTTAACGCAAATTCTCATAATGGTCTATATACGTTAAATCTAAATAACATAGAACGAGACGTTTATCATATAAGTAAAAGATCCAAGAGTAACTTGAATCAAACTTATCTTTGGCATTGTCGTTTAGGTCATATAAACGAAACTCGCATAAAGAAACTCCATGATGATGGAATTCTAGAGCCATTTGATTTGGAATCATATGCAATATGCGAAGCTTGTTTATCTGGCAAGATGAAAAAAGTCCCTTTCAACCACTACAATGAAAGGGCATGCGAGTTGTTAGGGATTATACACACAGATGTGTGTGGACCCTTTACTCCAGAAGCCAGAGGAGGATATCGCTACTTCATTACCTTTACTGACGACTTCAGTAGGTATGGTCATGTCTTTCTTATGAGACTAAAGTCTGAGAGCTTTGACAAGTTCAAAGAATATCAGAGGGAAGTAGAGAACCAACTAGGCAAGAAAATTAAGTCACTTCGGTCTGAGCGAGGAGGTGAATATTTGAGCCAAGAGTTCGATGATCATTTGAAGGAATGTGGGATTGTTTCACAACTCACACCTCCGTATACGCCTCAGATGAATGGCGTATCAGAAAGGAGGAATCGCACCTTGTTAGACATGGTACGTTCAATGATGTGTCGCGCCCCACTACCACTATCATTTTGGGGACATGCACTCGAGACTGCAACATTCACATAGAATAGGGTTCCGACCAAGTCAGTAGAAAAGACTCCGTTCGAGCACTGGACGGGGAGAAAGCCTAGATTATCTTTTCTCAAGATTTGGGGTTGTGAAGCGTACGTTAGACGTAACTTCACAGAAAAACTAAACCCCAAGTCAGACAAGTGTATCTTCGTTGGATATCCAAGGGAAACCTTAGGATACTATTTCTATCATCAAGAAGACAACACAGTTTTTGTTGCCCGGAAAGGTGTCTTCTTGGAGAAGTTTCTAGGAACTGAAACTCCAAGAAAATAAATAGAGCTTCAAGAAATTGAAGAGAATGAAGATCCACTGACGAGTTCAGTCGAACCAGTAGTTCAACAATGAATTGTCGACTCCCAACCAGACCCACCGGTTGAGGAAGAAGAGACACGCAATCCGCATAGGTCCAGTAGACCACGCCATAGAGTCTGAAAGATGGCTCGAGGCTATGAAAGCAGAGATGCAATCCATGTATGACAACCAAGTTTGGGTGTTATCAGACTTGCCACCACAGTCTCATGCTGTTGGATGCAAGTGGGTTTTCAAGAAGAAAACCGACATGGATGGAAAATTGCATACTTACAAAGCACGACTCGTCGCGAAGGGTTTCACGCAAACACATGGTGTGGATTATTCTGAAACCTACTCGCCAGTCGCCATGCTTAAGTCTATTAGAATTCTTATGGCCATATCAGCATATTACGACTATGAGATATGGGAAATGGATGTTAAAACCGCCTTCCTTAACGGGGAGTTGAATGAGGACGTATTCATGATACAACCGGATGGTTTTACTGATCCAAAGAATCCTGATAAAGTATGCAAATTGCTAAAATCCATTTATGGATTGAAGCAAGTATCTAGAAGTTGGAACTTACACTTTGACAAAAGAATCAAAGAATTTGGTTTTGTCAAGAGTGAGTTCGAGGCGTGTGTCTACACAAAATTCAGTAGGAGCATAGTAATCTTCCAAGTCTTGTATGTCGATGACATATTGCTTATAGGAAATGATATACCAGCATTACAAGGAGTAAAATCCTGGTTAGGTAAATGTTTCCAGATGAAGGACTTGGGAGAAGCCGCGTTTATACTGGGTATAGAGATCTATAATCTAGGCGGCTTATTAGATTTAGTCAAAGTACATACATTGACAAAGTACTGAAGAGATTCAGTATGAGTGATTCCAAGAGAGGTCCCATTCCAATGACACATGGCATTACACTGAGCAAAGCTCAGAGTCCCACATCTAGCAAGGAAATAGCTAGAATGAGTTTGGTACCATATGCTTCGGCAATTGGATCAATCATGTATGCCATGTTATGTACTAGGCCCGATATTGCTTACTCCATAAGTCTCACAAGCAGATATCAAAAGAATCCTGGTGAACCCCATTGGGTGGCTGTCAAGAACATTCTCAAGTATTTGAGAAGGATGAAAGAAATGTTCTTGGTTTTTGGAGGTTCGTTGGAAGAATTGCGTGTAACTGGTTACACAGATGCAAGCTTCCAAACCGACATAGACGATTACAAATCTCAATCGGGATTTGTCTTCACACTAAACGGAGGAGCTATATCTTGGAAGAGTCAGAAACAAGATACGATAGCAGATTTGACTACAGAGGCTGAGTACATTGCCGCAAATGATGCTGGAAAAGAAGCCATGTGGCTTAAAATTTTTATCAAGGATCTTAGAGTTATTGCCAGTATCTCTAGACCCATCGAAATATTCTGTGATAATAGTGGAACAATAGCGCAAGCTGTTGAACCAAGAGAGCATCAAAAGACCAGGCATGTACGCAGGAAATATCACCGCATACGTGAGTATATAAGAGAAGGTGATATTGTAATTAAGAAAATACCAACGGATTACAACGTCGCTGACCCGTTGACAAAACCAGTAGCTGGACCAAAGCATGAGAAACATGCGCACGCTATAGGCATGCAGTACCTAAATATTGGTAGCTAGTAATTTTGATTAGATTTATAGATATGTTTGAAAATGATACATTATGTAATAACATTTCGTGGGATTGAAATAGGAAGTTTTACGTAGTTTTTTTTTTCACATTGTCTATTCTTAACATGTTTTAAACCTATCCTTGATACGCAAAGTCTTTGAGTATCTAAATTGTTTGTGGTTGCTTGAATTTAGTGGGAGCTAGATTCAAGAGTTAATACCATTATGAATATTTATCTATTTCATAGTTATTGAATAGAGAAACAAGGGTTGTTAAAATAAATATTCATAGATGTTTACAGAGTTTGCTAAACATTAGACGTGACCAAAAGATCGAGATTACTTCATGGAGCCCAAGCATGAGTAATTTCGAGTAGATGTCCTCTGACCTGAGACGTTTTGGTTTGAGACACGATGAATTCTGATCTTTAGTATTTATCTACCATCACACCGTAAAAGGGTGATCATAAGGAACTTGACTAAGACAGCGGAAGTCGTGGGCAAGATAACGCAAATGTTAAGATGGAATTTGCACCTTCTTTAATTAGCAGAGATAATTCATGGCCGCTCGACGATTAAGACTACTGAAATGCGTGGCCGCGCTCGGAGAATGATCAGATCATTCGGTAATCCGTTACTGCAGAAAGTCGAAATCAGAGTCGAGAAAATTCGAGTATATAGAACTAGATCCCTGCTCCATGTCTATTACTCAAATTAAGAAATATCATGATGCGAAAGGAAAATATGTTAGTGTTATTCATTTTATGAATATTATCTCTGGATATAAGAGTTCTTATAACCTGGTTATCCTAAATGTCTGGCTAGGGACCGCTTTAGGCCAACGATGATCAGAAAGTGTTTCTTAACTTGCACAAGTGGGAGTCTGAAGGATTTATGTGCACAGATAAGTACATGTGTCACCGTGTCCAATGTTATAAGACACTAAAGGGTCACACCGCTACACACCCAATAATGGACAACCGAATAAAGTAAGTTGTGTGGAATAATTAACTAGTTGAGTTAATTATAAAGAAGAGAATAAATAATGATATGTTAATTGTTATTTGTGAGGATGGTTAAATATTAGGTTAAGTATTTAACGGACAGTTAATTAATAGTTAATTAATTAACTGGCAAAAGTCCAAGGGTTTAAAGTGTTAATAGGAAGTTTAATTATGAGATTTATCATAATTAAACTCCAAGGACTTAACTGCAACTTAAGCCCTTATAAATAAAGGCTTAAGGTTAAGGTTTAAGGGTTACACATTACAACACCACAAAACCCTAATCCCTCCTCCCATTTCTCTCTTTCGGCCGAAACCAAGAAACCCCAAGGGTTTCGGTTTGTGTTCGAGTTCGACGCAATGCATACACACACACACACAAGTTCTTGTGTGATACTTTGTTGGTACAACGCGGTCTTGCAGCGTGTCCAGGTGGTGCAGTAGAGGTGGATCACTTCTTTAGCAATCTAAAGGAAATGTTCATCATCTCTTTCTTCTCGTGATCTCATTGACTAGTAGAGATCCAGTAATGTGGTATTCAAGTTCCGCCATGTGAATACTACAAGGTTTTCCTACAGGAGAGTCAAAAAATCCTACTTAAAAAGATTTATCGAGCAAAGTCAGAAGATGCCGGTGCGGGAAGACTCGCTCATAATATCTGCTTTTACGTATAGGCTAAGAGAAGGGGAGCTATTTAGAGAACTATCTAAAAGAGACTTTGAAAAAGCGGAAGATATGATCAATGTGGTGAATAAGGTGCTCAAGTAAGAGGAATAGAGTGCGGAGAAGTTACGTTTTGAGGCCCAGGAGAAGAAAGGAACGGCGGGCTCTAGCTCGTATAAAAGCGAGGGAAGGACGAAAGGGGCTTTCAGACCCGGATACGGGGGGAAGCCCTTGTATCGGGGGCAGCCGCAGGAGGGAAAACCTCCACATGACCGGTACATCTCCTCCAGGCAGGAAGCCTACTCCACTTACGAGGATCGCAAGCCGGAGGGAAAAGGGGCTAGAAAATGATACCCCACGGATCCGAACGCTTACTGTGAATTCCATAAGATTATGGGGCACACGACGGCATCATGTGAGAGTTACAGAAGGGTGAAACAGATGCAGGTTGGGGGGAAAAGCCGAGTTCGTTGCAGTTGAACCTCCGGCAAAGAAGGAAGCAGCTGTGTACAACACGGAAATCTTCACGTTGGAAGGAGAAACGTCGAATCCTTCCTTAGGCAAGAGGTTTAAGGGAGTAGTGGAATTTGGGAGAGGAGAGCTAGACCCGGAGGGGTATGTAGGGACGGAACCTCTAGTAATTTTTGAGGTAATATCCAAGGCCATGGTTCGCCGGATCAACGTTGACTCGGGAAACTCGACCAACATTATGTACAGCCATTGTTTCGGTAAGTTTTGTTAGGGTAAAAACCCGGTCAAACCTATTACTTTGTGAATCTGATGAACAAAGGAATATACATATGTTTAATTCTAATAATATAATAAGCTTAGTGAAACTCGACTCATACCGAGTTAGTCGGTATAGCTTAGTCTCATACCGAGTTGGTCGGTATGAGGTGATACTGAGTTCACGGACCGTGCTGCACAATCAGTGCATGATTTCTCATGATTTACTTAGTTAGTCAAATCATTTAATCATGGTATGTACTTATTAGAATTGGGAGTTACATATAGAATAGGGTTAATTATAAAACCTCTATACATTATAAATAGAGGTTTAGACTTCACTAGTTAGTATCCTTTTGGATCCCGATTGATCATTTGTGTGGATCACCGGTAACCCAATTCTAAATGTAACACTTTGTGGAGTGTTCTTGGTTATTCCGCAACCAAGAACACATTTTATACGTTTGTGCTTAATAAAAATAATCGCATGACGTATATGATCTTGTCTTTACCGATTTTACTATCAATATTGGGGTTCATGGGTCCTAAAAATTGGTATCAGAGCGGTTCAAAGTTATCTACAACTTTGATGATCTTATAACCCTATATATTGTTGAAGATCAAGTCTTTTCATGAAGATGAACAATGCAGAATTTTCGTCATTTTCTGCGCACGGGTAGAAGAAATGCCGGATCTCCTTCGTTAACAGTCGAATCTGTATGAAATTTGAACAAGAGGTTCTCAACCCTCAGACACACAATCTGACCGTTCAGAATTGTAATTCGAGTTTCTGGTAGAGAGATATGTATGGCGCCAAAAGTCAGATTCTTTGCTTTTTATTCCTTACTTTCTGGGCAGCCATGTTTGAAAATCAAATCTTTTTCTTCAATCGTCGAATAGGAGTGAAATTTGGACAGAAGGTTCACCATAATGTGTTTAATGTTTTCACCATTCAGATCTTTAAAAGGAATCGTTACTTGAGAGATATATATTTTTGAAGATTATTGACGAATATTTATGGTATGTTTTTAATTCTGCACAACTGTGAGAAAACGACTATTGTATCTTCTTTAACCGTTGGATGTCACACCCCGCCAAAAATGAGTTTTTACTTCATTTAAAAATGTTTTGCGGAAGAACGAGGGTGTAACGTTCATGACAACATAGCAAAAATTAAGTAAACAAACAAACACGCAATAACGAAAAATAAAGGTTTGTTTCACTTTCCAAAAGTAGAAAGTTTCCAAAAATAGAAATTGTTTGAAATGAAATGATTGTTCGTAAACTTAATGTTTTAATCATGGCTCACGACAATCCCAATGCTCATGTCCTCCAATTCCATTGCACCTAATTACCTGGAAAAACATAAATAGTAAAAGGGTCAACAATAATGTTGAGTGAATCCACAGGGTTAATGTTTATGATAAGAGTAAAGTGATTTGCTACCCAAAATGTTTGTTATGAAAATGGTTTATGACTGAAAATGTATAAGGTTCAACACTCATATGATATGAGTAGTAAGTATGAAAATGTTTAGTATAGTTGTAGAATGTATACAACTACTAGTTATGTTTATGAAAAAGTGTTGAACAAAATGTTGTGTTTGACATCGCATGAACTGTTATCCCTAACAGGTAGCTAGTCTATTGAGTTAATATACCAACCCCTAAGTCCACAATCAACACTTCAACTCCAGTATGTTATGTTATTTTATGGATATACACTCCCGGAGATGTCTTGGATAAACCAAGTAATGATCAAACATTCGTTGGGAGGATGAGTGTCAGCCAATAGTACTATCTGCATATCCATGGTCTAGATCCACTAGTTAATGATTGCTGGTAACCTTAGTCCGGTATAATAATTGTTTGTCATGCCAACGCGATAATGAAAATGTAACGATGTTGTACAGTCAGAGTAAAATAGTAGCAATTGTGTTTATGTTTTCCACCCCAAAGTTTATAAAAATAGTAAAAGAGTAAAAGGGGTCTGTGGACTCACCTGGCAAAGCTTAGTAACAAGAGACTTAAGACAGAGGAATCCTCGGGAGACTCCTAGCTTCCTAAATGATTTAACTACTGATTAGACTAAGCTAACACAGGCGATACTATATACGATATAAGATATATGATATACGTTAAATGTTATGTTATATGTTTTGTGACATCGAATGAACTTGGATTAATAAAATGAAATGAAATGAAATGCATTGGGTTTTATAAAATGAAATGAAATAGGCTCCAAAATGAAATGACAAGAAATGAAATGATTCTCGAAATGAAATGATACGAAATGAAATGGATTGGGCCTAATGGGCCTAGATGGGCCTAATGGGCCACTAGGTTGGGCCACTTGGGCCTCATATTTGGGCTTGGGTCCAATAGAGTTAGGCCTTGAATTGGGCTTGGCCCAATTGGGTTTGGTTTGGTTGGGTATGGGCCAAAGGTTTGGGCTTTGGTCCAAATGGGCTTGGTTACTAATGGGCCAACTAAAGTTTGGGCCCGATGGGCTAAGATAGATCGAATTGGGCCAAGTACGGGCCTTGGCCCGATTGGGTATTCGGGTTTGGGTTGATCGGTTTGGGTCAAGATCCGGCCTTGACCCGGTTTGACTTATTGGTCAACATTGGTCAAAATTGGTCAACAAAAAGTCAACTAAAGCTTCTAGATTTCGGTTAGGGTTTGAGGTATACTATAATTTGGTCAACCAAAGTCAAATTTGGTAAATCTAGCTATCAAATGGTCAAATAGTCAATCATGAAGGTCAATTAGGGTTAGGGTTTGGTGAGTTCGGCTAGGGTTTAACCTAGGGTTGGCCGAATGGCCAAAACCCTACGGGTTTATGGCTAAATCGAGCCTAGGGTTCGAGATCTAAGGTATTAGCATGTCCAAGTCGAGATCTAGGGTTCTAGGAAACGGGTCTAGTAACAAAATCAAGCCTTAATCACACACACCTGCATGCGATCGGATCTAGGCTTGCTTATAAGCCTCGGCTTTGAAGAATAATGCATGACCGAGACCATGTGGCCTTGGGCCATGGTCTCGGGTTCAATCTAACACCGAATCAAGGAAGAACTCAAGCAAACAAAAGAGAAAATTGGCATACCTTGGGATGTAGATCGAACAAGAGCAAGAAACCGGGTGGAGATGCTTGCTTGATCGGACGAACAAGGGTTGAATGGGTGGTGATTGTCGACGGCTTCCAAGGGGTAAAAGGGATTAGGTTTTAGCAAATGAGAAGCTTTTATAATGATCAAGGAATAAGAGTTGTACTTGGGGTAGGTCTCCTTTGAATTAAGATGGAGATAAGATCACTAGGATAAGATCAACAAAATTCAACCTCACCCTTACAAGGGTTCGGCCGACTAGAGGGTTCGAATGAGGGAGTGTGGCCGGCCACATGGGTGGTCGGTCAACCCTTGGTATCGGGTTCGATGGTTCGTTCAATTCGAGTCACGTTTAAATTAAATCGTTACGTTTATTGTTTAACCGATAAAATTATCATTTTAGTAATGTTTTCAGCTCAAGGTGTGTCACCATAAGAAGATAATAATGTTGTGTTGACTAAAATAATCAAACACTAATGTATGGTGTAAAATATGTATGTTTGTTGTTTATAAGGAATGCCAAAAATAGAAATGTCTATAAGTAGAAACTTTCTAAATAAGGAAAGTTCTAGAAATGAAATGAGGTTACATACCAGAAATATCGAGTTGTCACATTCTCCCCTGGTTGAACAAATTTCGTCCCGAAATTTAAGACGAAGAACGAACAGGAGAGACAATGAGAAAAAGATGAGGATATTTCTTTTGCATCTGGTCCTCACGTTCCCACGTGAATTCAGGACCTCTTTTGGAGTTCCATCTGACTTTAACAATTTTGATCTTGCTTCTTCGCAACTTTTGCTCTTTCCAGTCAGATATTTCGATTGGTTCCTCAGTGAAATGAAGTTTGTCGTCGATGATAATTTCTTCAGTAGGGACGATAAGCGAAGGATCATGAATAAACTTCTTAAGATTAGAAACATGAAATGTGTTGTGAACATTGCTGAGCTCATTAGGCAGACGAAGGCGATAAGCAACAGCACCGATTCCTTCAAGAATCTCAAATGGTCCAACATACGAGGACTGAGCTTTCCTTTCTTACCAAAACGTACAACACCTTTCCAAGGTGCTACTTTTAGCAAAACGTGGTCGCCAACTCCGAACTCTAAAGGCTTTCGACGATTATCAGCATAGCTCTTTTGTCGATCTCTGGCAGCCTTGATGCGATCTTTGATTTTAAAAATTTTGTCAGTCGTTGCTTGTAGAATCTCAGGACCAGTAATCTGACGATCACCAATTTCAATCCAACAAAGTGGCGAACGACACTTTCTTCCATACAGGGCTTCGAACGGTGCGGCCTTAATAGTTGTATGATAACTGTTATTATACGAGAACTCAGCTAACGGAAGATGAGAATCCCAACTTCCACCAAAATCAATAACACATGCTCTAAGCATGTCTTCCAAAGTTTGAATTGTTCTTTCAGTCTGCCCATCTGTTTGGGGATGATAGGCAGTACTCCTATCGAGGCGAGTACCGAGAGATTTTTGCAACGATTGCCAAAAACGAGACGTGAAGCGACTATCACGATCCGAGATGATCGCGACTGGCACACCATGCCGAGATACAACTTCCTTTAAATAAATTCTTGTTAACTTCTCCATTCGATCAGTTTCCTTAATAGGAATGAAGTGAGCTGATTTGGTCAATCGATCAACAATTACCCAAATTGTATCATGACCATTAGATGTTCGAGGCAATTTGGTTATAAAATCCATAGAGATTTCTTCCCATTTCCATTCAGGGATCTCTGGTTGTTGTAGAAGACCGGAAGGCTTCTGATTCTCTGCTTTCACTCTAGCACAAGTTAAACATTTGCTGACATAAACTGCGATTTCTCTCTTCATATTTGGCCACCAATATAACTCTTTGACATCTTTATACATCTTGTCGGCACCAGGATGAATAGAATATTTGGATCGGTGAGCTTCATTCAAGATAACATTGCGAACACTTCCAAAATTTGGAACCCATAAACGATCCATGAAATAAAGAGTTCCATCTACCTTCGCTTCCAACTGCTTCTCCATACCACGCAAAGTTTCACTCTTGATGTTCTCTACCTTCAAGGCTTCAATTTGGAATTCATGAACTTGGGAAGATAGATTAGAACGAACGGAGATTGGAAGGGCTCGAACACGACGAGGTTTAGGTTGCTCTTTCCGACTTAAGGCATCAGCTACCACATTAGCCTTACCAGGATGATATTTAATTTCACATTCATAGTCATTCATCAACTCTATCCACCTACGCTGCCTCATGTTGAGTTCTTTCTGATTGAAGATATGTTGTAAACTCTTGTGATCGGTGAATATTGTGCACTTGGTACCGTAGAGGTAATGTCTCCAAATCTTCAACGCGAAAATAACTGCACCCAACTCAAGATCATGAGTTGTATAATTCTTCTCGTGGTTCTTCAGTTGTCGAGAGGCATAGGCGATCACTTTGTCATGTTGCATCAATACACAACCTAGCCTTTGGTGCGAAGCATCACAGTACACCACGAAATTATCGGTTACGTCAGGGAGAGATAGAATAGGAGCAGAACATAATTTAGATTTTAGAGATTGGAAGGCTGATTCTTGCTTTTCACCCCAGACAAATTTCTCATCCTTATGTGTTAACACCGTCAAATCCTTTGCAATCCTTGAGAAATTTTCTATAAATCTTCTATAGTAACCAGCAAGACCAAGGAATTGTCTCACTTCAGTTGGGGTCTTCGGAGCTTCCCAGTTCTTTATAGCTTCTATCTTTGCAGGATCAACGTGAATACCTTCTTCGTTGATAATATGACCCAGAAATTGGACTTCACGCAACCAAAATTCACACTTGGACAACTTGGCGTACAACTTTTCTTTCTCCAACAACTCAAGAATGATTCTTAAGTGCTCTTCATGCTCTTCTCTAGAATGCGAATAGATGAGAATATCATCTATGAAGACGATAACGAATTTATCGAGATACTGTTTGCACACTCTGTTCATGAGATCCATAAACACAGCAGGTGCATTGGTCAAACCAAATGGCATTACCAAAAATTCATAATGACCATAGCGAGTTCTAAAAGCAGTTTTGGGCACATCTTCATCACGAACTTTTAACTGATGGTAACCAGAACGAAGATCGATTTTGGAATAGAAACTCGATCCTTGGAGTTGATCGAATAGATCATCAATACGGGGAAGAGGATATCGATTCTTAATTGTTACTTTGTTCAATTCACGATAATCAATGCACATTCTCATTGAACCATCTTTCTTTTTAACAAAAAGGACCGGAGCTCCCCAGGGCGAGAAACTCGGTCGAATGAAACCAAGATCAAGAAGTTCTTGTAATTGCGATGAAAGTTCTTGCATTTCAGACGGTGCAAGACGATAAGGAGAACGCGCGATAGGTGCGGCTCCTGGAATCAGATCAATACGAAATTCAACTTGCCTCTGAGGCGGCAGTCCAGGCAATTCACTAGGAAATACACCAGGAAATTCACGAACAATAGGAATGTCCTAAATCTTACGATCTTTGGACTTTGTGTCAATGACATGAGCAAGAAAGGCTTGGCATCCTTTACGAAGATATTTTTGAGCTTTCATAGAAGTTATGATTTTTATGTTTCTGTTTCTTTGTTCACCTTGAATTATTAATGTTTCTGTTTTGGATAAGGGAATTCGGATTTGTTTGGTGTAACATATAATTTCAGCATGGTTTTTAGACAACCAATCCATCCCTATGACGATATCAAAACTACCTAGTTCTACAGGCACAATGTCTATATCAAAAATGTGGTCATCTAGGTCAAGCTTACAACCTTTAAAAACTTCACTAGACCTAACAACCTTGCCATTTGCTAACTCGATTTCATAATTCACCTTCAAACGATCAGGATCTAGATTTAAGAAACTTTTAAAGTCGGTCGATACGAAACTTAAGTCGGCTCCCGAGTCAAATAAAATAGAAGCAAAATGATTGTTGATGATAAACGTACCAGTGACGGTATCAGGGTTCTCACGAGCTTCTTGAGCATTCATAACAAATGCACGACCACGACCATTTTGACGATCATTGTTGTTGCTGGCATTGCGATTGTTGTTACGATTGTTATTACGATTGCCATTGTTGTTGTTGCCATTCTGGTTATTGTTGTTCTGAAGTCTAGGGCAACGATTACGATAATGGTTAGAATCACCACACTCGTAGCAGACAGGATTCTTAGGAGGATTGTTGGACGAACACTTTCTGAAATTATGACCCCAGCGGTCACACTTGAAGCATTTCTCACACTGACCATCATGATGCCAGTTACATCTTTTACACAAGGGCTTGCTTCCAGTATAAGACTTAGATTCTGAATTAGACCGATTGTTGTTCTGAGTAGAGGCTGCATAATTCTTAGTCTTTTGATATTTGTTCCCTTTGTGATCACGTTTGTTGTCGTAGGAACGCTTTCCATTTTCATTGCTCACATTATCAGTAGATTTGCTAGACACCACTAGCTTGTCTTTGAACGATCCACTTCTCATTGCATCATCAGTCAACCTTGTTGCACGATTCACAGCATCTTCGAATGTTGTCGGTTCAGAAGCAATAACATGAGTACGAATAAGATCATGAAGACCTTGAAGATACTTTTCAGTGCGCTTGAATTCAGGAGAAACCAAATGAGGAACGAGACGAGCAAGTTCTTGAAACTTAGTTGTGTAGGTAACAATATCAGATCCAACCATGGACAGATTCCATAGTTCCACCTCAACTTTTTGTAGCTCTCTCCTTGGGCAAAACTTTTGAGTTAACTGATCCTTGAACGTATCCCAAGTCATAGCATCAACAGTTGCACGACCTAATACTTGCACTTGAGAATTCCACCAGGACAGCGCTTCCTTGGACAACGTACTAGCAGCAAACTTCGTCATATTCTCAGGGGCACATTGAATAACACTGAAAATGGATTCCACCTTCTCAATCCAGTGGATGATAGCAATAGCACCTTCAGATCCAGAGTAGGTCGGAGGATGACAGGACGTAAAGGTCTTATAGGATTGACCTTGACGATGGGGATCTGAAGTTTAAACAAATAAGGAAAGAAATGAGTAATAAGTTAAAATAAGATGGAAATAATGAATCTTCTTTCATGGAGTCGTATAATATACCGTTGTTTCCCACATTAGATGCACCAGCGGCATTTTCTCTTGCAGCGTTCATTTGGGCCATTGCTTCAGCGATACGGCGTTCCACCATTTGTTCGACAGTCTCAGCGTTTCCTCCTCGAGCCATTGATAAATTGCTGATACAAACGATAAGAAATTAAGAGATGAATAATATAGGAGGACTATAAGGGAAATATGTACTTATAATAGGGATCAAAGAGTAGATATACAATAGGCGTAATAGTAGTAGTAGACGTAGATATAAATAGTTGTAATTATAGTAGTAGTAGAGACATATAGAAAATACAATTATAAGAACAATAGAAATTACTAAAATATCACTTTTATTAAACACATTCCTAATACATAGTAGTTTTAAAAATAGGGCATATATGCCAATACTAAAGAACAAAAATACTGAAATAGCTAAACATAAAATTTAATAATAGAAAAACAAATATAGACGATAGGTAGATGACTAATCATCTTCTTCTGGCTCAGAGTCTCCCATAGGCTCTGACTCTTCTTCTGGCTCTTCCTCTGGTTCTGATTCTTCTTCGGGCTCTGATTCTTCTTCGGGCTCAGAGTCTTCTTCAGGCTCTGATTCTGATATCACTTCTGGCTTAGGTTCTCGACGTCGTGGAGTTCTTGGAACAATATCACGCTTGGGTTTAGCAGGCGAACATAGATAAATGATACCGCCCTCACGCTTACGATAGACAATAGGACGCTGACCACGAGCTGGAGTAGGAGGACCATTAGGAATGATAGGAAAGGGACGTCTTCTTGGGCGACGATGCCACGGGATAACAGGAGGTTGTACCACTGCTGGGACAGCAGCATCACGATCACTATCGGAGTCATATGAGATATCGAGGACACTAGCAGGCGACATTCTACTAAACACGACGCATAAAAGTCTATTAGATTATGAAGTTGTAAGGCTTGCTGACATATGCTAGCTATAACACTAGGGCAATACTAACTAAGGCAAATGTTCTAAACTAAGAACAATGGAACTTCAGGATATGAGACTGAGCATGCCATGATTATTTTGATTTTATAAAAGTGTTTGTTTTTCCCAAAAATCTTTTGTAGTTATAGACTAGGCTTGCTAATTCACTATAACTTAAGCTCTGATACCACTCTGTCACACCCCGCCAAAAATGAGTTTTTACTTCATTTAAAAATGTTTTGCGGAAGAACGAGGGTGTAACGTTCATGACAACATAGCAAAAATTAAGTAAACAAACAACCACGCAATAACGAAAAATAAAGGTTTGTTTCACTTTCCAAAAGTAGAAAGTTTCCAAAAATAGAAATTGTTTGAAATGAAATGATTGTTCGTAAACTTAATGTTTTAATCATGGCTCACGACAATCCCAATGCTCACGTCCTCCAATTCCACTGCACCTAATTACCAGGAAAAACATAAATAGTAAAAGGGTCAACAATAATGTTGAGTGAATCCACAGGGTTAATGTTTATGATAAGAGTAAAGTGATTTGCTACCCAAAATGTTTGTTATGAAAATGGTTTATGACTGAAAATGTATAAGGTTCAACACTCATATGATATGAGTAGTAAGTATGAAAATGTTTAGTATAGTTGTAGAATGTATACAACTACTAGTTATGTTTATGAAAAAGTGTTGAACAAAATGTTGTGTTTGACATCGCATGAACTGTTATCCCCAACAGGTAGCTAGTCTATTGAGTTAATATACCAACCCCTAAGTCCACAATCAACACTTCAACTCCAGTATGTTATGTTATTTTATGGATATACACTCCCGGAGATGTCTTGGATAAACCAAGTAATGATCAAACGTTCGTTGGGAGGATGAGTGTCAGCCAATAGTACTATCTGCATATCCATGGTCTAGATCCACTAGTTAATGTTTGCTGGTAACCTTAGTCCGGTATAATAATTGTTTGTCATGCCAACGCGATAATGAAAATGTAACGATGTTGTACATTCATAGTAAAATAGTAGCAATTGTGTTTATGCTTTCCACCCCAAAGTTTATAAAAATAGTAAAAGAGTAAAAGGGGCTGTGGACTCACCTGGCAAAGCTTAGTAACAAGAGACTTAAGACAGAGGAATCCTCGGGAGACTCCTAGCTTCCTAAATGATTTAACTACTGATTAGACTAAGCTAACACAGGCGATACTATATACGATATAAGATATATGATATACGTTAAATGTTATGTTATATGTTTTGTGACATCGAATGAACTTGGATTAATAAAATGAAATGAAATGAAATGCATTGGGTTTTATAAAATGAAATGAAATAGGCTCCAAAATGAAATGACATGAAATGAAATGATTCTCGAAATGAAAAGATATGAAATGAAATGGATTGGGCCTAATGGGCCTAGATGGGCCTAATGGGCCACTAGGTTGGGCCACTTGGGCCTCATATTTGGGCTTGGGTCCAATAGAGTTAGGCCTTGAATTGGGCTTGGCCCAATTGGGTTTGGTTTTGTTGGGTATGGGCCAAAGGTTTGGGCTTTGGTCCAAATGGGCTTGGTTACTAATGGGCCAACTAAAGTTTGGGCCCGATGGGCTAAGATAGATCGAATTGGGCCAAGTACGGGCCTTGGCCCGATTGGGTATTCGGGTTTGGGTTGATCGGTTTGGGTCAAGATCCGGCCTTGACCCGGTTTGACTTATTGGTCAACATTGGTCAAAATTGGTCAACAAAAAGTCAACTAAAGCTTCTAGATTTCGGTTAGGGTTTGAGGTATACTATAATTTGGTCAACCAAAGTCAAATTTGGTAAATCTAGCTATCAAATGGTCAAATAGTCAATCATGAAGGTCAATTAGGGTTTGGGTTTGGTGAGTTCGGCTAGGGTTTAACCTAGGGTTGGCCGAATGGCCAAAACCCTACGGGTTTATGGCTAAATCGAGCCTAGGGTTCAATATCTAAGGTATTAGCATGTCCAAGTCGAGATCTAGGGTTCTAGGAAACAGGTCTAGTAACAAAATCAAGCCTTAATCACACACACCTGCATGCGATCGGATCTAGGCTTGCTTATAAGCCTCGGCTTTGAAGAATAATGCATGACCGAGACCATGTGGCCTTGGGCCATGGTCTCGGGTTCAATCTAACACCGAAACAAGGAAGAACTCAAGCAAACAAAAGAGAAAATTGGCATACCTTGGGATGTAGATCGAACAAGAGCAAGAAACCGGGTGGAGATGCTTGCTTGATCGGACGAACAAGGGTTGAATGGGTGGTGATGGTCGACGGCTTCCAAGGGGTAAAAGGGATTAGGTTTTAGCAAATGAGAAGCTTTTATAATGATCAAGGAATAAGAGTTGTACTTGGGGTAGGTCTCCTTTGAATTAAGATGGAGATAAGATCACTAGGATAAGATCAACAAAATTCAACCTCACCCTTACAAGGGTTCGGCCGACTAGAGGGTTCGAATGAGGGAGTGTGGCCGGCCACATGGGTGGTCGGTCAACCCTTGGTATCGGGTTCGATGGTTCGTTCAATTCGAGTCACGTTTAAATTAAATCGTTACGTTTATTGTTTAAACGATAAAATTATCGTTTTAGTAATGTTTTCAGCTCAAGGTGTGTCACCATAAGAAGATAATAATGTTGTGTTGACTAAAATAATCAAACACTAATGTATGGTGTAAAATATGTATGTTTGTTGTTTATAAGGAATGCCAAAAATAGAAATGTCTATAAGTAGAACCTTCCTAAATAAGGAAAGTTCTAGAAATGAAATGAGGTTACATACCAGAAATATCGAGTTGTCACATTGGATCTTCATAAATTTTGGATATTATATCCATAACACATACATGTACTCGGTATCAAAATTTTAGACTGATCAGAAACGTATATTGAGAGATACATATTTTCAAAGTTGATTCTTTTTTTATACCGACTGTCTCATACTGAGTGGTCAGTATGAGACTGTTGTGATCGTTTCGACCGTTGGATTAATATGATTCTTAGATATGATGTTGAAGACATGTATATGAATGTTGTGTAAAAAATTCATAATGATCAGAAGATTCTACATGGAGATATGATTTTTTGAAGTTGCTGCAAAATTAGATAAACGAAATTCTGAAAGCTGAATTTTACAAGTGAGTATATTTCACATGTTTTTCTCTTTTTAATCATATGAAATCATCTTAAACTGAGGAAATCCATAAGTTGATTGATTCTTTGGGGGGTTTTAAGTCAAAGATAAAATATAACGTACAATTTAAGGTGAAAGTATATGATTCAGGGGGAGAAAAACTCAATGCGATATATATTTTCTATTAATGTGAAGCTAAAGTTCTTGAAGCTAAAGTGATAATGCTAAGTTATTCAAGGGGGTACGTGTCACATATTATTTTACAATCATTTGAATTGTTTCAAACTGAGGAAATCTACTAGTTTAATGATTCTTGGGATATGTTTCATTTGAACTCAAATATACCAGACAGTTTGAGGAGGAGTCAATGATTGTGGGGGAGAAAAGTTAATGTGATATATATTTTCTTGAAGTACTTAGTGAATAAATAATATGAAAAGATATCAAAAAGAAAACCATACAAGACAAGATCGTTATTATTTATTAGAATTAAACGTATTCATTTGTTATCATCAGATAGGGGAGATTGTTAGGGTAAGAACCCGGTCAAACCTATTAATTTGTGAATCTGATGAACAAAGGAATATACATATGTTTAATTCTAATAATATAATAAGCTTAGTGAAACTCGACTCATACCGAGTTAGTCGGTATAGCTTAGTCTCATACCGAGTTGGTCGGTATGAAGTGATACTGAGTTCACGGACCGTGCTGCACAATCAGTGCATGATTTCCCATGATTTACTTAGTAAGTCAAATCATTTAATCATGGTATGTACTTATTAGAATTGGGAGTTACATATAGAATAGGGTTAAGTGTAAAACCTCTATACATTATAAATAGAGGTTTAGACTTCACTAGTTAGTATCCTTTTCGATCCCGATTGATCATTTGTGTGGATCACCGGTAACCCAATTCTAAATGTAACACTTTGTGGAGTATTCATGGTTATTCCGCAACCAAGAACACATTTTATACGTTTGTGCTTAATAAAAATAACTGTATGACGTATATGATCTTGTCTTTACCGATTCTACTATCAATATTGGGGTTCGTGGGTCCTAACATTTATTTATTTAATTAGTATGACATAACCCAAAAGAAGTGACATTGTGTTTATTTAATATTTTTTGAATTTTTTGAATATTTTATTATTATTCAGAAATTAATAAAGTTTTTATTTTTTCAATATACAAAACGCAAAACCAAGTCTTTAGGGTTATGGCATAGCGATTTTTCAAAATTGCATGTATTTTTTTTTATTTCTTTATTTTAGTTTCAAATAATAAGATGGTGATTATAAACAGTTTGTTTAGAAAACCAAGTTGTAAATTAATAATGGTGATTATAAACAGTTTTGTTTAGAGACCCAAGTTTTAAATTAATAATGGCAAAGTAAACAGTTTGTTTATAAACCAAGTTTTATAAAGACAAAATTAAAAGTGGAATTTATAAACAGTTAGTTTATAAAAACCAAGTAATTTTAAAAAGGTTAAAAACTGGCTAACGTTTTTCGAACAAAGGAAAATCCTTTTAGAAAATCTTAGATCAGAGTGCAACCCACCTAATGGAACACCTCACTTGTTCAGCGATATGCACATTGTAAGGAGAAAGAACCTTAGATGTGGATTCAAATCATTGCGAGTGTTAGGGTGCGTAGGGTCTTGTGATAATCGGGAGTCCCGGCGCAAGGCATCGCACTGTCTTAGGTGGTACGATCTATTTTGGTGATAATCGGGAGTCCCGGCCCAAAATGCACTAGAGGGATTAAAACATGTACAAGTTTGTTGTTCAACTTGATATCCAGAAGATATAGGAATCGTTTCTAGTCTAGAAGCGGTCGGTATGGCTATACCTACCAGAAATAGTGTGGCTCTAATGGGAAGTGCCCAAACCTTGCATTAGAGGGCGTGAAATATGGATCCTAGTTTAACTATTATTCTTAAAAGGTAATAATGTTAGAAGTTATTTATTTATCTAATCTCACTAACCGTTTGTTGTATTTCTTATAGATGTCTGTACCGTCAGAAATTCCGTTTTACTCACCAAACGAATCGCGAAAGTTCATCACTGGAAAATGGAAGCTTACTGGTCCAACCTACAAAGTTTGGGAAGTGCACTTTAGGAGTTACCTAAAAGCATAGAATCTACTGTACGTGATAGACAAGGAGCCCAAGGGACAACCAGGGCAAGATGCCCATGATAATGAGCATGACGCTTATTATCAGTATCTGGCTGATGAATCACAAGTAATGTCGATTCTTATTCTTACTTCATTATCAGAGCTTACTGATAATCTATGTAAGAAACCATACTATGAGTTTGTCCAGTATCTTGAGGAGACGTTTAAAGATATTACTGAAGATAGCAAGCACTTCATTTTGCAAGAAATTTTTTCGTCAAAGATGAAAGATGATCAACCATTGAGTGACCATCTTATTAACATAATAAGGTTGCTAGATTGTCTCACCCTAGTTACTGGCACATCAAACGAGTATGAACAAGTCTTGTTCTTGTTTGGATCTCTCACTCAGTACTATCAGGACAAGGTAGTACGTATAGTCGGGAATTTTGATCTGAGTGTCGCAGGTCTACACGAGAACCTCTTGTGTATACGCGATGTTCAAAGGCTAAAGGAAGAATTTCTCCCTGATATTCAGCAGGATGAGTTCCAAGAATGGTTGAATGACTTTACTAATTTGTGTTGCCCAGCTTGTGGCAGCAAGGATATTTGCGAGCACACGTCTAACGTGGGGCTGTAGGACGCTGACTTTGTCAGCGATTCAAGTATCTTTATGATTGATTGTCTCGTTACTTCTAGTGAATCCTGGGTATTGGATACCGGATGTGGTCATCACATTTGCAATCATTTGCAGGGATTTAAGAAGAACAAGAGATGTTGAACTAAGAGTAGGCGAAGGTTCCAAGGTTGGAGCTGAAGCCGTAAGAACATATCTTCTCAAGTTGCCTTAAGGAAGATTCTTGGAACTTAAAGATTGTTATTATGTTCCTAGACTTATTAAAAATATTATTTCGTTTGATTTACTTATAGGCAGTGGTTTTTATTATGAGTTTTATGGAAAAACAATTTCGTGTTTAAAAGATGATATTTTATATTTTAACGCAAATTCTCATAATGGTCTATACACGTTAAATCTAAATAACATAGAATGAGACGTTTATCATTTAAGTAAAAGATCCAAGAGTAGCTTGAATCAAACTTATCTTTGGCATTGTCGTTTAGGTCATATAAACGAAACTCGCATAAAGAAACTCCACGATGATGGAATTCTAGAGCCATTTGATTTAGAATCATATGCAATATGCGAAGCTTGTTTATCTGGCAAGATGACAAAAGACCCTTTCAACCACTTCAATGAAAGGGCAGGGGAGTTGTTACGGATTATACACACAGATGTGTGTGGACCCTTTACTCCAGAAGCCAGAGGAGGATACCGCTACTTCATTACCTTTACTGACGACTTCAGTAGGTATGGTTATGTCTTTCTTATGAGACTAAAGTCTGAGAGCTTTGACAAGTTCAAAGAATATCAGAGGGAAGTAGAAAACTAACTAGGCAAGAAAATTAAGTCACTTCGGTCTGACTGAGGAGGCGAATATTTGAGCCAAGAGTTCGACGATCATTTGAAGGAATGTGGGATTGTTTCACAACTCACACCTACGTATACACCTCAGATGAATGGTGTATCAGAAAGGAGGAATCGCACCTTATTAGACATGGTACGTTCAATGATGTGTCGCGCCCCACTACCACTATCATTTTGGGGACATGCACTCTAGACTGCAGCATTCACACTGAATAGGGTTCCGACCAAGTCAGTAGAAAAGACTCTGTTGGAGTACTGGACGGGGAGAAACCCAAAATTATCTTTTCTTAAGATTTGGGGTTGTGAAGCGTACGTTAGACGTAACTTCACAGACAAACTAAACCCTAAGTCAGACAAGTGTATCTTCGTTGGATATCCAAGGGAAACCTTAGGATACAATTTCTATCATCAAGAAGACAACATAGTTTTTGTTGCTCTGAAAGGTGTCTTCTTGGAGGAGAAGTTTCTAGGAACTGAAATTTCAAGAAAAGAAATAGAGCTTCAAGAAATTGAAGAGAATGAAGATCCATCGACGACTTCAGTCGAACCAGTGGTTCAACAAAGAATTGTTGATTCCCAACCAGACCCACCGGTTGAGGAAGAAGAAACACGCAATCCGCGTAGATCAAGTAGACCACGCTAAGGACCAGATAGGTATCTTGGATTCATTATCGATGAAGATGATGGAAGTCTACTGGAACCATTAACCTACATCGAAGCTGCTGACGGCATAGAGTCTGAAAGATGGCTCGAAGCTGCAATCCATGTATGACAACCAAGTCTGGGTGTTATCAGACTTGCCACCACAGTCACGTGCTGTTGGATGCAAGTGGGTTTTCAAGAAGAAAACTGACATGGATGGGAAAGTGCAAACTTACAAAACACGACTTGTCGCGAAGGGTTTCACGCAAACACATGGTGTGGATTATTCTGAAACCTACTCGCCAGTCGCCATGCTTAAGTCTATTAGGATTCTTATGGCCATATCAGCATATTACGACTATGAGATATGGCAAATGGATGTTAAAACCGCCTTCCTTAACGGGGAGTTGAATGAGGACGTATTCATGATACAACCGGATGGTTTTACTGATCCAAAGAATCCTGATAAAGTATGCAAATTGCTAAAATCCTTTTATGGATTGAAGCAAGCATCTAGAAGTTGGAACTTACACTTTGACAAAAGAATCAAAGAATTTGGTTTTTTCAAGAGTGAGTTCGAGGCGTGTGTCTACACAAAATTCAGTGGGAGCATAAATCTTCCTAGTCTTGTATGTTGACGACATACTGCTCATAGGAAACGATATACCAGCATTGCAAGGAGTAAAATCCTGGTTAGGTAAATGTTTCCAGATGAAGGACTTGGGAGAAGCCGAGTTTATATTAGGTATAAAGATCTATAGGGATAGATCTAGGCGGCTTATTGGACTTAGTCAAAGTACATACATTGACAAAGTACTGAAGAGATTCAGTATGAGTGATTCCAAGAGAGGACTGATTCCAATGACACATGGCATTACACTGAGCAAAGCTTAGAGTCCTACATCTAGCAAGGAAATAGCTAGGATGAGTTTGGTACCATATGCTTCGGCAATTGGATCAATCATGTATGCCATGTTATGTACTAGGCCCGATATTGCTTACTCCATAAGTCTCACAAGCAGATATCAAAAGAACCCTGGTGAACCCCACTGGGTGGCTGTCAAGAACATTCTCAAGTATTTGAGAAGGACGAAAGAAAAGTTCTTGGTCTTTGGAGGTTCGTTGGAAGAATTGCGTGTAACTGGATACACAGATGCAAGCTTCCAAACCGACAGAGACGATTACAAATCTCAATCGGGATTTGTCTTCACACTAAATGGAGGAGCTATATCTTGGAAGAGTCAGAAACAAGTTACGATAGCAGATTCGACTACAGAGGCTGAGTACATTGCTGCAAATGATGCTGGGAAAGAAGCCATGTGGCTTAAGAATTTTATCGAGGATCTTAGAGTTATTGCCAGTATCTCTAGACCCATCGAAATATTCTGTGTTAACAGTGGAGCAATAGCGCAAGCTGTTGAGCCAAGAGAGCATCAAAAGACCAGGCATGTACGCAGGAAATATCACCTCATACGAGAGTATGTTATAGAAGGTGATATTATAATTATGAAAATACCAACGGATGACAACGTCGCTGACCCGTTGACAAACCCACTAGCTGGACCAAAGCATGAGAAACATGCGCACGCTATAGGCATGCAGTACCTAAATATTGGTAGCTAGTAATTTTGATTAGATTCATAGACATGTTTGAAAGCGATACATTATGTAATAACATTTCGTGGGATTGAATAGGAAGTTTTACGTAATATTTTCACATTGACTATTCTTAACTTGTTTTAAAACTATCCTTGATAAACAAAGTTTTTGAGTATCTGAAATGTCTGTGGTTGCTTGAATTTAGTGGGAGCTAGATTCAAGAGTTAATACCATTATGAATATTTATCTATTCATAGTGATTGAATAGAGAAACAAGAGTTGTTAAAATAAATATTGATAGACATCTACAGAGTTCGCTAAACATTAGACGTGACCAAAAGATCGAGATTACTTCATGGAGCCCAAGCATGAGTATTTTCGAGTAGATGTGCTCTGACCTGAGACGTTTTTGTTTGAGACACGATGACTTCTGATCTTTAGCATTTATCTAACGTCACACCTTAAAAGGGTGATCATAAGGAACTTGAGTAAGACAGCGGAAGTCGTGGGCAAGATAACGCAAATGTCAAGATAGAATTTGCACCTTCTTTAATTAGAAGAGATATTTCATGGCCGCTCCACGATTAAGACTACTGAAATGCGTGGCCGCCCTCGGAGAATGATTAGATCGTTCGGTAATCCGTTACTGCAGAAAGTCGAAATCAGAGTCGAGAAAATTCGAGTATATAGAACAAGATCCTTGCTCCATGTCTATTATTCAAATTAAGAAATATCATGATACGAAAGGAAAATTTGTTAGTGTTATTCATTTTATGAATATTTTCTCTGGATGTAAGAGTTCTTATAACCTGGTTATCCTAAATGTCTAGCTAGGGTCCGCTTTAGGCCAACGATGATCAGAAAGTGTTTCTTAACTTGCACAAGTGGGAGTCTGAAGGATTTATGTGCATAGATAAGTACACGTGTCACTGTGTCCAATATTATAAGGCACTAAATGGTCACACCCAATAATGGACAACCGAATAAAGTAAGTTGTGTGGAATAATTAACTAGTTAAGTTAATTATAAAGAAAAAGGATAAATAATAATAATAAGTTAATTATTATTTGTGAGGATGGTTAAATATTAGGTTAAGTATTTAACGGACAGTTAATTAATTAACTAGTAAAAGTCCAAGGGTATAAAGTGTCAATAGGAAGTTAAATTATGAGATTAATCATAATTAGGACCTAAACGTAACATATAACCTTATAAACAAGAGGCTTATGTTAAGGGTTTTAGGTTAATCACATTACACACTCAAAACCCTAAAGTTATCTCCCTCTTCTCTCCTTTTCGGCCGATCGGGTGAAGAAACCCCATAGGGTTCTTCATCGACTTCGTGTTCGACGCAACCCACACCCACACGAGTTTCCTGTATTTCTTTGTTGGTACAACGTGGTCTTGCAGCGTGTCCAGGTGGTGCAGTAGAGGTGGATCAAATATTTAGCAATCCAAAGGTAATGTTCATCATCTCCTTCTTCTCGTGATCTCATTATTTAGTAGAGATCCAGTAATGTGGGATTCAAGTTCCGCCATGTGAATCCTACAAGCTATTCCTACAATATGTCCCGTTTTTCAAAGCTCTTCACGGATGCACCAAGAAGGGAACGGTTGAATGGACGGATGAGGCTGAAAAGGCCTTCGTCGAATTGAAACAGCATCTAAGGACTATCCATATGATGGCTAGTCCTATCAGGGGTGAATCTTTGACTATTTACCTATCAACGAATCTAGAAGCAGTCAGCTCTGTGCTCATTGTTGAACGAGAAAAGAAGCAGATACCGGTGTACTTCGTTAGCCGAGCTTTGCAGAATGTTGAGCTGAATTATTCGACGATTGAAAAGTTGATACTGGCATTGGTATACACGGCTAGGCGATTAAAAATATACTTCCAAGCTCATCCACTAAGCGTACTAACTAACCAGCCCTTGAAGACCATCTTGCTGCAGCCGGGCGCTCCGGACGATTAACGAAGTGGGCAAAAGAGTTAGCTGAGCATGATATAACCTTTCGTCCGAGGCAAAGCATTAAGGGTCAGGCTCTGGCCGACTTCCTTGTGGAAATGCCGGATGAAGAAAGCGTATCCTTAGCAGAGAATGCTGAGTCAGCCGGAACAAGTGATTCGGTCGGATTGTTCTGGCAAATGTACACGGACGGAGATGCAAGGGCGGAAGGTTGTGTGGCAGGAGTGGTTATGACAGGTCCAAATGATGAAAAGGATACTTACGCCTTACGGTTCGACTTCAAGTGTTCGAACAATGAAGCTGAATATGAAGCGTTATTGGCCGGTTTGAGTTTAGCAAAAAGTTTGGGGATCAGCAGGATGAAGGCTTTTGCAGATTCTATGCTTTTGCAGATTCTATGTTAGTAGTAAATCAAATAAAGGGTTCGTACGAAGCCAAATAGGTTCATATGAAGAAGTACCTGATGAAGGTCAAGGAGGCAATTTCGGGCCTCAAAGAGTTCGAAATAACTCAAGTCCCGAGAACAAAAAACAAGGAGGCAGATGCTCTGAGTAAGTTAGCATCCATGTTGTTTTGCCATTTAACTAAAGAAGTATTAGTGGAAGTCCTCGCGGAACGAAGCATCAAAGAGACGCATGACAAAGTCATGGATAGGGGTGCGCATGGGGCGGTTTCAGGCGGTTTTAGGCTCAAAATGAAACCAATCCGCTAATTTCGGTTTTAAGATTTTCCAATCCAATGGTTTTGGTTTCTATCGGTTTCGGTTTTAGCGGTTTCTGGCCTTAAATGGTCCGGTTTCGTTTTTAAAACCGAAACTACTTGATTTTCAACATTAATATACAATTTCGTACACTAAACTACATTTTCCAACATTACTAATATTCATGCACTAATAATTAACAAACCCACTATAGTTAACTAATAAATCATCTGTATACATACACATAAACACATGAACTACATGAATGTGGTTTAATGAGTAACAAACATTCAATAATTAACCAGTAAATATTCTATTGTTAAAAACTAATAAGCATTCTGTATGCAGTATGCGATGTGACAATGCATACACAAAGTGATAAACATAAACACATGAAATTTAACTTAATTCTTTGCCGGCGCTCCTTTGGGTCTTCCGAATAAAATGACAGGTTGATTCCAAAGTTAACTAGTTAAGTAACTTTAATAGTTTATGAACTCAAATAGTTAATGGTTTAAATAGTTAATTGACGCTACACGAGTTAGATCTTCAAATATTTATATAAGTTGACTTCCATTTAATAACTATATAACTAAAAAAATAAATATAATATTAATTATTAGTGGGGCGGTTTTTGGCTAAAACCGAAACCAAAAAGAAACCGTCGATTTTTTCAAAATTTAAAACCGAACCGTCGGTTTTGGAATGGTTTCGGTTTTAACGGTTCGGTTTTGACGATTTTAACGGATTGGTTTTGGTTTTTCGGTTTTGATGCTCACCCCTAGTCATGGACACCAGTCCGGAAGCAGGTTGTTTGAACTTCCGTATACGAAGGTACCTGCAGGAAGGGGCCTGCCTGAGGATAAGAAAGAAGCCAGGAAGATCCGGGTCAATGCAAGTAAATATATGATTAAAGAAGGGATCTTATACAGGAAGGGCTATTCAACTCCTTGGTTGAGGTGCTTAAGAATAGCGGACGGAGCGAGAGCCATAGAAGATGTTCATGAAGGGTTATGCGATTCACACTCTGGAGCGACGGCGCTCACGCATAAATTATTCCGAGCAGGGTATTTCTGGACAAACATGTATGCGGATACGAGGGAATACATCAAGAAGTGTAAACAATGTCAGGTATATTCCGACGTTCCAAACATGGCAATGATTAACCTCACAAGTATCGTTTGTCCATGGCCCTTCTGCCAGTGGGGGATAGATATAGTGGGTCCTTTCCCAAAGGCAGCCGGAGGGATGAAATTTCTGCTTGTTGCGGTAGATTACTTCACTAAATGGGTGGAAGCGGAGGATCTGGCATGTATATCCGGATCCAATATTGTGACGTTTGTGTGGCGACAGATTGTATGAAGATTCGGACTCCCCGACGCAATTGTTTGTGTCAACGGGAAGCAATTCGCAAGTAATCATTTCAAGGAATGGTGTGCGAAACTTTCCATCCGACAGAATTTTACCTATGTAGCATATCCTCAGGAAGACGGCCAAAAGGAAGTTATGAATAAGACGATAGGGAAAGGGATAAAGAAGCGCTTGAACCCGATGAAAGGAGGATGTGTGGACGAGCTACAAAGTGTCCTGTGGGCGTACCAGACAACAATCAGAAGTGCTACAGGGGAGACTCCATATAGTCTGGTGTATGGATCTGTTAGGTCACAACAACCCTGGTTTGTTTGATAATTGTTTAGATCAATAATTTACTTAAGACAATTAAGGTGATTAACACAGTAATTTAGTCAAACGTATATTATTCCACAAAGTGTGGCTTGTAGCGGAAATACAAGACCACTTGAACAATTACAAAGAGATATGAGTGAAAGCGTAAATTGATAAGTACTCCTTTGCAAGATGATCTCTATTTATAATGAAATAGAGATCTTACATAATGGGCAAAGGAGTAACCGAAGGACTAAGCTAAGGAAATGGCTAAGATCAAGGGATTTGATCTTAGTCCGTTACTATACTGGCTCTCACTCAGTCCTTCTACTCAGTATTGGATTTCCAATACTGAGTGTTGATACTGTGTAACATCCCGAGACCCGACCCTTAATATTTTATTACTTTTGGTAAGTAATATCTTATTGTTTAATGTTTTATTATTTTATATGATTTTATTTGATTTAATTGAATTAATTGTATTTTTAACCATGGGGTTAAAAATTAGTAAAAAACTGAGATATTTAAATATTAAAATGATTTTTACATATTTGGGTTCATTTCTGAATCAGGGTTCTAAAAATATCTTCGTTGTTAAAATGGGTGTTAGTTAAGTCTATTTAATTTATCTGCGAAGTAATATCCGATACTGTGTTTTTATTGAAAATACCTGTGATGGTAGGGGGTTACGTGTGATATTTGTGGCTAGGTGTCAAAAATCAGATTTCTCCCTCTTGTTTCTTTCCCAGCTCGACACAAACACACACACCACACACACACTTAAGCTTTCTTCTAAATTGATGCTTGAATCTTGAAGTTCTTGTCTCTTCCTTGTGATTTTCAGAATCTAGAAGCAAATCTAAGTAAGTTATCTCCTTCCTTGGCTAGGGTTTGATGTTCTTGAGCTTTGTTGTGATAGGGTTCTTAAGTTAAGTGGGTTTTCTTGTAGTTATTGTTGAATCTTGATGGAAATCCGAAATTGATGCTTGATTTGGTGTTTATTCGAGTTCTTGCAAGTTATATGTGATGAATTGTTAGTGGTAGTGCATTTGGTGAAGCTTTCATAAAGCTCCATCAATGGTGGATTGGGTAAGAAGATGGAGATCTTCCCTAAATTGGTGAAATGTGAATTTTGATGTTCTTGATGTTGTGTTAGGTTAGTTATGCATGTTAGAATGGTAATTGTTAATCATGAAGATCACTAGTTAGCTTTTGTGAAAATGCATAAAAGATGGTAGTGTTTGGCTAGATGGAAATTTGGTCATAACTAGCTAAAATTGTGAATTGTTGACTTTGGTCAAATCTGGGAATTGACTTTTAGTCTTGTATGGCTTGTAAACTTTAATTATCAAATTCATGCTAGAAATGTGTTAGTTGAATGAATTGTAAGCTCAAGTGTGTAGGTTTCATGTCTTGACCCGTTTGGTTGCTTAATTGTGAAATTGACTTAAGTAAAGTCAAAATTGGTAACACTTGCAATTGGATGCAAGAAGTATGTTGGTTATGTAAATTGGATGTTGATCATGTAGTTTAACTCATTGGATTATGTTGTGTGAATGTCCGACATATGATTCTTGTTTTGACCCGTTTGGGCCTAAGGTGCAATGTGACCAATTGGCATAACGAATTGACTTGTTGAAGTTTAGACCTTAGTAGTTGTTATGTGTATAAATACAAGTAATTGGTTGTAAGTTGTGGTTGCAAGATGTGGCCTTAAGCTTGTATTACTTATTAATCATTTGGTGATTTCGGGTGACTAATTCGGTATTCATTTTGTACAGGAAAAGGGAAGGAGCCTCAGTGATATAAGATCATTGAGCTCGGCACAAAAAGGAAGCAAAGGTGAGTGGACTTAACCTTCTTTCTTGTGTGATGTTCAAAATTAGAGAATGGTAGAGTTTTGAGAAAAATGCAGGATTTTGACTGTCTGAAGGAAATCGCGACGCGATCCTCTGGTTCGCGACGCGATGCCGTTTCCGGCTAGAACAGAAAGCCGAAATAGCGTTTGGGAAAAATAATAGCGTCGGGAGTTCGCGACGCGATCTTAAATAGCGACGCGATCTTTGCCTGGTGCAAATCCTTGTTGTGATTTTCTTGGTTTATTTCTTTGATGCCTAGTGGTTACTGGTATTAGAAGTAAGTGGTTATGTGCACATGTTTTTTTAGAGGTTAGCTATGGTGGTTTTCGGCTACGCTTCGTTACTCTTGGTAGGGGCGATCAGACTCCTTCGTATTCGTTATGTAAGGAGGGATCACCGTGCCTCTAGTAAAGAAGCCATCGGTTGACTGTTGTTGGCCGACAACAGTTGAAGGTCCTCGCCCGACCGCCGATCCTCTTTTAACGTCCAATTGCTTGTGGAAGTTTGGACGGGTTTCCCTATTGATTTCCCTCGATGTTCTAATTTGTTGTAGTTATGCAAATTGATGTTTATTTCTATTCACTTAGCTTTGTGCTAATCCCTCATTTGTTGACTCTTTTCAGGTTGTGGATTAGGCTTGTTTAGAGTCGGGTTTTGGAAGTATGACCGCACTCTGATTTTGTATACCGGGTCGAGCCTGTTTTAGTAACACCTTAAAATGTTTTAAATATTTAGTTAATATGTAAAGTTTTTATGTTGTGTAATAATTTAGGATGTATGTCTTCTTAAATCGCTTCCGTATGTTTATTTATTTCAAAAAAAAAAATGGCTCTACATTGTGGTGTTACAATTTGGTATCAGAGCCCAGGTTTGGCGATGGTTGCACATTTAGGTGTACCATTCCCAAATCTTGGCTCGAGTTGGTCAAACTTCCATAATTTTGGGAGTGGATTAGTCGAGTGAATATGAATTGTGTGTAAGTAGTAGTTAGTAGATAGGTACTAACGATTTAAACTAATAGTTCGTGAGATGTTGTGCTTGTTACATATATGACAGATAACGATTCCAATCCGCCGATAACCACGCCGAACCCCGAACAAGGAATCATTGGTACTTCTCGGGATACAAATGAAGACAGGGAAGATTACATTATAAGAATGGAAAGTTGTTTGGAACATCTTCAGAATCTGGTTGATAGCATGAGCCAGAACCAAAAAATAACCAACCCCCAAATTTCCCTCCCGTGTTTACTCCATCAATGTCCGTTCCCTCCATGCAAATTCCCACAACTCCCGCTTTTACCATGACGGTTCCCCTAATGTCAACCACACCTGAACCTAATCCAATAATGTCACAACCACAATACTTTTATGTTAACCCAAGCCAGGGTTTACCTCAATACCAATTTACCAACCAACCCTACCCATTCGGCATGAAACCAAGTTGCACTTTCAAACAATTTCTAGACTGTAAACCCCCTGAATTCAGTGGGAGTAGAGATCCCAATGTCACTATGAACTGGTTAAGAGAAATGGAAAGAACATTAGATGCTTGCGGGTGTGATGACCAACACCGGGTCATGTATGCCACACGAAAATTAGTAGGTGGGGCTATGAATTGGTGGGATACTTTAATTGAGCATCTACCTAAGGAAGTCAAAAACAGTATAACATGGGATCAATTTAAAGAACAAGTGTGCAAGCGTTATTGCAATTCGTTTGAGATGGATAGAATTCGATCGGAATTTTTAAATTTGCGGATGACTGAAAGAATGACGGTTGATGATTTGATTGAACAATTTAATGAAAAGCTGAGGTTTGTGCAACAATGGGTTCCTGATGAGTCGTCGAAGATAAAACATTTTATTGGTGCTTTGCGACCCGAGTACCGAACCACAGCAAGACTTGCTACCACACTATCACAGGCTTTTGATTTGGCCAAAACTGTTGAAGGCGATTTAAATTCTCGTGATTGGGTGACCAAAGATAGACCGGAGTATCAAAAGTTCAGGTCCACACAATCGGGTTCTCAACAAAACAAGAAGGGGCAAAGAAATCAAAGGTTTACTAGTCCGAATCGTAAACCGTCGGGTGGAAATTCGGGTCAAAGGACACAGTAGTGTGTTAGATGTAGATCTTCTCATAGTGGAGCTTGTACGGCCCAAACGATGCGGTGTGTCAGGTGCGGACAGTATGGGCACGAGATGAATGATTGTAAATTCCCAAGAAGTGTTTGCTGGAATTGTCATAAAGAAGGTCACAGAGTCGGTGATTGTCCTTCGGATAGAAGATCGGGTTCTGGGTCGGTTGGGGGAACGGTGGCATCATCTCCTCAAAAGAGGAAGAACCGTCCTACATCAAAGGGTCGAGCTTTCAAAATGACGGTCGAAGAGGCTACCACTACTGATGATGTCGTCACTGGTATGTTTCCGATAAATAACATAGATGCTCGTGTGTTGTTTGATTCTGGAGCTAATCGTTCATTTATTTCTGTGGATTTCCATGCTAAGTTAAAATTGCCTACATCTGTGGTAACTACTCCATTGGAAGTGGAAGTAGCTGATGGTTATGTGGTGCCAGTCACAACATCTGTGACTGGGGCAAATATTAATATTGATGGGGCGTGTTTTAATATGTTTTTACTTTTAAAACCAATATCTGGTTTCGATGTGGTCCTTGGAATGGATTGGCTTAGTTTAAATAAAGCACTAATAAATTGTGACAAGAAATTGATTTCATTTCCATTGCCTGACGGGACACACGTAGTGGCCCGTGGGGATCGGGTTAATACATCTCTCCCTATTATTTCATTCATGAAAGCTAGAAAATCTCTAGCCAAAGGATGTGAATCGTTTCTTGCTTATGCTATTGATGTCAGAAAAGAAAAGCAGGTTGTTAGAGACATCCGGGTGGTATCGGAATACCCGGAGGTCTTTCCCGATGAGTTGCCTGGGTTACCTCCTATTCGGGAGGTAGAATTCAAAATTGATTTGGTTCCGGGAGCCAGTCCCGTAGCCAGGGCTCCGTACAGATTAGCACCGTCAGAAATTCGGGAAATGATGATACAGATACAAGAGTTATTGGATAAGGGTTTCATCAGACCGAGTTCTTCGCCTTGGGGTGCACCAGTTTTGTTTGTTAAAAAGAAAGACGGCACTATGAGAATGTGTATTGATTACCGTGAGTTGAATAAGAGAACGGTTAAGAATAAGTATCCGTTACCGCGTATTGATGACTTGTTTGATCAGTTGCAAGGGGCTTCATACTTTTCAAAGATCAATTTAAGGTCGGGTTATCACCAAGTCCGGGTTCATGAGACCGATATCCCAAAAACCGCGTTTCGAACGAGATACGGTCACTACGAATTTCTAGTAATGCCATTCGGTTTGACGAATGCTCCCGCTATATTCATGGATCTTATGAACCGGGTATGTCGACCGTACCTTGATAAATTTGTAATTGTTTTTATTGATGATATACTAATTTATTCCAAAACCGATTTGGATCATGAGAATCACCTAAGGCAAGTTTTAGACACTTTGAAACGGGAACAACTCTATGCTAAGTTTTCAAAGTGTGAGTTTTGGCTCCGGGAAGTTCAGTTTTTGGGGCATGTAATTTGTCAAGAAGGGGTGAAGGTGGACCCATCTAAGATAACCGCGGTGATGAATTGGAGTGCCCCGAAGACTCCATCCGAAATTAAAAGTTTTCTAGGTTTGGCCGGTTATTATAGAAGGTTCATCAAGAATTTCTCAAAGATTGCTAGTCCGTTGACAAAGTTGACACGAAAAGATGTTCCATATCGGTGGGGTGATGATCAAGAAAGGGCGTTTCAATTGTTAAAACAATTATTGTGTCAAGCTCCAATACTAGCCTTACCCGAAGGCTCGGATGATTTTATAGTTTATTGTGATGCATCTTATTCGGGTTTGGGTTGTGTACTAATGCAAAGAGACCGGGTGATTGCTTATGCCTCTCGTCAATTGAAATCCCATGAAAATAATTACCCGACCCATGATTTAGAGCTCGCGGCGGTGATTTTCGCATTAAAGTTGTGGAGGCATTATCTTTATGGAACCAAATGTGTTATATGTACCGATCATAAAAGCCTTCAATATGTTTTCTCACAAAAAGATTTGAATGTAAGGCAACGAAGGTGGTTAGAACTCATTAAAGACTATGATTGTGAAATTCGATACCACCCGGGGAAAGCTAATGTAGTTGCCGATGCCTTAAGTCGTAAGGGATCATCGGAGGTGGTTCAGTTTATGCGTATGGAAATTGTGTCCGATATTATTGACCGGTTGAGAATATGTCAAATAGAAGCCTTGAAAGACGAAAACTTGAAATCGGAAATTATGTATAAGCGAAAAGATGAGTTGATTGATGATACTCGAAGATTGAAAACGTTTCGGTCACGAATTTGGGTACCGTTACTCGGAGGATTACGGGAATTAATATTGGAAGAATCGCACAAATCACGTTTATCTATCCATCCGGGTTGTACAAAGATGTACAATGATTTGAAAGTTTTGTATTGGTGGCCCTCTATGAAGTTAGATATTGCCCGTTTTGTTGAAAAATGCCATGTTTGTGCTCAAGTCAAGGCCGAACATCAAAAACCGTATGGGTCGTTAAAACAGTTAGATATTCCCGAGTGGAAATGGGAGAATATTACAATGGATTTCGTCACGAAATTACCTCGTACCCAAAAGAACCACGATATGATTTGGGTAATTGTCGATCGGTTGACCAAAAGTGCTCACTTTTTGGCCACAAACGAAACCGCATCACTCGACAAATTGGCTAAGTTGTATATAGATGAGATTGTTTCCCGACATGGTATTCCGTTATCTATTGTATCTGATCGGGATCCTCGATTCGTTTCCAATTTTTGGAAGAGCTTGCAAAGAGAATTAGGTTCTCGGGTGAATTTGAGCACGGCATATCACCCACAAACAGACGGTCAGACAGAAAGAACCATTCAGACTTTGGAAGATATGTTACGGGCATGTGTATTGGAATATGGTGGGTCGTGGGATTCTCATTTGCCTTTGATCGAGTTTGCTTATAACAACTCGTATCATTCGAGTATTAAAATGCCACCCTATGAAATGTTGTACGGAAGGCGGTGTAGAACTCCCACATGTTGGCTTGAAGCGGGAGAAAAACAATTTGCGGGTCCCGAGATTGTTCAGATAACTGCCGATAAGGTGGCGATTGCTCGTGAAAAGTTGAAAGCCGCTCGGGATAGACAGAAAATGTATGCGGATCCACGGCGTCGACCCGTAACTTTTGTTGAGGGTGAACGGGTTTATTTGAAAGTTTCCCCATGGAAGGGTGTTATTCGTTTCGGAAAGCGGGGAAAATTAGCACCGAGGTTTATTGGCCCGTTTGTTATTCGTCAAGTGGTGAATGATCAAACCATTGCACTTGATCTTCCTCCGGAATTGTCGGGTATTCATGACACGTTTAATGTGTGTTATTTGAGGAAGTGTAATAGTGATGAGGAAATACCGGTATTACCGATTGCAGATTTAAAGGTGGATTCGAGAAAGCGGTTAATTGAGGAGCCGGTTGAAATTTTGGATCATAAGGTAACAAAGTTGAGAAAGAAACAGATACCGATGGTTCTGGTTAAGTGGAGACATAGTTTGGGTGCCGATATGACGTGGGAAACCGAATAAGATATGAAGAATCGTTATCCGAATTTTTTTTGATCAAGGTGAGATTCCGGGGACGGAATCTGTTTAAGGAGGGGAGATTTGTAACATCCCGAGACCCGACCCTTAATATTTTATTACTTTTGGTAAGTAATATCTTATTGTTTAATGTTTTATTATTTTATATGATTTTATTTGATTTAATTGAATTAATTGTATTTTTAACCATGGGGTTAAAAATTAGAAAAAAACTGAGATATTTAAATATTAAAATGATTTTTACATATTTGGGTTCATTTCTGAATCAGGGTTCTAAAAATATCTTCGTTGTTAAAATGGGTGTTAGTTAAGTCTATTTCATTTATCTGCGAAGTAATATCCGATACTGTGTTTTTATTGAAAATACCTGTGATGGTAGGGGGTTACGTGTGATATTTGTGGCTAGGTGTCAAAAATCAGATTTCTCCCTCTTGTTTCTTTCCCATCTCGACACAAACACACACACCACACACACACTTAAGCTTTCTTCTAAATTGATGCTTGAATCTTGAAGTTCTTGTCTCTTCCTTGTGATTTTCAGAATCTAGAAGCAAATCTAAGTAAGTTATCTCCTTCCTTGGCTAGGGTTTGATGTTCTTGAGCTTTGTTGTGATAGGGTTCTTAAGTTAAGTGGGTTTTCTTGTAGTTATTGTTGAATCTTGATGGAAATCCGAAATTGATGCTTGATTTGGTGTTTATTCGAGTTCTTGCAAGTTATATGTGATGAATTGTTAGTGGTAGTGCATTTGGTGAAGCTTTCATAAAGCTCCATCAATGGTGGATTGGGGAAGAAGATGGAGATCTTCCCTAAATTGGTGAAATGTGAATTTTGATGTTCTTGATGTTGTGTTAGGTTAGTTATGCATGTTAGAATGGTAATTGTTAATCATGAAGATCACTAGTTAGCTTTTGTGAAAATGCATAAAAGATGGTAGTGTTTGGCTAGATGGAAATTTGGTCATAACTAGCTAAAATTGTGAATTGTTGACTTTGGTCAAATCTGGGAATTGACTTTTAGTCTTGTATGGCTTGTAAACTTTAATTATCAAATTCATGCTAGAAATGTGTTAGTTGAATGAATTGTAAGCTCAAGTGTGTAGGTTTCATGTCTTGACCCGTTTGGTTGCTTAATTGTGAAATTGACTTAAGTAAAGTCAAAATTGGTAACACTTGCAATTGGATGCAAGAAGTATGTTGGTTATGTAAATTGGATGTTGATCATGTAGTTTAACTCATTGGATTATGTTGTGTGAATGTCCGACATATGATTCTTGTTTTGACCCGTTTGGGCCTAAGGTGCAATGTGACCAATTGGCATAACGAATTGACTTGTTGAAGTTTAGACCTTAGTAGTTGTTATGTGTATAAATACAAGTAATTGGTTGTAAGTTGTGGTTGCAAGATGTGGCCTTAAGCTTGTATTACTTATTAATCATTTCGTGATTTCGGGTGACTAATTCGGTATTCATTTTGTACAGGAAAAGGGAAGGAGCCTCAGTGATATAAGATCATTGAGCTCGGCACAAAAAGGAAGCAAATGTGAGTGGACTTAACCTTCTTTCTTGTGTGATGTTCAAAATTAGAGAATGGTAGAGTTTTGAGAAAAATGCAGGATTTTGACTGTCTGAAGGAAATCCCGACGCGATCCTCTGGTTCGCGACGCGATGCCGTTTCCGGCTAGAACAGAAAGCCGAAATAGCGTTTGGGAAAAATAATAGCGTCGGGAGTTCGCGACGCGATCTTAAATAGCGACGCGATCTTTGCCTGGTGCAAATCCTTGTTGTGATTTTCTTGGTTTACTTCTTTGATGCCTAGTGGTTAGTGGTATTAGAAGTAAGTGGTTATGTGCACATGTTTTTTTAGAGGTTAGCTATGGTGGTTTTCGGCTACGCTTCGTTACTCTTGGTAGGGGCGATCAGACTCCTTCGTATTCGTTATGTAAGGAGGGATCACCGTGCCTCTAGTAAAGAAGCCATCGGTTGACTGTTGTTGGCCGACAACAGTTGAAGGTCCTCGCCCGACCGCCGATCCTCTTTTAACGTCCAATTGCTTGTGGAAGTTTGGACGGGTTTCCCTATTGATTTCCCTCGATGTTCTAATTTGTTGTAGTTATGCAAATTGATGTTTATTTCTATTCACTTAGCTTTGTGCTAATCCCTCATTTGTTGACTCTTTTCAGGTTGTGGATTAGGCTTGTTTAGAGTCGGGTTTTGGAAGTATGACCGCACTCTGATTTTGTATACCGGGTCGAGCCTGTTTTAGTAACACCTTAAAATGTTTTAAATATTTAGTTAATATGTAAAGTTTTATGTTGTGTAATAATTTAGGATGTATGTCTTCTTAAATCGCTTCCGTATGTTTATTTATTTCAAAAAAAAAAAAATGGCTCTACATTGTGGTGTTACAATTTGGTATCAGAGCCCAGGTTTGGCGATGGTTGCACATTTAGGTGTACCATTCCCAAATCTTGGCTCGAGTTGGTCAAACTTCCCTAATTTTGGGAGTGGATTAGTCGAGTGAATATGAATTGTGTGTTAGTAGTAGTTAGTAGATAGGTACTAACGATTTAAACTAATAGTTCGTGAGATGTTGTGCTTGTTACATATATGACAGATAACGATTCCAATCCGCCGATAACCACGCCGAACCCCGAACAAGGAATCATTGGTACTTCTCGGGATACAAATGAAGACAGGGAAGATTACATTATAAGAATGGAAAGTCGTTTGGAACATCTTCAGAATCTGGTTGATAGCATGAGCCAGAACCAAAATAACCAACCCCCAAATTTCCCTCCTGTGTTTACTCCATCAATGTACGTTCCCTCCATGCAAATTCCCACAACTCCCGCTTTTACCATGACGGTTCCCCTAATGTCAACCACACCTGAACCTAATCCAATAATGTCACAACCACAATACTTTTATGTTAACCCAAGCCAGGGTTTACCTCAATACCAATTTACCAACCAACCCTACCCATTCGGCATGAAACCAAGTTGCACTTTCAAACAATTTCTAGACTGTAAACCCCCTGAATTCAGTGGGAGTAGAGATCCCAATGTCACTATGAACTGGTTAAGATAAATGGAAAGAACATTAGATGCTTGCGGGTGTGATGACCAACACCGGGTCATGTATGCCACACGAAAATTAGTAGGTGGGGCTATGAATTGGTGGGATACTTTAATTGAGCATCTACCTAAGGAAGTCAAAAACGGTATAACATGGGATCAATTTAAAGAACAAGTGTGCAAGCGTTATTACAATTCGTTTGAGATGGATAGAATTCGATCGGAATTCTTAAATTTGCGGATGACTGAAAGAATGACGGTTGATGATTTGATTGAACAATTTAATGAAAAGCTGAGGTTTGTGCAACAATGGGTTCCTGATGAGTCGTCGAAGATAAAACATTTTATTGGTGCTTTGCGACCCGAGTACCGAACCACAGCAAGACTTGCTACCACACTATCACAGGCTTTTGATTTGGCCAAAACTGTTGAAGGCGATTTAAATTCTCGTGATTGGGTGACCAAAGATAGACCGGAGTATCAAAAGTTCAGGTCCACACAATCGGGTTCTCAACAAAACAAGAAGGGGCAAAGAAATCAAAGGTTTACTAGTCCGAATCGTAAACCGTCGGGTGGAAATTCGGGTCAAAGGACACAGTGGTGTGTTAGATGTAGATCTTCTCATAGTGGGGCTTGTACGGCCCAAACGATGCGGTGTGTCAGGTGCGGACAGTATGGGCACGAGATGAATGATTGTAAATTCCCAAGAAGTGTTTGCTGGAATTGTCATAAAGAAGGTCACAGAGTCGGTGATTGTCCTTCGGATAGAAGATCGGGTTCTGGGTCGGTTGGGGGATCGGTGGCATCATCTCCTCAAAAGAGGAAGAACCGTCCTACATCAGAGGGTCGAGCTTTCAAAATGACGGTCGAAGAGGCTACCACTACTGATGATGTCATCACTGGTATGTTTCCGATAAATAACATAGATGCTCGTGTGTTGTTTGATTCTGGAGCTAATCGTTCATTTATTTCTGTGGATTTCCATGCTAAGTTAAAATTGCCTACATCTGTGGTAACTACTCCATTGGAAGTGGAAGTAGCTGATGGTTATGTGGTGCCAGTCACAACATCTGTGACTGGGGCAAATATTAATATTGATGGGGCGTGTTTTAATATGTTTTTACTTTTAAAACCAATATCTGGTTTCGATGTGGTCCTTGGAATGGATTGGCTTAGTTTAAATAAAGCACTAATAAATTGTGACAAGAAATTGATTTCATTTCCATTGCCTGACGGGACACACGTAGTGGCCCATGGGGATCGGGTTAATACATCTCTCCCTATTATTTCATTCATGAAAGCTAGAAAATCTCTAGCCAAAGGATGTGAATCGTTTCTTGCTTATGCTATTGATGTCAGAAAAGAAAAGCAGGTTGTTAGAGACATCCGGGTGGTATCGGAATACCCGGAGGTCTTTCCCGATGAGTTGCCTGGGTTACCTCCTATTCGGGAGGTAGAATTCAAAATTGATTTGGTTCCGGGAGCCAGTCCCGTAGCCAGGGCTCCGTACAGATTAGCACCGTCAGAAATTCGGGAAATGATGACGCAGATACAAGAGTTATTGGATAAGGGTTTCATCAGACCGAGTTCTTCGCCTTGGGGTGCACCAGTTTTGTTTGTTAAAAAGAAAGACGGCACTATGAGAATGTGTATTGATTATCGTGAGTTGAATAAGAGAACGGTTAAGAATAAGTATCCGTTACCGCGTATTGATGACTTGTTTGATCAGTTGCAAGGGGCTTCATACTTTTCAAAGATCAATTTAAGGTCGGGTTATCACCAAGTCCGGGTTCATGAGACCGATATCCCAAAAACCGCGTTTCGAACGAGATACGGTCACTACGAATTTCTAGTCATGCCATTCGGTTTGACGAATGCTCCCGCTATATTCATGGATCTTATGAACCGGGTATGTCGACCGTACCTTGATAAATTTGTAATTGTTTTTATTGATGATATACTAATTTATTCCAAAACCGATTTGGATCATGAGAATCACCTAAGGCAAGTTTTAGACACTTTGAAACGGGAACAACTCTATGCTAAGTTTTCAAAGTGTGAGTTTTGGCTCCGGGAAGTTCAGTTTTTGGGGCATGTAATTTGTCAAGAAGGGGTGAAGGTGGACCCATCTAAGATAACTGCGGTGATGAATTGGAGTGCCCCGAAGACTCCATCCGAAATTAAAAGTTTTCTAGGTTTGGCCGGTTATTATAGAAGGTTCATCAAGAATTTCTCAAAGATTGCTAGTCCGTTGACAAAGTTGACACGAAAAGATGTTCCATATCGGTGGGGTGATGATCAAGAAAGGGCGTTTCAATTGTTAAAACAATTATTGTGTCAAGCTCCAATACTAGCCTTACCCGAAGGCTCAGATGATTTTATAGTTTATTGTGATGCATCTTATTCGGGTTTGGGTTGTGTACTAATGCAAAGAGACCGGGTGATTGCTTATGCCTCTCGTCAATTGAAATCCCATGAAAATAATTACCCGACCCATGATTTAGAGCTCGCGGCGGTGATTTTCGCATTAAAGTTGTGGAGGCATTATCTTTATGGAACCAAATGTGTTATATGTACCGATCATAAAAGCCTTCAATATGTTTTCTCACAAAAAGATTTGAATGTAAGGCAACGAAGGTGGTTAGAGCTCATTAAAGACTATGATTGTGAAATTCGATACCACCCGGGGAAAGCTAATGTAGTTGCCGATGCCTTAAGTCGTAAGGGATCATCGGAGGTGGTTCAGTTTATGCGTATGGAAATTGTGTCCGATATTATTGACCGGTTGAGAATATGTCAAATAGAAGCCTTGAAAGACGAAAACTTGAAATCGGAAATTATGTATAAGCGAAAAGATGAGTTGATTGATGATACTCGAAGATTGAAAACGTTTCGATCACGAATTTGGGTACCGTTACTCGGAGGATTACGGGAATTAATATTGGAAGAATCGCACAAATCACATTTATCTATCCATCCGGGTTGTACAAAGATGTACAATGATTTGAAAGTTTTGTATTGGTGGCCCTCTATGAAGTTAGATATTGCCCGTTTTGTTGAAAAATGCCATGTTTGTGCTCAAGTCAAGGCCGAACATCAAAAACCGTATGGGTCGTTAAAACAGTTAGATATTCCCGAGTGGAAATGGGAGAATATTACATAGGATTTCGTCACGAAATTACCTCGTACCCAAAAGAACCACGATATGATTTGGGTAATTGTCGATCGGTTGACCAAAAGTGCTCACTTTTTGGCCACAAACGAAACCGCATCACTCGACAAATTGGCTAAGTTGTATATAGATGAGATTGTTTCCCGACATGGTATTCCGTTATCTATTGTATCTGATCGGGATCCTCGATTCGTTTCCAATTTTTGGAAGAGCTTGCAAAGAGAATTAGGTTCTCGGGTGAATTTGAGCACGGCATATCACCCACAAACAGACGTTCAGACAGAAAGAACCATTCAGACTTTGGAAGATATGTTACGGGCATGTGTATTGGAATATGGTGGGTCGTGGGATTCTCATTTGCCTTTGATCGAGTTTGCTTATAACAACTCGTATCATTCGAGTATTAAAATGCCACCCTATGAAATGTTGTACGGAAGGCGGTGTAGAACTCCCACATGTTGGCTTGAAGCGGGAGAAAAACAATTTGCGGGTCCCGAGATTGTTCAGATAACTGCCGATAAGGTGGCGATTGCTCGTGAAAAGTTGAAAGCCGCTCGGGATAGACAGAAAATGTATGCGGATCCACGGCGTCGACCCGTAACTTTTGTTGAGGGTGAACGGGTTTATTTGAAAGTTTCCCCATGGAAGGGTGTTATTCGTTTCGGAAAGCGGGGAAAATTAGCACCGAGGTTTATTGGCCCGTTTGTTATTCGTCAAGTGGTGAATGATCAAACCGTTGCACTTGATCTTCCTCCGGAATTGTCGGGTATTCATGACACGTTTAATGTGTGTTATTTGAGGAAGTGTAATAGTGATGAGGAAATACCGGTATTACCGATTGCAGATTTAAAGGTGGATTCGAGAAAGCGGTTAATTGAGGAGCCGGTTGAAATTTTGGATCATAAGGTAACAAAGTTGAGAAAGAAACAGATACCGATGGTTCTGGTTAAGTGGAGACATAGTTTGGGTGCCGATATGACGTGGGAAACCGAATCAGATATGAAGAATCGTTATCCGAATTTTTTTTGATCAAGGTGAGATTCCGGGGACGGAATCTCTTTAAGGAGGGGAGATTTATAACATCCCGAGACCCGACCCTTAATATTTTATTACTTTTGGTAAGTAATATCTTATTGTTTAATGTTTTATTATTTTATATGATTTTATTTGATTTAATTGAATTAATTGTATTTTTAACCATGGGGTTAAAAATTAGTAAAAAACTGAGATATTTAAATATTAAAATGATTTTTACATATTTGGGTTCATTTCTGAATCAGGGTTCTAAAAATATCTTCTTTGTTAAAATGGGTGTTAGTTAAGTCTATTTAATTTATCTGCGAAGTAATATCCGATACTGTGTTTTTATTGAAAATACCTGTGATGGTAGGGGGTTACGTGTGATATTTGTGGCTAGGTGTCAAAAATCAGATTTCTCCCTCTTGTTTCTTTCCCATCTCGACACAAACACACACACCACACACACACTTAAGCTTTCTTCTAAATTGATGCTTGAATCTTGAAGTTCTTGTCTCTTCCTTGTGATTTTCAGAATCTAGAAGCAAATCTAAGTAAGTTATCTCCTTCCTTGGCTAGGGTTTGATGTTCTTGAGCTTTGTTGTGATAGGGTTCTTAAGTTAAGTGGGTTTTCTTGTAGTTATTGTTGAATCTTGATGGAAATCCGAAATTGATGCTTGATTTGGTGTTTATTCGAGTTCTTACAAGTTATATGTGATGAATTGTTAGTGGTAGTGCATTTGGTGAAGCTTTCATAAAGCTCCATCAATGGTGGATTGGGGAAGAAGATGGAGATCTTCCCTAAATTGGTGAAATGTGAATTTTGATGTTCTTGATGTTGTGTTAGGTTAGTTATGCATGTTAGAATGGTAATTGTTAATCATGAAGATCACTAGTTAGCTTTTGTGAAAATGCATAAAAGATGGTAGTGTTTGGCTAGATGGAAATTTGGTCATAACTAGCTAAAATTGTGAATTGTTGACTTTGGTCAAATCTGGGAATTGACTTTTAGTCTTGTATGGCTTGTAAACTTTAATTATCAAATTCATGCTAGAAATGTGTTAGTTGAATGAATTGTAAGCTCAAGTGTGTAGGTTTCATGTCTTGACCCGTTTGGTTGCTTAATTGTGAAATTGACTTAAGTAAAGTCAAAATTGGTAACACTTGCAATTGGATGCAAGAAGTATGTTGGTTATGTAAATTGGATGTTGATCATGTAGTTTAACTCATTGGATTATGTTGTGTGAATGTCCGACATATGATTCTTGTTTTGACCCGTTTGGGCCTAAGGTGCAATGTGACCAATTGGCATAACGAATTGACTTGTTGAAGTTTAGACCTTAGTAGTTGTTATGTGTATAAATACAAGTAATTGGTTGTAAGTTGTGGTTGCAAGATGTGGCCTTAAGCTTGTATTACTTATTAATCATTTCGTGATTTCGGGTGACTAATTCGGTATTCATTTTGTACAGGAAAAGGGAAGGAGCCTCAGTGATATAAGATCATTGAGCTCGGCACAAAAAGGAAGCAAAGGTGAGTGGACTTAACCTTCTTTCTTGTTTGATGTTCAAAATTAGAGAATGGTAGAGTTTTGAGAAAAATGCAGGATTTTGACTGTCTGAAGGAAATCGCGACGCGATCCTCTGGTTCGCGACGCGATGCCGTTTCCGGCTAGAACAGAAAGCCGAAATAGCGTTTGGGAAAAATAATAGCGTCGGGAGTTCGCGACGCGATCTTAAATAGCGACTCGATCTTTGCCTGGTGCAAATCCTTGTTGTGATTTTCTTGGTTTACTTCTTTGATGCCTAGTGGTTAGTGGTATTAGAAGTAAGTGGTTATGTGCACATGTTTTTTTAGAGGTTAGCTATGGTGGTTTTCGGCTACGCTTCGTTACTCTTGGTAGGGGCGATCAGACTCCTTCGTATTCGTTATGTAAGGAGGGATCACTGTGCCTCTAGTAAAGAAGCCATCGGTTGACTGTTGTTGGCCGACAACAGTTGAAGGTCCTCGCCCGACCGCCGATCCTCTTTTAACGTCCAATTGCTTGTGGAAGTTTGGACGGGTTTCCCTATTGATTTCCCTCGATGTTCTAATTTGTTGTAGTTATGCAAATTGATGTTTATTTCTATTCACTTAGCTTTGTGCTAATCCCTCATTTGTTGACTCTTTTCAGGTTTTGGATTAGGCTTGTTTAGAGTCGGGTTTTGGAAGTATGACCGCACTCTGATTTTGTATACCGGGTCGAGCCTGTTTTAGTAACACCTTAAAATGTTTTAAATATTTAGTTAATATGTAAAGTTTTTATGTTGTGTAATAATTTAGGATGTATGTCTTCTTAAATCGCTTCCGTACGTTTATTTATTTTAAAAAAAAATGGCTCTAGATTGTGGTGTTACATACTGAGTGGCCAATACTGGCCAAACTCAGTATCAGACCTAAACTTAGCTAATTTATTCTACTAATTAATCTAAGCTAGTCTAGGTTGTTTTGTTATCTGAAGATTCAACAGGGGTAAGACTTTTTGCCTTAACAATCTCCCCCTATCTAATGATAACAAAACAATTTACAAAGAGAATTCAAAAGAAATTAAATACAGGCAGCACAATCTTCTTCTTCATGTCTTGTTGATTGACTCAAACTCATAGAAGACTTCTTTCTTCACATGGATGAACTCTACTCTCTTCTTCAGTTCATCTTGCCTGTTGTTCAGTACAACAACTATTATCTTTCTGAACCAAGAATCTTCTTTCTTGGTTATCATCCATTTCAAGCCCACCAGATGGCTAATAGGAGCTATTTTCAAATCTGCTTCAGTAATGTAGCACTCTCTATCATCTGAGTCAGTATACATATATCCAGATGTTGGATATATGGTACTCTTTTGATCCTGAAATATAAGGTTAGAAGGAACAGGATATTTGGGAAACATTCTGAAAGTATTAAGGCACTCAGGCTTGTTGTTTTTTACAGCCTCGGTCATTACACTGAGTGCCCTATAGTCTGCTTGATATAAAATTTCTTGTTCAAAGCATACAGCAGAAACATCCCAGATTTCATCCATCATTACTTGGGCTTCTGAGGATCTTGATGGTAATTCTTTGATTAATCTAGCAATCTTCACCCAGTCTTGGAATCCCATGTTCTGAATGTCATGAAGAAATATCTTCATAGGAGGACTGACTGGTCCAGTGCAGGATGCAACAATGGACTGGTCAACTGTTTTGACTTTTATTTTGTTGACATACAAGTTCAGCCAGTTTATCTCCTTTACATTTGGGAATACCCTATTCCTCAACATACTTATTCTGGTTTCCCTATACCTTGTTCCTTGTGCAACAATGTTCCAGTATTGTTCAAGCAGCTCATCTCCTGTTCTTCTTACACTATGTGATTTCCTTGGAACATCTGCATCAGACTCAATGTCAGGATCTTCTTCTTTAACAGGGAAGAATCTCTGAGCTTCAATCTCATCCTCAGCATCACTCTTTTCTTCAGTATACTGAGTAGACCTTCTTGGTCTAGAAATCAGAGGAGCTAGATCTGGTTCTTCACTTGATTCTGAGGACATAACCACATTTGTCATTCTTCTGGTTATTTGTCTTCTAGGAATTCTAGAAGGTCCTTCAGCTGGAGGAGAGATTGGTCTTCTTGGGGGATCTTCATCATCTGAGGATGATGATGAAGAGCTTTCTTTATGTGCCACATCCAGTGCAAAGTTTAGAAAGTTTTGAGATGGCACTGGATGTTCTTCATCATCATCAGCAATAGGCCAAACAAAAGGCCTATACACAATAATCTGCAAGTTGTTTGGGACTTGAGCAGAAGGCTCAGTATTAACTTGTTGTGGTTGGTCAGTATCAGTCTCCCCCTGAGCAGATGGCTCGGATAATTCTTCAAGTAATTCCAGGACTGACCTTCCTCTTTGTCTTCTTCTTTCATACTGAAACTTGAGTGGTTCAGTATGAGGAGTTTGCTGATGTGGTTGTTGTTGTTGTTGCTGTTGAGGTTGATCTTCATTTAACCTTCTTCTTTTCTCCCCCTGAGCAGATGGCTCAGGTTGATCGACCTCTTCTTCTCTTTGTCTCTTCTCCCCCTTATTGTTCTCATTGGATGGGGAGGGAAGAGGTTCAGTATCACCACCTATGTCTCCCTGTTGATCATCAGGAGTTTGGGAGGGCATAGGTTCAGTGGCAGCATCATGCTCACCCTCAGTATTGGCATGGGAGGGTGATCTTCTGGGCTCAGGGTCAGGGCCTTCTTCATAGGTGGAATTGTTCAGATCAAGTATTGGGAACTTAGTATTGAGGTTCTCAGGTATGGAAACCTCAGAATTGGATACATTTGGGTTATACTGAGTTCTTTCTTGATCAGTATCACGTATACCATGATCAACATAGTATGGGTGAGACTTGGGCTGTTCAGCAATTGAGATTTCTGGATTGCATAAAATTTCTATGCCACTGATGTCTTCTGTTGCTGAAATAGAGTGCTCATTCTGATCTTCATCAAATGTGACATGAATGGATTCTACAATCATTTTAGTTGAAATGATATACACTCTGAAGGCTTTAGAGTGTGGAGAATAACCCATGAACACACCTTCATTTGCTTTGGGAGCAAATTTGTTTAGATTTTGTTTAGTACTGAGGACAAAACACTTACTCCCAAAGATGTGGAAGTAGTCCACATTAGGAACCTTGCCATTGGATAACTCATAAGGAGTCTTTAGATGTCTCTGGACGATTGTCGCTCTGTTCTGAGTAAAGTTGGCACAGTTGACAACTTCTGCCCAGAAACTCAGTGCCAGTCCAGCATGGCATAACAAAGTTCTTGCAGCTTCAATTAATGTTCTATTCTTTCGTTCTACAACACCATTTTGTTGTGGTGTGTAGGCTGCAGAGAAGTTTTTTACAATTCCTTTTTCTTCACAGAATTCTGCTAATACTGAGTTCTTAAACTCAGTACCATGGTCACTTCTAAGTTGTTTGACCTTGTTGCCTTTCTGAAGTTCTTCTCTTTTGATGAAGGCAATAATTTCTGTTGTTGCCTCTGATTTAGTCTTTAGAAAGATGACCCAAGTATATCTTGAGAATTCATCTACTAAGACTAAAGTATAGATCTTTTTGGCCAGAGATGGTGTGCTGATTGGGCCAAAAAGATCTATATGTATCATTGTAAGAGGTTCATTAATTGAGTGATTGACCTTTGACTTGAATGAACTCTTCTTCTGCTTGCCCATTTCACATGCTGAGCATAACTTATCTTTTGAATAAGTAATAGTGGGCAACCCTCTCACCAGTTTCTTCGTACTGAGCTCATTAATATTTCTGAAATTTATGTGAGAAAGTTTCTTGTGCCATAACCAGTGCAACTCTGGCTTGACTTTAGACAGCAGGCATACTCGAATAGTAGGATCTATTTCAGATAGGTTGACCACATAGACATCTTTTTCTCTTCTAGCAATGAGTACAGGTTGCCCTTTATCATTGTAGATGATTCCTGCAACTTTTCTGAAATGAGCTTCATTGTCATCATCACACATCTGACTGATACTGAGCAGATTGTGTTTAAGACTCTCTACATAGGCAACTCTTTTAAAAGTTATGTTTCCTGCCTTGATTACACCATAACCTCTTGTTTTTCCAATTGAATCATCTCCAAATTTGACAGAAGGACCCTTCTCTGGTGTATAATTAAGAAGGTACTCCATACTGCCAGTCATGTGTCTTGAGCAGCCACTATCTAGATACCATTTCCTGTCACCCTGCACAAGACACAAAATAAAGATTAGTTCTTTTTAGGAACCCATTTTTGAATGGGACCTTTGGTAGGAGAAACAGGGGTAGACTTGATCTCTTTTGTTTGAGAGGTCAGTATCACTTTAGGGGAAACCTTGGAGGTTTTCTTTGGTGATACTGACTTGGTTTCTCTCCTTTTCTTTGGTACTGAGTATCTAGGACTTGAGAGATCAGTCCAGCATTCATCTCCTTTACGTCCAGTATGATGACATCTATAACATTTTCTAGGTCTGTTTCTGAACATATTTTCATAATGAATTTTAGAAAACTGTTTGATTTTTGGTTGATCAGTATGAGTAAGTTTTGCAAACTTTTGACTTAAAACTTTGATCTGATCACCAATAGATTTTAAAGTGTTATTTTTGTCATTTTTTAAAGGAGTTTTAACATTATGTTTGACTGGTTTTGAAGGAGATGGATCTGATGTCTTCTTTTTATTTGGCCGATAAGTCTTTTTAATATTAGACTTCTTGTTTTTGCCACTTGAAGATCTTGTTGAAGTTGAGTTCTGGTTATCATGTTTTAGAATGACAACTTTAACAGGTTCTTTAGATTCTTGAGTAGTAGACTTTTCTGTTCCTGCAATCTCAGTATTAGATGAAACATTTTGAATAGGAGTGTTTTTATTGTCATTATATATCTCAAAAGTGGTTGTATTAAATAATAATTCAAAAGGAGGAACGACAGAAGTATCATACTGCACAACGTCGAGGTCAGTATCAGAAATTTCGTTTTCAGGAAATTCAATACTGAGCTCTTGTAGTTCAGTATAACACTTGGAACAGATAGAAGGACCAATTGGTTTTTCAAAAATAATTTTATCCTCAGCATCTGACTTAGTTTGACATCCAACTTCACAAAAAGTTTTTGCTTTTACAAACTGAATAGGGTTCATATCTGAATTTTTTTCAAATAAATCAGCAAAATTGTTTCTATTTTTTAACTGAGGATCAACAACAAGTGCAGCCCTCACATTTTCTGGAAATTGTTGATTTAGACATTTATTTAATTTAATAGATGCATTTCCCCAAGATTTACACTGATTTTCAAATTTTTCTTTTTCTAATTTGTGTAAATGAGCTTTATCAGCTAATCTTTGGTTAATGTCTTGTAAGTTTAAAAAATTTAGTTCTAAATCTTTAAATTTTGCAAATTTATCCAAATGTTCATTATTTACCCTTTCAAGTTCAAGAATTGTTAATTTTAAAGCTATTTCTCTTTGTACTAATGTTTTAAAATCAACAATCATATACTCAAAAATCTTTTCTTTTTCACACTGAATAAGTTTGAAAGGAACTCACCTTGTACAATTGAGTGGAATCCCACAGTATGAACACTCATCCTCTCAGCTTCTTTGATATCCTTTTCAAAGGAGCTCTTCAAATCATCATCAGTGAAAGCCATAAAGGCTTTATTTTCAACCTCTTCCTCATCATCACTGAGCTCTTCATCCATCCAAGCTTCAGAGTAAAATGCTTGATGATGTGTTCCATTCCCTGCTGCATTCTTGCCCTTGCTCCAGTTCTTTAGCTTGAAATACTTGTCTCTATACCGTTTAGCTCGGTATGCAATTTTGTCATTCTGATCAGTTTCAGTTGACTTAGTATGACAATTAGCAGCAATGTGTCCAGGCTTTCCACACCTATAGCAAAGACTTGATCTTGGGTCAGTATTGGAAGAGCTAACACCAAGCCTCTTCTTTTTCAACTGATCCAGCTTCATAGACATAAGAGCCATTTGAGTTTCAAGCTCTTCTGCCTCAGCATCAGCAAGATCAACTTCTGCTTCTTCTAGCTCAGTCACAGTATATGCCTGTTGCACAACTAGAGCCATGCCAGTGGAAGACTTGTCAGTTTTCTTCCAGTTGATCAGTCTTGCAGCATTATTCTCCTCATGATTTAACATTAGACCATACAAAGTTTGAAGAGTGTATGACTCAATGTTGTTAGCAGCATTGACAGAATTTGTCATGTCAAGAAATTGTTGAGGAAGACTATCCAAGAACTTTTGAACAAGCTCTCCTTCCTCCTTCACAATGCCTACACTGATTAAATCATGGATAACAGTATTGAACCTGTTATAGAGAGTGGCGATGTCTTTATTAGGAGTTGATAAGAAGTTTTCATATTTTCTTCTCATGTTGCTTTTTCTTTGCAACTTCACCTTTGTTGTGCCTTCATAGGTGACTGATAGGCTGTCCCACATAGCCTTTGTTGTTGGCAATTTCATAATTGCATTAAGTATTTCTTTGGTAACAGCATTACCAATCACCCCATTTGCTCTTGATTCTAGACTGAATAACTGACGGTCATTATCAGTCCATGTGTGTTTCAATTTTGGAACTGTCCTTATGCTCTCAGGAGCATCATCAGTAGCAGCAATGGGTTCCACAGTTTGTGGAATGATGGGACCATCATTCAGCACAGTGAGCATCTCATGGTGAATAGATTCAAGATACCACTGAGCTTTAGGCTTCCATTGATGAAAGTCCTTTCCATCAAAGATGGGCACTCCCTTACCAGACATAACCGGTGCTATGATTGTAGACATTTTGGATTTTTGAGTGTTGGAGGGATAAATATAGGGAATGGCTGCCAGGGTAATAGATCGACTAAATAAAGATTAATTTTTCCTACACTCAGTATTGGAAATCCAATACTGAGTAGAAGGACTGAGTGAGAGTCAGTATAGTAACGGACTAAGATCAAATCCCTTGATCTTAGCCATTTCCTTAGCTTAGTCCTTCGGTTACTCCTTTGCCCATTATGTAAGACCTCTATATCATTATAAATAGAGATCATCTTGCAAAGGAGTACTTATCAATTTACACTTTCACTCATATCTCTTTGTAATTGTTCAAGTGGTCTTGTATTTCCGCTACAAGCCACACTTTGTGGAATAATATACGTTTGACTAAATTATTGTGTTAATCACCTTAATTGTCTTAAGTAAATTATTAATCTAAACAATTATCAAACAAACCAGGGTTGTTGTGACCTAACAACAACCCTGAGCAGAAGGCTGAGTATTAACTTGTTGTGGTTGGTCAGTATCAGTCTCCCCCTAAGCAGATGGCTCAGATAATTCTTCAAGTAATTCCAGGACTGACCTTCCTCTTTGTCTTCTTCTTTCATACTAAAACCTGAGTGGTTCAGTATGAGGAGTTTGCTGACGTGGTTGTTGTTGTTGTTGCTGTTGAGGTTGATCTTCATTTAACCTTCTTCTTTTCCCCCCTGAGCAGATGGCTCAGGTTGATCGTCTTCTTCTTCTCTTTGTCTCTTCTCCCCCTTATTGTTATCATTGGATGGGGAGGGAAGAGGTTCAGTATCACTACCTATGTCTCCCTGTTGATCATCAGGAGTTGGGGAGGGCATAGGTTCAGTGGCAGCATCATGCTCACCCTCAGTATTGGCATGGGAGGGTGATCTTCTGGGCTCAGGGTCAGGGCCTTCTTCATCAATAGGTCCACCAAGTGGAGACTGCGGAGGTGGTGGAGGCTGTTGTTGTTGCTGAAGGAGTGCCACTGACTGCTTTAGTGACTCTATCTCAGTACTCATGGCATCCATTCTGGCCAGAATATTATTCTGAGTGTTCTGCATGGCTAAGATCTGGTTGAGAATGGTTTGCAAAGCACCCTGCACTTCCTGAGATCTAGTAGCTTGTGCTCTTTGGCCCTGCACAGATGGTGCTAAAGAAACAAAAACAATGTAAACTGGTTAGAATGAAAAGTTTATCAAATAGAATTGTGGTGTTGTTAAATTCTATAATCATGTAAACAGAGTTTTGAAGTCTGTATTTCATCTGGTACATGATGAAATATTGTGGACTTGTGCATAGCATGTGTAAGAAATTGTGTAGTAAAAGTGAGTGTGAATATTTGAGTAGCTCAGTATAGGATAGGTCACATTTACTAAAAGGTTTTGGGTTGGGTAAATGAAGCCTGGGATGTGCTTCTTGTTATTTTCAATGTTGATCACTCGGTATTAGAGTGAGAACAGAAATGTGGCTTAACCCCATGGAAAAATTTGGCTTATGTGGTTTAAAGGTTTGGGATCATTTCTTGAATCATGTGACCCAACTTAAAAATAAGTTGGACATAATTCAAGCAGCACCAGTGGGTGTCAATATGACATCAACCACCATTGTCTCTTTAAATGTTGAGACAAATGTAGACTGACAATGATCATTGAGGTGCTCAGTATATGAATTTGTGCATAGCAGTAGTGGGCGAACTATGTTGGCCGTAAGTGGATATATTTGAAAGTCCGGTTGAGACTTTGGTCAGTATTGAGTTGGTACTGGCCAATACATAGTCTCTATTTGGGAAAGATATATATATATATATATATATATATATATATATATATATATATATATATATATATATATATATATATATATATATATATATATATATATATATATATATATATATATATATTAAAGTTTGAGAGTCTTTTAGAAATTCATACCTGAGACTTTGTCAGATTCTCTTCGAGCATCTGCAGAGGTCGGTGCTAGATCATCTGGATTTTGATTTGAGGCACCAGTACCTTCAGGAGCCTCTTCTCTTCTGACATCTGCACCTTCCAGTGTATGCTGCTCATATTGAATTTCTACATCGATAGGAGCATGGGTTCCTCTATATGTTGAGCAGTTGGTTTTGGTTCAGGACCTGGAAGGTCAGCGGTAGCTGCAACTAAGCTTTGTGCTTGAAGAGATGCAGTTAATGAAGGAACATTTCCGGGTTGCATCTCTTCTGATGATAAGTTTCCCATTTGAACTGGGGATATGTTTCTTCTTCTTCTTCGGAGGAACATGTTAGGTCACAACAACCCTGGTTTATAATGTTAATTGATAGAATATTATACTTAGAGAAATATTAGAGTGATAACACAAGAATATAGTCAATGTATAAATCCACTAAGTGTGGCTTGTTGCGGAATAACAAGACCACTGATCAATTACAAAAGATGTGAATGTGTAAAGTAAATTGGTAAGTACTCCTTTGCAAGATGATCTCTATTTATAATGTTATAGAGATCTTACATAATGAGCAAAGGAGTAACCGAAGGACTAAGTAAGGAAAATGACTAAGATCAAGGGATTTGATCTTAGTCCGTTACTATACTGAGTATCACTCAGTCCTTCTACTCAGTATCACTATCTGATACTGAGTACTGATACTGAGTTCCAATACTGATCACTCAGTATCAGACCTAAACTTAGCTATATTATTCTACATATTAATCAAAGCTAGTCTAGGTTGTTTTTGTTATCTTAAGATCTAAAGGGCCAAGGCTTTTTGCCTTAACAATCTCCCCCTATCTAATGATAACAAAACAATTTACAAAGATATAAACAAAAATTACAACAGCATAGGTAACAATATCTTCTTCTTCATTTGCTGTTGATGGCTTCATTCTCATAGAAGACTTCTTGTTTGATGTGGACAAACTCTTCTCTGCTTTTGAGTTCATCCCTTCTGCTATTCAGTACTGCAACAATCTTCTTTCTGAACCAAGAGTCTTCTTTCTTGGTGATCATCCATTTCAGTCCAACAAGGTGACTGATTTGAGCTTTTGGTAGATCTTCTTCAGAAATGAAGCACTCTCTATCCTCTGAGTCAGTATACATATATCCAGAAGTTGGATATATGACACTCTTTTGATCCTGAAATACAAGGTTAGGAGGAAGAGGGTACTTTCTAAGATACTTGTATGTATGGAGGCATTCTGGTCTGTTGTTTGAGTAAGCCTCAATCATCACACTGAGTGTTCTGTACTCTATTTCATGAAGTAAGTCCTTCTCATAACATACTGCAGCTACAGCACAGATCTCATCCAAGACTATTTGATCATAGGTTGATTTCTTTGGAAGCTCTTTGATCAGTCTTGTGATCTTCACCCAGTCTTGAAGACCAATTCTTTGAATGTCATGAATAAATATCTTCATGGGGGGACTGGTTAAGCCAGTACAAGTGATAGTAATTCTTCCTTCTTTGAGCTTCACTTTTACTTTATTAACATCCAGATTTAACCAATGTATCCCCCTTACATTTTGAAATGTTTTGGTCCTCAAGAACTCCTTTCTTTGTTCCTTATACTGAGTCCTAGCAGCAACCATATTCCAATAATGTTGAATATGGTCTGGACCCTTTCTTGAGATTCTATGTGAAGGACCAGGAGTATCAGTATCTGGGTCAGATTCTGGTTCAGTTTTGACTCCCAACTCTTGCTCATATAAAAATCTTTCTTGTTCTGCCCAGAGTTGTTGAGGAGTCAGTCTTGGAGCCTGCTCGGTATCACTGTCCCTTGTAAGAACAGGTCTTCTTTGTCTTGTTACCAGAGGAGCAGATTCCTCACTTGATTCAGAAGAAGTGAGAACAGCATTGATAGGTCTTCTTGATAAGGAACTCCTTCTTCAAATCACCAGATTTTCTGGTTCTTCATCATCCGAGGATGATGATGAAGAACTTTCTTGTTCTACCAGATTTAGTGCATAGTTTACTAAATCTGGTTCTTCATCTTCATCATCAGCAATAGGCCAGATGAAAGGCCTATAGACCACAATTTGTAAATTATTCTCTTCAAAAGTTTGATGTGGTTGGTCAGTATGAGTCTCCCCCTGAGCAGATGGCTCAAGTGGGTCTTGAACTTGTAATTCTGACCTTGTTCTTTGTCTTCTTCTCTCATACTGAATGCGAAATGGCTCAGTATGAGGGCTTTGCTGATGTTGTTGTTGTGGAGGTTGATCTTCATTCAATCTTCTTCTTTTCTCCCCCTGAGCAGAAGGCTCTGTTTGATCAACCTCAGTATTTCTTTGTCTCTTCTCCCCCTTTTTGTTATCATTTGATGAGGAGGGAAGAGGATCAGTATCACCACCCATATCCCCTTCAGGTTGTTCAAGAGTAGGGGAGGGCATGGGCTCAGTTGCAGCATCAGTATCACCAGCACCTCCTTCTCCTTCTCCTTCTTCATTGTGGTCACCATGTGAACCTGGTGGAGTTTGTGGAGGCTGCTGTGGTTGTTGAAGGAGTGATACTGACTGTTTTATTAGATCAATATCACCACTCATCTTGTCCATTCTGGCTAGTATTACATTTTGAGTTTGTTGGATGGCCAGAATGTGCTGCATGATTGCTTGCAGAGTCACTTGGTCTGCTGCAGCTTGAGATGCCTGAATACCCTGCACAGTTGGTGCTAAAGAAACAAAAATGTAAAACTGGTTAGAAAGAGAGGTTTATCAAATAGAATTGTGGTGTTGTTTAATTCTACAATCATATAAACAGAGTTTGTGAAGTCTGTATTTCATCTGGTATAGGATGAAATATTGTGGACTTGTGCATAGCATGTGTAAGAAGATTTTAGTAAAGGTGAGTGTGAAAATTTAAGTAGCTCAGTATAGGATAAGTCACATTTACTAAAAGGTTTGGGTGTGGGAATTCGAAGCCTGGGATGTGCTTCTTGTTATTTTCAATGTTTATCACTCGGTATGAGAGTGATAACAGAAATGTGGCTAAACCCCATTGGATATTTTTGGATTTTGTGGCTTAAGGGTTTGGGATCATTTCTTGAATGATGCTACCCAACTCAAAAATAAGTTGGACATTATTCAAGCAGCACCAGTGGGTGTCAGTATGACATCAACCACCATTGTCTCTTTAAATGTTGAGACAACTGTAGACTGACAATGATCAATTTTGTGTGCTCAGTATATGAATTTTGCATAGCAGCAGTGGGCTAGCTATGTTGGCCATAAGAGGATATATATTTGAAAGATCGTTTGAGACTTTGGTCAGTATTGAGTTGGTACTGGCCAATACTTAGTCTCTATTTGGGAATGAAATATATATATATATAAGTTTAAGGCTTTTTAGAAATTCATACCTGAGACTCTGTCAGATTCCCTTCGAGCATCTGCAGAGGTCGGTGCAGGATCATGTGTTTGTTGATGTGCAGCACCAACATCTTCAATACCGACCCCTCTGTCATGCTGAGCACCTTCCAGTGTAGTTTGTGCATATTGAATCTCCACATCAAGAGGAACATGAGGTTCCTCAATTGGTTGAGCAGGTGGAGCTTGTTCTGGACCTGGAAGGTCAGCGGTGGCTGCAATAAAGCTTTGGGCTTGAATAGATGCAGTTAATGATGGAACATTTGCAGGCTGCACCTCCTCAGATGATAAGTTGCCCATAATGATAGGAGAAACATTCCTTCTTCTTCTTCGAAGGACCAGTGGTGTGTCTTCTGAGGACTCAGTTTCAAGAATGTTTTCAAAAAGAGGAGCAGCAAGATCATGTGCAGGTGGAGAGATATGTTGTTGAGTCGGTTCTTGAACTTGTGAAACATCCTGCATCTCAATATCTGGACCAGCCTGTGCTCCATTACCACTATCATCATCATTATCATCATCATCATTGTCTGACTCAGTATCAGACATGTGTTCTACATCATCAATGTGTTCTTGAACAATGGCCCACATAGGAGGACTTAGAAGAGGTTCTCCTTCTCTTGGTCTGTAAAAGAAAATCTTCTCACTGAGTGGAGGAAGATCAACTCTTGGGCTGTGAAATTCATCATAAATGTGTGTGGGCATTGAGTGTTGAAATATGAGTGATAGAAATCTGCAGAAAGGGACATTGCATTCCCTTGTGTTTGCTCGGACCAGAGTAGCTAATTCATTGAAGATTAGGCGAGCAAAATCAATGTTTCTTCCATAGTACAGAGCATGTACTATTTGCATCCCAAATTCGTTTATTTGGTCCAAAGCTCCCGTCTTGTGGGTCATACATCGAATTATTGTTGTGATAAGAATACCCCACATAGGACCAAATTCATTTCTTTTGATTGTGCCCGTTGTTCCTCTTCGACCCAGAAAAGGCAGTACAGAGCGTGCCTCTGATCGATCAACAAATGGGTCATACTGAGCTTGGGCGGGAAGTCTCAGTGCTTCACGAATGATTGCAGTAGAAACAAATGCCCTTCTTTGATCTCTAATTACCCACCCAGCAATCATATCTGGAGAATCGAGTGTAGCAGAGTACCAAAACTCGCATAACATTTCTGGGTAGATTGCTCGAGGAGATAATGTCAGTGCACGAGCAATTGGGCAATGCTTCATAAAAGTGACGATGTTCGTGAATTCTTGGCATACCCAAGCTTGAGGAATATTGAAATTTGCTGTGATGTTGTTCCTCGCAAACCTGGGTACTTCATTATTTCGGAATTGGATTTCCGATTGAACTTCTGGAGCAACAAAAGTGTAATTCGCCATCTGTGATTTTGATTTGAAAGAATTTGCTTGCTAAGAGAAAGTGAAATTGTTAATCGCAGAGAGAATTGAAGATGAAAGAAAGAAATAACAGTTAAAAAAATTTGAAGTAAAAATAAACGGTTATTTATAGGAGATTTGAAAGATAAATAAGGTATTGGGAAGTAAAAACGGCTGATTTGACTGCCTTATCCTCTGCCAACGGTAACTTTCTTATCAAGAAAGGTTACCGTTTGAGCAGTATGAGGATTAAGCTCGGTGTAAGAGCCGTCATACCCCAATACCGAGTTAAAAAAAATTAATTAAAAAAATTTTAAAAAATATAAAAACAATTAATTTACTCTTGAAATTAATAAAAAAATAAAAATTTTAAATTTTGATGATAACAGACTAATGATACTGAGTGGTCAGTATCAACAGGAGTGATACTGAGCGCTCAGTTTTAAAGAAATTTTATAAAGATTAAGGATTCAACATACCTAATTGCCCTAGTAAATACATAAACCTTTCCTCAGGAAGAGGTTTAGTAAATACATCAGCCAATTGTTCATTTGTTGGTACATAATCTACTTCAACCTTACCCTTTTCCACATTATCTCGAATAAAGTGGTGTCTGATATCAATGTGCTTGGTTTTGGAGTGATGGACTGGGTTCTCTGTGATAGCAATAGCACTCTTGTTATCACAATGAATAGGAGTCTTATGAAAGTTGAACCCATAGTCTAAGAGTTGATACTGCATCAATAATAATTGAGCACAACAACTTCCTGCAGCAACATATTCTGCTTCTGCTGTGGAAGTTGCTACCGAATTTTGTTTCTTGGATGACCAGCCAACTAGTCTTCCACCTAGGAATTGACATCCTCCACTTGTGCTCTTTCTGTCCAATCTACAACCTGCAAAATCTGCATCTGTGTACCCTTCAAGGTCAAAGTTTGAGTCTTTGGGATACCAAAGACCCAGGTTAGGAGTACCTGTAAGATATCTAAAGATGCGCTTAACTGCTTTCATGTGTGATTCTTTAGGATCAGCCTGATACCGAGCACACAAACATGTGGCAAACATGATATCAGGCCTACTAGCAGTTAAGTAAAGTAAGGAACCAATCATACCTCGGTATGTGGATTGACATACTGGTTTACCAGTTTCATCCTTACTTATCTTATCCTGAGTACCCATAGGAGTGTGCATGGAAGATAAATTTTCAAAGTTGTATTTCTTTAACATGTCATGCACATACTTACTTTGATTTATAAAAGTGCCATCAGGCTTTTGTTCAACTTGTAAACCAAGAAAGTAAGTAAGTTCTCCCATCATACTCATCTGATACTGAGTTGACATTATCTTAGCAAACCAATCACACATAGACTTGTCAGTGGAACCAAAGATAATGTCATCTACATATATCTGAATGAGTAAGATGTCAGAACCTTTCCTTTTTGAAAATAATGTTTTATCAATTTTACCTCTTGTAAACTTATTTTCAATAAGATACTCAGACAAGGTGTCATATCAGGCTCTTGGAGCTTGTTTGAGCCCATATAGAGCTTTATCAAGCTTGAAAACATAATGAGGAAATTTGGGATCAACAAAACCTGGAGGTTGTTTAACATAAACTTCTTCTTGTAGTTTTCCATTTAGAAAAGCACTTTTGACATCCATCTGATAAACTTTGAAATTCTTAAAGGCTGCATATGCAAGATACAACCTAATAGCTTCAATTCTTGCAACTGGTGCAAAAGTTTCATCATAGTCAATGCCTTCTTCTTGCCTGTAACCTTGAGCAACTAACCTTGCTTTGTTTCTGATGACAACACCATCCTTGTCCATCTTGTTTCTGAACACCCACTTAGTACCAATAATAGTTTTGCCAGAAGGAGGTGGTACTAAGTTCCAAACTTTGTTTCTTTCAAACTCTGTGAGCTCTTCTTGCATAGCCTCTACCCAATCTTCATCTAATAAAGCTTCATCAGCTTTCTTTGGTTCAATGGTAGATAGAAAACTTGAGAAAAAACAAAAGTTTGCAGTTGCTAGGGTTGGAAATTCTAATTTTCTTCTTGTTTGGACACCTTCTTCAATAGGACCAATAATGTTTGAGTGTGGATGGTCTCTGTGTTCCCTTAAATTGTTTCCTAAGGGAGCATTTGAAATAGGATCAACAATATCTTGTTGATTTGGTGTGTTGTCTGTCTGATACTGAGTGGAATTCTGATCAGTATTAGACAGTCCAGGGTGCTGTTCCTCTTCATTTTGCAGAGTTGATGTGGATTCTTGTGAAGTGTTGGATGTTTCACCTTCTTCATAAATAGAGTGGTTCAGATCATTAGTTGGAAACTCAGTATGAAGGTCCTCTGATATGGGAACCTCAGTATTAGACGCATTTGAGTGATACTGAGTTTGAACTTGATCAGTTTCATTAAACTTATTAGGAATAAAGTGTGGATGAAACTTAGGCTGTTCAGCAATGGAGTGTTCTGGATTGCATAGAATATCTATGCCACTTATGTCTTCACTTGCTGAGGTAGAATGCTCATTCTGATCTTCATCGAATGTGACATGAATGGATTCTACAATCATCTTGGTTGAGATGATATACACTCTGAAAGCTTTGGAGTGTGGAGAGTAGCCCATGAACACACCTTCATTTGCTTTGGGAGCAAATTTATTGAGATTTTGTTTTGTACTGAGTACAAAACATTTACTCCCAAAGATGTGGAAATATTCCACATTAGGAATCTTGCCATTGTATAACTCATATGGAGTCTTCAGATGTCTTTGGACTATAGTAGCTCTATTCTGAGTGAAGTTTGCACAGTTTACAGCTTCAGCCCAGAAACTCAGTGCCAGTCCAGCATGGCATAATAAAGTTCTTGCAGCTTCAATCAGTGTTCTGTTCTTTCTTTCTACAACACCATTTTGTTGGGGTGTGTAGGCTGCAGAGAAGTTTTGAATGATTCCTTTTTCTTCACAGAAATCTGCTAATACTGAGTTCTTAAACTCAGTACCATGGTCACTTCTAAGTTGCTTGACCTTGTTGCCTTTTTGAAGTTCCTCTCTTTTTATAAAGGCAATGATTTCTGTTGTTGCATCTGACTTAGTCTTGAGGAAGATGACCCAAGTATATCTTGAGAATTCATCAACTAAGACTAGAGTATAGATCTTTTTGGCCAAAGATGGTGTGCTGATGGGGCCAAAAAGATCCATATGTATCATAGTAAGAGGTTCATTGATGGAATGATTGACTTTAGATTTGAATGAACTCTTCTTCTGCTTGCCCATTTCACATGCTGAGCATAACTTATCTTTTGAATAAGTAATTGTGGGCAATCCTCTCACCAGTTTCTTCATACTGAGCTCGTTGATATTTCTAAAATTGATGTGAGAGAGTTTCTTGTGCCATAGCCAATGTAATTCTGGCTTGACTTTAGAAAGCAGGCATACTCGAATAGTTGGGTCTATTTCAGATAGGTTGACCACATATACGTCTTTTTCTCTTCTAGCAATGAGTACAGGCTGCCCTTTATCATTGTAGATGATTCCTGCAACCTTTCTGAATCGAGCTTCATTGTCATCATCACACATCTGGCTAATACTGAGCAGATTGTGTTTAAGACCCTCTACATAGGCAACTCTTTTAAAAGTTATGTTGCCTGCCTTGATCACACCATAACCTCTTGTCTTTCCCACCGAGTCATCTCCAAACTTGACAGAAGGACCCTTCTCTGGAGTATAATTAAGAAGGTATTCCATACTGCCTGTCATGTGTCTTGAGCAGCCACTATCTAAGTACCACTTTCTGTCACCCTGCACAAGACACAAAATAAGAGTTAGTTCCTTTTAGGAACCCATTTTTGAATGGGACCTTTGGTGGGATAAACACAATTTGACTTGATCTCTTTATGTGGAGAGGTCGGTATCACTTCAGGGGTAACTTTAGAAGTTTTCTTTGGTGATACTGACTTAGTTTCTCTCCTTTTCTTTGGTACTGAGTACCTAGGACTTGAGAGATCAGTCCAGCATTCATCTCCCTTATGACCAGTATGATGACATGTATAACATTTCCTAGGTCTATTTCTAAACATATTTTCATATGGTATTTTAGAAAAATGTTTCACTTTTGGTAGGTCAGTATGAACGAGTTTTGCAAATTGTTTACTTAAAGATTTGACCTGATCACCAAGTGTTTTTAAAACATTAATTTTGTTATTTCTAATAGATGTATTAACATTGTTTTTAACTGGTTTAGGAGATGGATGATCTGGTTGCTTATTTTTATTTGGCAGAGAAGTCTTTCTAATTTTATTAGTGGTAGACTTCTTGTCTTTGCCAACCAAAGACCTAGTTGAAGTTGTCTTTTGTTTATCATGTTTTGAAGGAACAACTTTAACAGGTTCTTTAGATGTCTCAGTATATAATGTTTCTGTTCCTGCAACTTCTGTATTTGATGAAACATGTGAGATAGAAGTTGTTTTATTATCATTATATAATTCAAAAGTTGTTGTATTAAATAATAATTCAAAAGGTGGAACAGCAGAAGTGTCATACTGAACTATTGGTAGCTCGGTATCAGAAATTTCTGTTATTTGAAATTCAATACTGAGTTCTTGTAGCTCAGTATAGCACTTTGAGCAGATGGAAGGACCAATAGGTTTTTCTAAAATTTCATTTTCTTCATCATCTGACTCAGTTTGACATCCAACTTCACATAAAGTTTTAGCTTTTACAAAATTAATAGGGTTCATAGTAGAAAACTCTTCAAATAAATCAGCAAAATTGTTCCTGTTTTTAAATTGAGGATCAACACCAAGTGCAGCCCTCACATTTTCTGGAAATTGTTCATTTAAACATTTATTTAATTTTATTGTAGCATTTCCCCAAGATTTACACTGTTTTTCAAATTTTTCTTTTTCAAGTTTGTGTAAATGAGCTTTATCAGCTAATCTTTGGTTAATGTCTTTTAAATCTGAAAAATTTAGTTCTAAATCTTTATATTTTGCTAATTTATCCAAGTTTTCATTATTTACCCTTTCAAGTTCTTTAATTGTTAATTTTAAAGCTTTTTCTTTTTGTACAGAAGTTTTAAGATCAACAAGCATATACTCAAAAATCTTGGTTTTTTCATTCAATGAATATGTCTGAAAGTAACTTACCTTGTACAACTGAGTGGAATCCCAATCAGTATGAACACTCATCCTCTCAGCCTCTTTGATATCCTTTTCAAAGGAACTCTTCAAATCATCTTCAGTGAAAGCCATAAAGGCTTTATTCTCAATCTCTTCTTCATCATCACTTAACTCTTCATCCATCCATGCTTCTGAGTAAAGTGCTTGATGAGGTGCTACATTTCCTTCTGCCCTCTTTCCCTTGCTCCAATTCTTCAGCTTGACATATTTGTCTCTATATCTTTTTGCTCGGTATGCAATCTTGTCATTTTGGTCAGTCTCAGAAGACTTGGTATGACAAATTGCAGCAATATGTCCAGGCTTTCCACACCTATAGCACAGACCTGATCTTGGGTCAGTATTAGAAGAGCTAACACCAAGCCTCTTCTTCTTCAACTGATCCAGCTTCATAGACATGAGAGCCATTTGAGTTTCAAGCTCTTCTGCCTCAGCTTCAGCAAGATCAACTTCTGGTTCATCTGGCTCAGTCACAGTATAAGCCTGTTGCACAACTAGAGCCATACCAGTGGAAGACTTGTCAGTTTTCTTCCAGTTGATCAGTCTTGCAGCATTATTCTCCTCATGATTCAGCATTAGACCATACAAAGTTTGAAGAGTGTATGACTCAATGTTGTTAGCAGCATTGACAGAGTTTGTCATGTCAAGAAATTGTTGAGGAAGACTATCCAGGAACTTTTGAACAAGCTCTCCTTCCTCTTTCACAATGCCTACACTGATTAAATCATGGATAACAGTATTGAACCTGTTATAGAGAGTGGTGATGTCTTCATTTGGAGTTGAAAAGAAATTTTCATATTTCCTTCTCATGTTGCTTTTTCTTTGCAACTTCACCTTTGCTGTACCTTCATAGGTGACTGATAGGCTATCCCACATAGCCTTTGCTGTTGGCAATTTCATAATTGCATTAAGTATCTCTTTTGTAACAGCATTACCAATCACCCCTTTAGCTCTGGAGTCTAAAGCATACAACTGACGGTCAGTATCAGTCCAGTTGTGCTTTAGTTTAGGTACAGATCTTATGCCCTCAGGAGCATCATCAGTAGCAGCAACCGGTTCCACAGTTTGTGGAATGATGGGACCATCATTTAGCACAGTGAGCATCTCATGGTGAATAGATTCAAGATACCACTGAGCTTTGAGCTTCCATTGATGGAAGTCTTTTCCATCAAAGATGGGTACTCCCTTTCTAGACATAACTGGTGCAATAATTGTAGACATTTTGGATTTTTGAGTGTTGGAGGGATAGATGTAGGAAATGGCTGCCAGGGTTATAGATCAACTAAATAAAAGATTATTTAGCCTGCTCTGATACCAGTTGTTAGGTCACAACAACCCTGGTTTATAATGTTAATTGATAGAATATTATACTTAGAGAAATATTAGAGTGATAACACAAGAATATAGTCAATGTATAAATCCACTAAGTGTGGCTTGTTGCGGAATAACAAGACCACTGATCAATTACAAAAGATGTGAATGTGTAAAGTAAATTGGTAAGTACTCATTTGCAAGATGATCTCTATTTATAATGTTATAGAGATCTTACATAATGAGCAAAGGAGTAACCGAAGGACTAAGTAAGGAAAATGACTAAGATCAAGGGATTTTATCTTAGTCCGTTACTATACTGAGTATCACTCAGTCCTTCTACTCAGTATCACTATCTGATACTGAGTACTGATACTGAGTTCCAATACTGATCACTCAGTATCAGACCTAAACTTAGCTATATTATTCTACATATTAATCAAAGCTAGTCTAGGTTGTTTTTGTTATCTTAAGATCTAAAGGGCCAAGGCTTTTTGCCTTAACAGAACATTTGTGTGTCATCTGAGGACTCAGTATCAGAAGTTGTTGCAATATGAGGAGCATTAGGATCCTGTGCAGGTGGAGAAATGTGTGGTGTGTCTTGTACTACTGCTGGTTGAGCTTCCATCATCTTAGTATCTGGATTATCATTCCCACCATCACCACTGTCATTATCATTATCATCATTTTCTGATTCAGTATCAGAATGTTGTTCATCATTGATGTGTGCCTGGACTATACCCCACATGGAGTGACTCAGTACAAGCTCTCCTTCTCTTGGCCTGTAAAAATAGATCTTCTCATGAAGTGGAGGAAGATCCACTCTTGGACTATTGAATTCAACATAAATATGAGCAGGCATCCCATTTTGAAATATGAGGGAAAGAAATCTGCAGAAAGGAACATTGATTTCTCTTGTTTGAGCCCGAATCAGAGAAGCTAGTTCATTGAAGATCAGTCTAGCATAATCAATGTCACGACCATGATACATGTCATGAACAATCTGCATCCCAAAGTCATTTATTTGATCCAAAGCTCCTATCTTGTGGGTCATACACCGAATAATTGTAGAAATTAAGAGACCCCACATTGGACCAAATTCATTTTGTTTAATAATTCCCGTGGTTCCTCTGCGGCCAATGAATGGTAACACTGAACGAGCCTCTGTTTGATCAACAAAGGGCTCATACTGAGCGTGAGCGGGAAGCCTCAGTGTTTCCCTAATTATAGCAGTGGAGACAAAGGCCCTTCTTTGTTCCCGAATAATCCAACCGGTAATCATGTCCGGAGAAGCAAGTTTAGCAGAGTACTAGAATTCACAGAGCATTTCCGGATAAATTGCTCCAGGGGAAAGGATCAAGGCTTGCGTGATCGGGCAATGCTTCAGATACGTAATCATGTGAGAGAATTCAGGGCACGCCCAAGCCTGAGGAATATTAAAATTTGCAGTTATGTTGTTCCTTGCAAACTTGGGCACTTCATCTTTTCTAAACTGAGTCGCCGGTGCAGCCTCCGGTGCGAAAAATCTGTAATTTGCCATCTGCGATTTTGATTTAAGAAATTTGCTTGCAAAGAGAGAAAGTAAAATCGTTAATCGCAGAGAGAAATAATGAACATTTAGCTAAATTAGCAAAATTTAAAGATTTAGAACTAAATTTTTTGAACTTACAAGACATGAACCAAAGATTAGCTGATAAAGCTCATTTACACAAACTGTAAAAAGAAAAATTTGAAAAACATTGTAAATCTTGGGGAAATGCCTCTACTAAATTAAATAAATGTCTAAATCAACAATTTCCAGAAAATGTGAGGGCTGCACTTGGTGTTGATCCTCAGTTAAAAAATAGAAACAATTTTGCTGATTTATTTGAAGAATTTTCTGATATGAACCCTATTCAGTTTGTCAAATCAAAAACATTTTGTGAAGTTGGATGTCAAACTGAGTCAGATGATGAGGATAAAATCATTTTTGATAAACCTATTGGTTCATCTAACTGTTCAAAGTGCTATACTGAACTACAAGAGCTCAGTATTGAATTTTCTGAAAAAGAAATTTCTGATACTGAACCCGAAGTGGTGCAATATGACACATCTGCTGTTCCACCATTTGAATTATTATTTAATACAACTACTTTTGAAAAATATAATGAAAATGAAACTACTTCTACATCTAGTGTTATAACTGATACTGAAGCTGCAGGAACAGAAAAGTCATGTACTGAAGAACCTAAAGAGCCCGTTGAAGTTGTCATTTTAAATCATGATAATCAAAAATCAACTTCAACATGATCTTCAAGTGGCAAAAGCAAGAAGTCTAAAAATAATAAGACTTCTTTGCCAAATAAAAAGCAGAAACCAGATCCATCTCCTCCGAAACCAGTTAAAAATAATGCTAGACCACTTATTAAAAATGACAAAAATAGCATTTTAAAATCTATTGGTGATCAGATTAAATTTTTAAGTCAAAAGTTTGCAAGACTTACTCATACTGATCAGTCAAGAGAAAAACAATTTTCTAAAATTCCTTATGAAAACATGTTTAGGAATAGGCCTAGAAAATATTATACATGTCATCATACTGGTCATAAGGGAGGTGAATGCTAGACTGATCTCTCAAATCCTAGGTACTCAGTACCGAAGAAGAAGAGAATAAATCAGTCAGTATCACCTAAGAAAACCTCCAAGGTTGCTCATGAAGTGATACTGACCTCTCCATTTAAAGAGATCAAGTCTAAACTTGTTTCTCCTACCAAAGGTCCCATTCAAAAATGGGTTCCTAAAAAGAACTAATCTAAATTGTGTGTCTTGTGCAGGGTGACAGAAAATGGTACTCAGATAGTGGATGCTCAAGACACAACACTGGCAGTATGGAGTACCTTCTAAACTATACACCAGAGAAGGTTCCTTCTATCAAGTTTGGGGATGATTCAGTAGGAAAGACATGAGGATATGGAGTGATAAAGGCATGCAACATAACTTTTAAAAGAGTTGCCTATGTAGAGGGTCTGAAACACAATCTGCTCAGTATCAGCCAGATGTGTGATGATGACAATGAAGCTCGCTTCAGAAAGACTGCAGGAATCATCTACAATGACAAGGGGCAACCTATACTCGTTGCTCGAAGAGAGAAAGATGTCTATGTGGTCAACTTGTCTGAACTAGACCCTACTATACAAGTTTTCCTGCTTTCTAAAGTCAATCCAGAACTGAACTGGATGTGGCACAAGAAACTCTCTCACATCAACTTCAGAAACATCAATGAGCTCAGTATAAAGAAGTTGGTAAGAGGATTGCCCACAATTACTTATTCTAAAGATAAGTTGTGTACAACATGCAAAATCGGCAAGCAGAAGAAGTGTTAATTCAAAACAAAAGTCAACCATTCAATCAATGAACCTCTTACTATGATACATATGGATCTTTTTGGCCCCATCAGTACACCATCTCTAGGCAAAAAGATCTATACACTAGTCATGGTTGATGAATACTCAAGATACTTGGGTCATCTTCCTAAAGACCAAATCAGATGCTACCACAGAACTCATTTCCTTCATCAAGAGAGAAGGACTACAAAAAGGCAACAAGGTCAAGCAACTTAGAAGTGACCATGGTACTGAGTTCATGAACTCGGTATTAGCAAATTTCTGTGAAAACAAAGGAATTGTACAAAACTTCTCTGCAGCCTACACACCACAACAAAATGGGGTTGTAGAAAGGAAAAATAGAACATTGATTGAAGCTGCAAGAACTTTGTTATGCCATGCTGGACTGGCACTGAGCTTCTGGGTTGAAGCTGTAAACTGTGCTAACTTTACGCAGAACAGAGCCACAATAGTCCAGAGACATCACAAGTCTACTTATGAGTTATATAATGGCAGGGTTCCTAATGTGAAATATTTCCACATCTTTGGGAGTAAATGCTTTGTACTCAGTACTAAACAAAATCTCAACAAATTTGCTCCCAAAGCAAATGAAAGTGTGTTCATGGGCTATTCACCACACTCCAAAGCTTTTAGAGTAACTATTTTATCTACAAAGGTGATTGAAGAATCCATCCATGTTACGTTTGATGAAAATCCGGATGTGCATTCTGATTCAGCACAGGAGGACATAACTGGTCTAGAACAATTATGCCATCCAGAAAACTCCAATGCTGACCACCCCAAGTCTCATCCGTACTATGTTGAACATGGTATGAGTGATACTGATCAATTCAGAACTCAAAATGATACAACTGCAACAAATACTGAGGTTCCCATTACTGAGAACCCCAATACTGAGTTCCCAATAATTGATCTGAACAACTCCACATATGAAGAAGGTGAAACATCCAACACTTCCCAAGAATCCACATCAGATCTGCAAAGTGGAGAAGAACAGCAACCTGCACTGTCTAATAATGAACAAGACTCAGATCAGTATCAGACAGACAACACCTCAGTTCAACAAGATATTGTTGACTTTGCTTCAAATGCTCCCTTAGGAAACAATCTAAGGGAACACTAAGACCATCCACACTCAAACATTATTGGTCCAATTGAACAAGGTGTCCAAACAAGAAGAAAGTTAGCCTTTGAACCCCAAGCCACTGCAAATTTCCGTTTCTTCTCAAGTTTCTGTCTAACATGGAACCAAAGAAAGCTGATGAATCTTTATTAGATGAAGACTAGGTAGAAGCTATGCAAGAAGAGCTCACAGAATTTGAAAGAAACAAGGTATGGAACTTAGTACCACCCCCTGCTGGAAAAACTATTATTGGTACTAAGTGGGTGTTCAGAAACTAGATGGACAAGGATGGTGTTGTAATCAGAAACAAGGAAAGACTGGTTGCTCAGGGTTACAGGCAAGAATAAGGAATTGACTATGATGAAACTTTTGCACCAGTTGCAAGAATTGAAGCTATTAGGCTGTATCTTGCATATGCAGCCTTCAAGAACTTCAAGGTCTATCAGATGGATGTTAAGAGTGCCATCCTAAATGGAAAACTGCAAGAAGAAGTTTATGTTAAACAACCACCAGGTTTTGTTGATCCTAAGTTTCCTAATTATGTTTTCAAGCTTGATAAAGTTTTGTATGGGCTCAAACAAGCTCCCAGAGCCTGGTATGATACCCTGTCTAAGTATCTAATTGAAAATAAATTTATAAGAGGTAAAATTGATAAAACTTTATTTTTAAAAAAGGAAAGGTTCTGACATCTTGCTTATTCAGATATATGTAGATAATATTATCTTTGGCTCCACTAACAAGTCTATGTGTGATTGGTTTGCTAAGATAAATGTCATCTCAGTATCAGATGAGTATGATGGGAGAACTTACTTATTTTCTTGGTTTACAAGTTGATCAAAAGCCTGATGGCACATTTATAAACCAAAGTAAGTATGTGCATGACATGCTGAAGAAATACAAATTTGAAAATTTATCTTCCATGCACACTCCTATGGGTACTCAGGATAAGATAAGTAAGGATGAGACTGGTAAGCCAGTATGTCAATCCACATACCGAGGTATGATTGGTTCCTTACTTTACTTAACAGCTAGCAGGCCTGATATCATGTTTGCAACATGTCTGTGTGCTTGGTATCAGGCTGATCCTAAGGAATTACATATGAAAGCTGTTAAGCGTATTTTTAGATATCTTTCAGGTACTCCTAACTTGGGTCTTTGGTACCCCAAAGACTCAGACTTTGACCTTGAAGGGTATACAGATGCAGATTTTGCAGGTTGCAGGTTAGACAGGAAAATTACAAGTGGAGGATGTCAATTCCTTGGTAGAAGATTGGTTGGTTGGTCATCCAAGAAGCAAAATTCAGTAGCAACTTCCACAGCAGAAGCAGAATATGTAGATGCAGGAAGTTGTTGTGCTCAAATCTTATGGATGCAGTATCAACTTATGGACTATGGGTTCAACTTTCAGAAAACACCCATTCATTGTGATAACAAGAGTGCTATTGCTATCACTGAGAACCCATTCCATCACTCAAGGACAAAGCACATTGATATCAGACACCACTTTATTAGAGATAATGTGGAAAAAGGTAAGGTTGAGGTAGATTTCGTTCCTACTGAGGACCAATTGGCTGAAGTGTTTACTAAACCTCTCTCTAAAGAAAGGTTTATGTATTTACTAGGGCAATTGGGCATGCTGAATCCTTAAATCTTCTCAAATTTTTCTGATATTATCTCAGTATTACTGTTAATACTGACCAGCTCAGTATCACTCGTCTGGTTTATCAAAATTTAATAATTTTTATTTTTCTTTAATTTACAGATTAAATTAAATGTTTTTATATTTTTTAAAATTTTTTTAATTTAATTTTTCTTAACTCGGTATTAGAAGTCCTGGAGTGTTAAACTGATCCTAACCCCTATACTCCCCAATGGTAACCTTTCTTAATAAGAAAGTTACCGTTAGAACAGGATAAGGCTGTCATTTCGCCGGTTTAACTTCCCAATACCGTAATTATTGCTTTTTTACTATAAATAACCATTTTTTTCCTTTCAATTATAACTTTTAACAGTTATTTCATACTTTCTCTTTCAATTCTCTCTGCGATTAACGATCATACTCTCTCTTTGCAAGAAATTTTTTCAATCACAAATCGCAGAATAAAGATGGCAAATTACAGATTCGTCGCACCTGATGGTGCACCGGCGACTTAGTTTAGAAACAATGAAGTGCCCAAGTTTGCGAGGAACAACATCACTGCAAATTTCAACATTCCTCAAGCTTGGGCATGCCCCGAATTCACACACGTCCTCACATACATGAAGCACATTCCTATTGCTCGAGCACTGACACTCTATCCTCGAGCAATATATCCAGAGATGTTATGTGAATTTTGGTGCTCTGCAAACCTCGACTCTCCAGACATGATCACTGGATGGGTCGTTCGTGATCAAAGAAGGGTTTTTGTCTCAATGGCTATTATACGAGAAACACTGAGACTTCCCGCTCACGCTCAGTATGAGCCTTTTGTTGATCGAACAGAGGCTAGATCAGTATTACCCTTTATTGGTCGCAGAGGCACCACGGGCACTATCAAAAGAAATGAATTTGGTCCAATGTGGGGTGTTCTTATTTCTACAATCATTCGGTGTATGACACGCAAGACTGGTGCTTTGGACCAAATCAATGACTTTGGGATGCATATAGTACATGCAATGTATCATGGCAGAGACATTGACTATGCAGGACTAATTTTTAATGAGCTTGCTGCTCTGGTTATGGCTCAAACCAGAGAAATCAATGTACCTTTCTGCAAATTTTTATCTCTCATCTTCCAAAATTCGATGAATGCACAAGCTTATGATGAGTTCAACAGTTCAAGAGTTGATCTTCCTCCTTTAAATGAGAAGATCTTCTTTCACAGACCAAGGGAAGGAGAACCTTTGTTAAGTCCATCCATGTGGGCAATTGTCAGGCCCATATAAATGATGAAGAAGATGATGATGAAGATGATTCTGATACTGAATCAGATGATGGTAATGATGATGATAATGATGATGATGATAATGGTGGTGGTGGTGTTGGTGGTAATGCAGATCAAGATGTTGAGATGGTGGATGCTCAACAAGATCCAGAACAAGAGCAACCACATATTCCACACCATGAACAGAATCCAGATGCTCCGCATACTGCATCAGACACTGATACTGAGTCAACACAGATGCAACAAAGACGAGGTTTGACTCCATTAATCATGGGGGCCTTATCATCAGAAGAAGACATGCAGCATACACATATTCCATCTTTGACTGCCTCTCTTCAAGAGCAAAATGTGATTGCTGCAACTGCAGCCCTTCCAGGTCCTGAACCTGTAATTATTGCTCAACCAATTGAGGAACCTCATGTTCCTCTTGATGTGGAGCTCCAATATGAGCAACACACACTGGAAGATGCTCAGGATAGAAGACTTGAAGGTCCTGAGGGGTGCTGGTGGCTCAAATCAACACATAAATGATCCAGCACCGACCTCTGAAGATAGGAGAAGGGAGTCTGACAAAGTCTCAGGTATAAATTTATATAAAACCTTAAACTTCTATATATATAACAGTTTCCCCCATGGAGACTAAGTATTGGCCAGTACCAACTCAATACTGACCAAAGTCTCAAACGATTTTTCAAATATATATCCTGTTATGGCCAACATAGTTAGCCCACTGCTATTATGTAACATTCATACACTGAGCAATCTATTGATCACTGTCAGTCTACAGTTGTCTAATAATTTAAAGTGACAATGGTGGTTGATGTCACACTGACAACCACTGGTGCTACTTGAATCATGTCCAACTTATTTTTGAGTTGGATCACATGATTTAAGAAGTGATCAGAAACCCTTAAGCCACATTAGCCAAATATTTTCCATGGAGTTTTAGCCACGTTTCTGTTATCACTCTAATACCGAGTGATAAATTGAAAATAAAAAGAAGCACGTCCCAGGCTTCGCTTTCCCAAACCCAAACCTTTTTCAGCAAAATGTGACCTATCCTATACTGAGCTACAAAAATATTCACACTCACTTTTTACTGAAATTTCTTACACATGCTTTGCACAAGTTTACAATATTTCATCATAAACTAGATGAAATACAGACTTCAAAATTCTATATAAATTCTTATAGAGTTAAACAACAACACGATTCTATTTGATAAGCATTTCTTACTAACCAGTTTTATGTTTTTGTTTCTTTAATACCATCTGTGTAGGGTATTCAAGCATCTCAGGCTCAAGAAGAACAGGTGACTCTGCAAACAATTATGCAGCAGATTCTGGCCATGCAGAACACTCAAAAAAACATTCTGGCCAGAATGAACACCATGAGTAGTGAAATTGACTCTCTAAAATAGTCAGTGGCACTACTCCAACAACAACATCAACCTCCACCAACTCCACCAACTGTCAGTGGAAACAATGAAGATGAAGGTGGAGATGATACCGAGCCAAGAAAATCACCCTTCAATGCTGATCCTGAGGGTGATACTGATGCTGCCACCGAGCCTATGCCTTCCCCTACCCAAGATGATCAAGAAGGGGACATAGGTGGTGATACTGAACCTCTTCCTTCCCAATCCAATGATAACAATAAGGGGGAGAGGAGACAAAGAGGAGGTGAGGTTGATCAACCTAAGCCATCTGCTCAGGGGGAGAAAAGAAGAAAAACGAATCAAGATCAACCTCCACAACAACAACAACAACATCAGCAACTAAGTCATACTGAACCACTCCGGTTTAGGTATGAAAGGAGAAGACAAAGAGGAAGGTCAGTACTACAACAACTTGAAGAACTTCTTGAGCCATCTGCTCAGGGGGAGACTAACACTGACAAGCCTCAGTAAGTTGATACTGAGCCACCTGCTCTAGAAGAAAACAACTTGCAGATAGTTGTCCACAGGCCATTCATCTGGCCCATAGCTGATGATGAAGATGAAGATCCAAATCCAGTGCCAAATCAAAATTTTATTAACTATGCATTGGATATGGCGGAACAAGAAAGCTCTCCATCATCATCCTCCGATGATGAAGAGCCAGAAGAGCCTCAAGACTATTTGGTTACCAGAAGAAGAAGAAGACCACCCTCAAGAAGACTTATAAATGTGGTCCTTACTTCTTCTGAATCAAGTGAGGAACCTACTCCTTTAATTACAAGACCAAGAAGACCTGTCCATACTGTGGACAGTGATATTGAGCAGGTTCCAAGATTGACTCGCCAACAACTTATTCAAGAAAAAGAAAGATTTTTATATGAACAAGAGTTGGGAGTCAAAGAAGAACCAGATACTAACCCAGAAACTGATACTCCTGGTCCATCTCACAGAGTTACAAGAAAGGATCAAGACCATATTCAACATTATTGGAATATGGTTGATGAACGGACTCAGTATAAGGAGAACAGGAAGGAGTTCTTGAAGACCAAGGAATTTCCAAATGTGTGAGGAATACACTTGTTAAACCTTGATGTAAATAAGGTGAAAGTGCAGTCCAAAGATGGAAGAATTGTTATCACCTACACTGGTCTAATCAGTCCTCCCATGAAGTTATTTCTTCATGATATTCAAACAATTGGTCTTCAAGACTAGGAAAAGATCACAAGACTGATCAAAGAGCTTCCAAAGAGATCAACATGGGCTCAGATAGTCTTGGATGAAATATGTGCAATATCTGTTGTATGTTATAAGAAGGGACTACTCCATGAGGTGGAGTATAGCGCACTCAGTGTGATGACTGAAGAATACTCAAACAACAGACCTGAGTGCCTCCATACATACAAAAAATTTCAGAAGTACCCTCTTCCTCCTAACCTTGTATTTCAAGATCAAAAGAGTGTCATATATCCAACCTCTGGATATATGTATACTGACTCAGAGGATAGGGGGTGCTTTATCACTGAAGCAGATCTGCCAAGAGCCCACATCAGTCATCTTGTTGGACTGAAATGGATGATAACTAAGAAGGAGGACTCTTGGTTCAGAAAGAAGATTGTTGCAGTGCTAAATAGTATAAGGGATGAACTGAGGAAAAGAGACGAGTTCACCCATATGAAGCAAGAGGTCTTCTATGAGCATGAATCCATCAACAGCAGATGAAGAAGAAGATTCAGTTGATTTGATGAAGAAGAAGATTCTGCTGTCTTCATAATTTTTTGTTTTGTATTTAAATCCTCTTTGTAATATTGTCATGTTATCATTAGATAGGGGGAGATTGTTAAGGCAAAAAGCCTTACCCCTTTAGGATCTTAAGATAAAAAGACAACCTAGACTAGCTTAGAATAGTTTGTAGAAATTAGCTAAGTTTGGGTCCAATACTGAGTAGGCAGTATTGGCCGCTTAGTATTGGAACTCAGTATTGGAAATCCAATACTGAGTGGAAGGACTTAGTTACATTCTCGAATGTAACTGACTAAGATCAAATCCCTTGATCTTAGTCACTTTCTTTGACCAGTCCTTCCGTTACTCTTTTGCCCATTTTGTAAGATCTCTATATCATTATAAATAGAGATCTCTTGGCAAAGGAGTACTCACAAATTTACGTACTTTACTTTCACATCCTTGTAATTGATTAGTGGTCTTGTTATTCCGCAACAAGCCACACTTAGTGGATTTATACATTGACTCTAATAATGTATTCTACACTTTAATTGTCTTAAGTATATTAAATCTAATCAATTAACTTATAAAACCAGGGTGTTGTGACCTAACAAAGTTCAAAGTCTCTTCCTGCAAAGCTGTGTTCCTGTTCACAAATTCATCAGAAGACAACAACATCTCTACAGCTCCAGGAATTCCTTTTTGAAGCAGCCACTTCACATTCTCACGCTGTTCGCCCACCTCTTTCTTCAACAACTCATTCCTGGCTTCCGTCTCAGCAGCACGGTGGCCCATCTCGCTCATTTGTAGGTCTTTTTCGACAAGGGAAGCCTCCAATTCTGCAATACGGGCGGTGGAAGACTGGCTCTGACTTTCAAAATCTGTGAGTTGTGTATCTTTATCTCTTAAAGAATGCTTCAGATTCTCATGTTCTCGCGAGAACTGGTTCATAGACCCTGAGAATTGGTTCTTTTTGAACTTCTCTCTTTCGTAAAGATCCTTGGCGGTCTTCATTAGCTCTGATAAACGGGTGATTTCCGCATGCTGGTTGTGAGAGATTTGCTCTTGGCGGACCCTTTGAGCTTGAAGGTCAGTTGAGAGGTCGATGGTACTTAATAGCCCGGCTTTGGCTTTGAGAATAGCATCGTCCGGTGTGAGTGTCATCACTTCCTCTGTAAAAGGTGCCTTCGACACAACCACCTGCCTCGCAATAGGGGTGGAAGTAAAACCAAATGGGACTTGGGTCTGAGTTGTTTTGGGGTCCTTGCTTCCGGTGGTATCTTTCAAGATAGAAGAGAAGTAGCTCCTGAAGGTGCTGGTGCCTCAAATCAACATACAAATAATCCAGCACCGACCTCTGCAGATGCTCGAAGGGAGTCTAACATAACAAGTAGTTCACAACAGTACATATAATATATATATATATATATATATATATATATATATATATATATATATATATATATGAGACTAAGCTATACCGACTAACTCGGTATGAGTCGAGCTTATTATATTATTAGAATTAAACATATGTATATTCCTTTGTTCATCAGATTCACAAAGTAATAGGTTTGACCGGGTTTTTACCCTAACAAATGTTGTCACAACAACGGCCTGGGAAGTGGCGAATTGAGCGAAGCCTGCTGCGAAGGACGAATAAATATAAAAAAATACACACAAAAAAAAACAAATAAAAAATAATACTTGAAAGCGCAGGGTCGGGAACGTTTGATTGACTTCTTGCTGACTGAGGAGATAATGAACCTTGATTAGGGGATACAGACCGAGCAACAGAGCTGAATAAGCGACTACCAAATTTGGCAACAGCTGAAGAGCTTGGACGAGCAGGGGGTAACCGACGCAAGATGACAGGACCACCGGACGAGGAAGATAAAGGAACGCTCGTTACAACAGCTGGGGGGAATTAACGATGCAGGCAGGAGGGACACAAGTGGTAGAGGTAGAGAAGTTTCATCATTGGTACCAAGAGTGTTGGCTTCTAAAGGTTGACCTGACGAAACTGTGGAAGAAAGCATGTTTGTGTTTCTCATATGCGCGTATATATATAAAAAAAGAGGAAGGAAAAATCATATGCATATCGTACCTGCCGAAAGAACCTTAGAACGCTTCTGAGCAGGAGACGGAACACTCTCCCGTCTTCTCCTCTGAAGGAGGCCCTTGTCCGGAGGGGGAATTTGGCTAATAGAACGCAGCCTGGGGGGATTAACGCACTCCGCTTGAGAATCCTGAATCATTGTATCCTCTGTGGTAAACTCCGGCTCGGGGGTGGATCGGAGCCAACGTTTCTTCCCCCCTCTATAAAATCACGGATTGGGGTTCCTTCTGAACTCAAATTCTCAACAGTTGGGGAATGAAGATGGATCAAGCTTGCGTCATCTACAGAGACGGCACTCTCAAGAAAGGAACCTTTTGGCATCCGCAAGCGATGCAATAACGGTACAGCTTCACCGCTCAACTTCAAAACAGGACGGATTCCTCTGGCAATATAAAAGGGGCTCATATCGGCCATTCCCTGGAGGACCTCGTCAGGGTCCTCCCATTCCATTTGTGCAGCGGTAAGGCTTGTGATATGCTCCGATTCTTCTTCAGACAGTTCAGGAAGCGGATCGGAAGGCCGCCTAACAACCCTTCCCCAGGGTAAAATAACGTCGCTGAAAGCGGAATGGTTCACATAAAAGAATTGGAATTTCCAGTCGTGAATTGAATCTTTCGAACCAAAAATACGTTCACTTTGACCAGGGCGAAGGGCAAATATAGCCCAGTCACCACGACTGGTCACAATGTGGAAGTAACGATATAATTTGGCGGAAGGAGGGATATCTAAACCACGACCGAACATAATAAAGCCAATGAGTTTTCGGAGAGAGTTAGGTACGAGTTGGGAATGTGGATGCCTAGATCCTGAAGCAAAGCCAGAATAAAATTATCTATGGGAAATCGGAGTCCCCCTTGTAAGAATTGAAGGTACACTGGTTCATAGCCATCAGGAGCGGATCTGATGGTTTCACCTTCGCCGCGGACCCGAATATCGAAACGAGGATCGATATGATAGTCATCGATGATTTGAGGAAGATCGGGAGATGATAGGTTGCAAAAAGTGTTAACAACCGTTCTTTTCTCCCTAGCGGGTTTGTCGGTCTTTTCTCGAGTCGGCTTATCTTTCTTCATAACTATGACAGATTAAGAACAAAGAAAATGGGGAAAGGGAAAGAGGAAGAGCGGTTTGAGAAAAGAAAAAGAGTTAGGAAAGAAAATAAGCAGCCATCAAAACGTATAAATAACAAAAAGGAATTTCAAGGGGCGCAAAGATTGAGTTGACGTGCAACGGTCATATTTCAGCTAGAGAAACAACGGTAACTATGTCGGACGGTTAAAATTCCTCCGTTTAAACAACGCAAGGAGAGGGCGAGGCATGATCAAATTAGAACCAATTAAACACGAATGATTAAAATGCTTCTAATCTGAGGGACTTAATGAGGTATGGTACGAAACGCCAAACTAGCATGCGTCCGGACATCCGGACGTAATGGTGATTTTCGGTTATTACAAGTAACAAAACGCAGCGGAAAGATTTAATCACCATGAACGGATCTTGATATCAATCATACAATTAAACTATAAGAAAATCAAAGAGATTGGATGAACATTTCATACCTTGAAGCCTTTGATCTTGTTGTGGATTCGGATGGATTTGATGATGGATTGAAACCAAGTATTCAATTAGAATACCTCTAAAAGAAATCCACACAACACAAGCAAGAACACCAATGGAGGATGCTAGTCCTTGAATCTTGAGAGCAAAAAGAAACAAAAAAACACATACAAGTGTGAGAGAGAGGACGGCCAAGGTGGTGGTCAAGAGGGAGTTTATGGACCATTATATCTCTTAATGGTGCCATTACAATCCTTTAATGATTTCCATAAATCATTAGTCTTATTTGCCCACAAGTCCCTATCTTTTGTTTCTTCTAGTTTGCCCACAAGAAAGTTTCAATATTAACTTTTAATATTAAACTTATGATAGACAAGCTTATAGCTTATATATATATTAATAATTAATGTAATTACACTAATTACACTAATTATATAATGGTGTTTAGTGTTTAAGTGTGTGACCCTTTAGGCTCACAAACAACTAGCCATATAACTATATGTTATTCACGTGAAGCATATTCCAACAGCTCCCACTTGCGCACGTGATAACATCAAGTAGTTATACAAGCAAAGGTTAGAGTCTAGCAACCCGCCAATGCCCCTAGAAGTACATGAGGAGTTTCATAAAATCTTTGTTCAAAGTTTTCGAGCAGTTATCCTTTTGTTACTGATACTATGTTGAATTTTAGACAAGGATAAATGTCAATCTAAAATTTCAACGATTCTGTTTCTCGATCTATACATTGAAGTAGATTACCAAAATCAATCAAGATTCATCTTGATTACCTTTTGGGTGTGGCCACACATACATCTATTCAAATCATCGAGGGGCCCAGTAGTATCTAATCCACATGTGTGGAGGAACAAATTCTTTATTGACTGCACGTGTCCGTCATATGCTTAATGACAAACCCGATAATGGTTGTTATAGCAGCCTTATTCAGGTCAGCGTTTAGCCATATCAAAGTTTGCCCCTCTACATACACAAACCAACTTGCATCTCAAGTCAGAGGATAAGTGACAAAGCCTTTGTGAGATTCACTTGTGACATAAATCCATGAAGTGATTTCTCATAGGTTGGGTCAGTCCAATTGTGCATCAATATGAACAACATGTGAGTTTGATTTCATCATCCTTAGTCATACTAAGATAATGTCATCAATGCCCTCAGATTTGTCTTAATAATATTCCCATATTATTAATATGACAATGGACAATTTAGAATATAAAACGCAGTAAATATTCAAGGATATAAACATGCAAATATAGAACACAGTAGATATTCATATAAAAATGATCATATCAAATATATCAATTTATTCCAATATAAACTGCTCACAGTTTCATTATCCAAATACTAAAACAGATTTACATGAAACTACTAGCTTGTCGAAATCCAACGTTCCATTCATATTCAATATGTTTGGTACAAGACATTGAGTTCGATGAAACGTCAGCTAGCTAGTTATCTGTTTGAACTTTAAGAGTACGAATTTCACATATCTTGATAATATTCGAATGTAGTGAACCTTCGTAAATAGGATCTAGCGTCATCACGACCTATTTCAAACCAACATAAGTATAGCAAGTATACTTAGTTTCAGTTCGATATCTCCACCATAGCCAAGGAACATATATCTAGTATTTCAAAATACTTCAATGTGTTCTTAACAGCAATCCAGTGACTCTCTCATGGATTCTGTCGGTATTTTCTAGTAAGGTCCCCTAAGGACGTTACATTTGGCCTAGTGCTCCTTACAGCGTACATGATGAATGAAGTAGCCGATTCATAGGGGATTACATTCATTCGCTTCACCACATCAGGTGTGCAAGGTCCTTGAGTCTCACTCAAGTTTACATTGTGTGGCATACGAGGACTTCCTCGTTTGGGAGTACCATTCTAAACCGTTTAGAATTTTATCAATGTAAGCACTTTGACTTAAACCAATTAACCGCTTTGATCTATCATTATAGATTTTTACTCCAAGTATGTATGTCGTATCCCTACAATCCTTCGTGTCAAAACATTTTCCAAGCCAAGATTTTCATCTTGTAGCATTGGTATATTGTTTCACATGAGTGACATGTCATCAACATGTATGACTTTGAGAAACGACAATGCTCCCACTAGCTTTCATATATACACATGCTCAGATTGGGTTTTAGGTGAAACAAACGTTTTGATTTCATTATTAACCAAATCTCATAGTCATAGTACACTACTTTGACTATAAGAATCCTAATGTCTTTAGTAACAGGCGAGAAGGTTTCATCATTGTCAATCCAGTATGATTGAGTGTAACCTTTTGTTACTAGAAGAGCTTTATAGGTGTGTATATTTTCATCCATGTCAACAGTCTTACTGTTTTGAGAAGGATCAACTAAGTTCAAAACTTGATTGTCTCTCATGGATTTCATTTTCGCATTCATAGTTTCAAGTCATTTTTCGAATTCAAAATTCGATAATGCAACTTGATAGTTAGGGGGTTCATTATGATCCTCAAAACTTTACTCCTCGGCATCGACATAAATCTATATCGTTCAGGTGCATGAGGTGTCCTTGCGGACCTACGAATGGGAACAACATCATCCTGTGGTCCAACATCTATATGTCCAGCCTCAGAATGATATTTGCTAGTGTTACCAGAAGGTTGTGTATCTTCACTTTGAATCTTGTCAAAGTCTATAGTGCTCCCACTTGCTTTGTGAAATGAGATAGTTCTCAAGAAACTCAGCATACCGAGTAACAACAATTTGTTCTCAGTTGGGAAGTAAAATAGTAATCGAAGATATACTTGATGGATATGGGCTCAAGTTTATTTGGCATGTCTCGTTCCACGAGATCCTCACAACCCCAGATCCTCAAGTAAGACAAATTAGGGACTTTCCCACGCCATATCTCATATGGTGTCTTTTTAACCTTTTGGTCGGAACCATATCAAGTATTCGAGCAGCAGACTTCAGTGCATGCCCCTCAAAAGGATAGTGTAAGAGTAGTAGGACTCATCATAGATCGCACCATGTCATACAGGGTCCGATATCTCCTTCCAGACGCACCTTTATCGTGTGGAGTGTATGAAAGAGTGAATTGTGAGACAATCTCACGATGTGAGGGATGATCCAGAAACTCTTGACTCATGTACTTTCATCCTTAATCAGGACTGAAAGCCTTTGTTGTCTTGCTGAGTTGATTTTCTACTTTTACTTTAGAAAGCTTTGAACGTTTCAAAGATTTCATGTTTATGTCTAATCAAGTAAACATAACCATAGCGACTGATATCATTAAAGCTTCCATGTTGATGTTTAATCAAGTAAACATAACCACATCGAATGATATCATCAGTGAAAGTAGGTGGCACCTTCCCTAGTCTTAGTTCTAAAAGGGCCACATACATCAGTATGTATGAGTCCAAGTAGATTTGTAGCTCTTTCGCCAACTTGGGAGAAAAGCTTTCTTGTTATCTTTCCATAATATACAAGAGAGGCATTTTAAATGATTCATAATCATTTGTAAAGAAGCCCGTCGAGTTTTAGTATCAAAATGCGTTTCTTGTTTATGTGGAAAAGATGACGATGCTCTAGGTAAGTAGAATCCAAACCAATTTGGATTCTTGAGTGCTACATTTGTATATAGAACTATCGTTTGAATTAGGATCATGCATATTAATTTCAAACATACTATTACAAGGAATAGTTATAAAAAAATGTTATTTTTCATAAAACAAAATATCATAATCCATTATTCAACAAACGATAAAGCTAAACAATGCATAATTTACAATTGTTCAAAACAATAATTAACGCATTAGGAAGGATAAGATCACAGCTTCCATTCATTTAGCTTTCTACTTCACATTCAATCTTGCACATCTGTGTAAATGTGAGTTCCACAACTAGTGTCATACACTCAAGATTTATTACGAAAAGTATAGAGTTCTATAATGAAGATACCTAATGTGCTAACTAGAACACATTTGTCCTTCATCAACTCTGCCAAGTAGGCAGGACAATTCCTCCTTCAATGGCCAGTATCATCGCAATGATGGCAAGAAATATCCTTTTCAGGGTGCTCTTTTTTAGCAGGTGGGGGAATCGTAGGTTTGGAAAAGTAAACTAGCTTACCCTTACCTAGACTCTTGCCTTGTGCTTGCGGTTTACCTTCCCTGATTGCAAGAAAAGTATTGGGTAACCCTTGCTCAACCAGTTTTACCATAGCATGTTCAACGATTGTCTTCCCCATGCTATGTACTTTTAAAACACTTTTCAAACTGGTCATAGTCCTTGGATAGTGAGGTAAGAATCAAGCTCATTCCAAGAACTTGTGGTAAGGGGTGACCAAGACGTTCCATTGGATCAAGATAGCATTGCATATTCAAGATGTAAGTGCTAACTGATTGGCCGTCCTCCTAATTGCAAGCATGAAATGCTTTAACTGTTTTGAACAGTTCAAGTTCTGCCTTTTGTTGAAATATTATTTTCAACTCGCTTATCATGTCATATGCTGTGAGTTCCTCGAAGTACTTTCGAATCTCGGGGTTCATGCTCACAAGCATATGAGTAGCAACTTCTTGGTGTTCGTTAAACGTTTCGGTAAAGGCTTGACGAACAGCAGCAGAATCACTGACAGGAGGTGCCTCAGGTAAGGCCTCTTATAGGTATATCAACTTTCTCATCTCTAAGGACAATCCTTAGAATTCGATATCAGAAGATAAAGTTGATATTAGTCAGGTTCAGTTTTCAAGAACTGATTTTTGAGTGGAGATACTTAGGTTTTGATGTTGTTGTTATCTGTATAACAACCAAAGTTCAAAAAATAGTATTTTCAATAATAATTTCTTTTAATCAATTAACTACCCAATTAATTTTAATTAAAAGCTAAGATCCCATTGAGCTTCTATCACCGCATCAGTTGATCTGCTAGAGGTGATAGATCCAATAGGTAGGTGACGATCAGCAATTGCATTACAAGTGCAACTCTTAGAGGTATGGGACTTCATGGCACCTAGTGAACAAGCATCTAGGGTCAAGTGGCATGTTTGTCGCATCGTCGCCTCGAGTCAAGGTCTCACCGTTAACTCGATTAAGTCATCCAATGTGAAATCATGTCAAAATAGCTCTAGGTCTCACGCGTAGAGAATAATGACCTCGGATCTAGATTCAAACCACGTCTCACGTGAATTCAAAAATAGAAGCAAGTGATTTACAACCGATTGGACGGCGTGACTTAAATTTTAGGTATTTTAAATTTTAATTTAATAAAATTTTATTTAAGATATGAATGAATCATGTACTTCATTCATACCACTTCATAAGTCTTGTAATAAACGGTAAAAACTTTTAGCGATTATTAAGTGATAAGTTTCAAATTATATTTAAACTTAGTTTAATCTCAAAACTATTGTTAGATTAAAGGTTTAATCATCAATGATTAACTAGTAATCATCGATGATTAAGGTTTTGAATGTTTTAATGTTTGTGTCTAAAAACCATTTTTAATTTGTTTTACTATTTGTATCTAATAGAAAAGAAAAACAACCACAAACATAAGAATAAAACATGCAACAAAATTTTGTGCAAACCTCGACCAATGAAATCCTAGGTTCGGTCACGTGAGTCATCACGACGGACCGAAGGGTCAAACTAGGGGACGGGCCAACATGAACCCAAACGGGCCTACATAAACCCAATGGGCTCCCACTTGCTCCAAGACATTCTTGAGCAAGTAGAACCCAAAATTGTGAAAAAGTGTAATCTGCCAGAAAATTCCAGCAGACTTTGAAGCCCGAAAAGTCACTGAAGGAGTCTTCGTTGGTCTTCCCGGCCTTCTGGAAAGTTGTAGCCCACGACTTTGCAAGCATTTTAGGCTTTTGAATCGCCCAAAAAGGAGTCTGTATGCCTCTGGAAAACCTGTTTTCGTACAGCCCTCGCTTTTGTGACGGAAATTTGTTGTTTTCTTCATTAGTCTTCAATATTTGTTGTCAACAATTTACAATAAAAAGATAAAATAAATACAATCTATTCTATTACTTTTACATTACAAATTGCCCCAAAAATGGCACCAAAAATAAAATAAAAATAAATGAAACAAATTACAACAATTAAGCCAAAAAAAAACAAGGCTTTTCCCAAACAACCAAACATCAAACACATTCATTCACAAATGGTCTAGGCTTTCATTGGTTTGCACAAACAAGCAACAATTGACAAGGCTTTGGCTTGGGATATGGCAAAAATACATGTTTTGCCATATCAACAAAATGGAATTAAAAATTAAATTACAAGCCAAATAATCAAAAAAACAATAACAAGATTAATTTTTTGATATGATTTTGTAACAAGTGACAATAGGGTTCCAAAAATACCATATTTTAACCCATATTTTTATAAAAATCCGAAAATTAAATTAAAAAACCCGTAGGGTTTTTGTGTTTGGTCCGATCGGAATTTTAAAAAACACAAAAAAGATTGGTTTTTGCCACTTTTCACAAAATCTAGCTAATTATATGATTAATATAATGACTCGTGATACCACTAATGGTGATTTTCGGTTATTACAAGTAACAAAACGCAGCGGAAAGATTTAATCACCATGAACGGATCTTGATATCAATCATACAATTAAACTATAAGAAAATCAAAGAGATTGGATGAACATTTCATACCTTGAAGCCTTTGATCTTGTTGTGGATTCGGATGGATTTGATGATGGATTGAAACCAAGTATTCAATTAGAATACCTCTAAAAGAAATCCACACAACACAAGCAAGAACACCAATGGAGGATGCTAGTCCTTGAATCTTGAGAGCAAAAAGAAACAAAAAAACACATACAAGTGTGAGAGAGAGGACGGCCAAGGTGGTGGTCAAGAGGGAGTTTATGGACCATTATATCTCTTAATGGTGCCATTACAATCCTTTAATGATTTCCATAAATCATTAGTCTTATTTGCCCACAAGTCCCTATCTTTTGTTTCTTCTAGTTTGCCCACAAGAAAGTTTCAATATTAACTTTTAATATTAAACTTATGATAGACAAGCTTATAGCTTATATATATATTAATAATTAATGTAATTACACTAATTACACTAATTATATAATGGTGTTTAGTGTTTAAGTGTGTGACCCTTTAGGCTCACAAACAACTAGCCATATAACTATATGTTATTCACGTGAAGCATATTCCAACAGGACGGACGAAACGACCAGAGCACCGTTAGAAGGAAGGATTTGAGCAAATCATCATTCATCTACAAGTCCTAAAGCCTTCTTTAGGCATGACCGGGTTTTAAGGGAAGGTAACCTCGAAACATGGGTGCATTTAATGCGGCTGAGGCTCAAAGCTGATTAACGCCTTTGTCCGTGGGATAAAAGGTTTCGTCTATGGCTAAGGACCAAAAGACTGTAAGGGATACGGACCATAGCTGGATATTTATTCTCCCTCTCATAACGATCAATTGTTTTCCCGCTCAAAGGGAGGTAGTGAGCAACTTCAGGGAAGAGCACATTAACTACACATCACATTTACTACTCGTATTTATTACTCTCAAGACCTTACGTCGATATAAATAACTGACTTAAGCTTCGGAGTGTCCTTCCGGAAACCTCTTCCGGAGGACTTCTGACTTAGGGTTGTTCTTGTTTTCAGGATTCCTAGCTCGTGGAATCGTCCGGCTTCCCAACTCAGAATTCAGGATGCAACACCAGCTACCCTATTTTTAAATAGAGAGAAAAAACTGCGTTATTTGTGTTTTTTTTTTTAAATATTCTAATTGAGGTCTTATTACACTAACGTGTAACAAAATCCAATTATATTATAAGGTACTTATTTTTCAGAATTTTAATATGATTAAACATAATAGAACAATTGATATATGAATCTCATTACATTGAGTTTAAAGGATGTTTATTTTTAGTGGTTTTATTGTGATGAAATCTGATACGACACTTGATACATGATAAGAGTTATATTATATTAATTTTTTTAGACCTTTTTATTGATTCTATTTTATAACGGAACATTCTGTTTATATTTTATTTTATATTTTATAGAATATTTATTCATTAAGGTCTTAAGATGCAATTAGGTATTTAATTTGTGTGTTTATTTATATAAATAAAATTCGTTGAAGAGTATTATCATGATTGAACAAGTCCTATTATGTTTAGTTATTTCATGTTAACTTTTAAATTTATAGATAATTTTATTAAAATAAAAGGGAATCATTAAAGGAGATTCATTATTTTTACGAATTACCGAGAAACAAATCTCAACCATTGATCAATAAGATCTAGTGGTCAAGATTAATCACATATTTTTATACATGAAGGGGTATTTTGGTCATTTGACACTTTAATAAAATTTCAATTTTTTTCTTTTTTATTTTTTATTTTTTATTTTTATTTCTTATTTTTTATTATTTTTATTTCTTACCATTTTTTTGTTAAAAAACAATATTTATTTGATAATTACGTGCAGTACTTAATCACATGTGATTTTACACTAAAATCAGATGTGATTGTATATTTAATCATATTTGATGTTTGAGTTCAATCACATGTGATTTAGTACACAATCACATGTGATTCAGTATGCAGTCACATGTGATTCACCATGTAATCACATGTGATTCAATATTCAATCACATTATGAGTTATTAATGAAAAAATTATAAATTTTTTTTTTTAATAATAATAGAATAAAAAATAAAAAAATAAAAAGCTCTAGAATAAAAAATAAATAAAAATAACCAAAATACCCCTCAATATATAAAATATGTGATTAATCTTGACAATTAGATATTAATTATTATTAATGGTTGAGATTTATTCATTGAGATTTTATAAAAATGATGGACCTCCTCGAACAAAACTCTAAATTGAAAATCTAATAAGACGTATTATCAATATCCATCGCGAAAAGATACTTATTTATCTAGAAGTCCAACCACGACAATGTATATTTTGTTTAGACTTTTGAGTTAAGTTAAATATTATCGTTAGGGCATTGTGATGCATAATTCAATGTATAGGAACAAACTTTTTTTAAGCTAATGATCGCGTGATGAAAGGGAGTCCACCTAGAACTCTAGAAGGGCATAACTTTTAGCTCAAGTTTTCATTTTAGGCGAGTTACGACTCAAAAGTTCCGTATTGACAAGGGCTACGTGCCGACAAACAAGCGCAGGCGGTACGGAACTTTTGGGGGTCCAAAAACACTGTTTTTAGACACTTACTTACACTTTTAGTTATTTTGTTTAAAATTTGAACTTTGTTTTAGGCTCAGTTTTCGGCACAATTGTATTTTTTGGCACGTTCAAAATTCTTGGGCTTATTAAATGTTTGTTTGAGACTCTGAAAGAGTTTTTAATTTTATGAAAATTGAGTTTTTTCTCCTAAAATTTTTGTTTGTTGTGTTGAACAGGTTTTGAAGATCGAAATCCATGATATTCTTGAACCAAGATGATTTTTGGTTTTGATTATCTAAGGTATACTTATAATCAACGGGGACAATATGTGTCATCATTGTTTAGGCTACATTACGTTGGTTAAGAGCAATTAAAGTTGTTAATGTATAAGTGTTTATGCATAACCATCCTAGGTGGTTAGTGATTTTTAGTTTTGATATATATATATATATATATATATATATATATATATATATATATATATATATATATATATATATATATATATATATATATATATATATATATATATATATATATATATATATAGAAGTGAGTTCCATTGAGAATTAATATATTAGGTGAGAATGTGAGAATAGATCTCAGCCTCTCATCTCCTTCCAGCCCTCACGCACGCGGTGACATTTTTGTAATTAAGTCCAACTTTCCTCACGCGCGCGGTGGCATTTTTGTAATTAAGTCCAACTTTTCTGTCCCACACGCGGTGGCATTTTTGTAATTAAGTCCAACTTTCTTTAATCATCGATGATTAAACTGGGTGTAGTGTTTAATTATCAATTATTAAACTTTTGAGATTGTTTTTAATCATCGATGATTAAACCCAACCCCAAGTTTAATCGTTAATGATTAAACACATTATCAAGTTTAATCATCGATGATTAAAAGAGCATCTTATGATTATTACACAGATAAAGTTTAATCATCGATGATTAAACACTACACTCAGTTTAATCATCGATGATTAAACCCCAACTCAAGTTTAATCATCGATGATTAAACATATAGTCAAGTTTAATCATCGATGATTAAACACTACACTCAGTTTAATCATCGATGATTAAACCCAAACTCAAGTTTAATCATCGATGATTAAACATATAGTCAAATTTAATCATCGATGATTAAAAGAGCATCTTATGATTATTACACAGATAAAGTTTAATCATCGATGATTAAACACTACACTCAGTTTAATCATCGATGATTAAACCCAAACTCAAGTTTAATCATCGATGATTAAACATATAGTCAAGATTAATCATCGATGATTAAACAGCATGTTATAGAGAATTAAGAATTTAAAAAACGGAGACAAGGTTAATCATCGATGATTAAACTGTTTAATCATCGATGGTTAAAAAAATGTCAAAGATTAATCATTAGTAGTTAAAGAGCATTTTATAAAAAATTCAGACTAGTTCAATCATCGATGATTAAACTCAAACTCAAGTTTAATCATCGATGATTAAACATATAGTCAAGATTAATCATCGATGATTAAAAACAATCTCAATAGTTTAATAATTGATGATTAAAACAATACACCCAGTTTAATCATCGATGATTAAAGAAAAGTTGGACTTAATTACAAAAATGCCACCGCGTGTGGGACAAAAGTTGGACTTAATTACAAAAATGCCACCGCGCGTCTTTTTACCTAATTCTCACATTCTCACCTAATATATCAATTCTCAATGGAACCCTCCCCTATATATATATATATATTGTATTTTCTGCACAAAACTTTTAACCATTATAGTTTGTTTTAAGAGCAAAATACACGGAAGGTCCTTGTGATATCACTTATAACAACCTCAATCTTATAAGTTCGTTTATTAGACTGGACGTCCCGATGTATGAACTTTGTTACATGGAAAATCGATCCATTGCCCAAATGGCCGTCCATTTTGGACGTTAAAATGCGCATATATATGCTTCATACATAATGGGTAATTAATAGGTAATTTAACATCTTTTAATTTCCCTTAAGAACAAATTACATGGAAGACTTTTGTAGTATATCATTTATTACAACCTCAATAATTTAAGTTCATTTATTATATTAAACGTCCCTGGTGTATGAACTTTTTACATGGAAGGTCCCTTGCCCAATCGGAAATATATAGGCTCGTTAGGAACGGCTTGTTAACATCGTCTTACTCGTTCGACTCGAGACTTGTAAAAAAATCTTTCGAATGAGCCGAGTCGAGTATTAAATTATTAGGCTCGAATAGTGAGATCAATCGAGTAGTGTTTTATGTTCGAGCTTGATTTCAAAACGAATTAGTTTAGAGTTTAGACTCAAGCTCAATATAAAGTAGCTCATTAAACTCGTCAACACCCTTGACTACAATGAGCTAAATTAGTCAATTAAGGGTTTACAGAATTATCATGTAGGACTCAGGACTATTGCAGTAATCATGTAATATCTGTTTTCAAATGGCGATGCAGAAACTTGTCGATATACATACGAAAATCTTTGCTAAGTTTAAGTTAGATTTCAAGTAATTGATGCTATGAAGTCTATTTTCTGCTAGAAATTTCGATTTCCAAACCCTCAACTGAGACAAACCAATTTCATATTGCATTATATATGTCTTTTCAGCAAAAGAAACTGATGCCCGTATTCAAATTTTAAAAGGATGCATAACACTCAATTTTTTCGAATTTACAAGATCGAATCCCATTGATTTCATCGCGTTTTATAAACCCAAGGGCTCTAATTTTTTCTTAGCCTTTTTATTTTGAAACTTATTTTACATTATTCACCATATATATATGTAAATTATATATATAGACACTTTTTTTAGACAAGTAATTATTCAATTTAAATATTTGGGTAGAGATACTGAGGTAGTCGTTGTTTAGCAACGAGTACCAATGGCTTAGCTAAGTTAAGATCATTATGATTTTCATCAAGCGTAAGAGGGAACTCATTATGCGGTATCTCCCAGCTGAATCCTTGAACCATGGTGGCGAACAACATGGTGGTGATGGTCGAACCCAACAAAACTCCAGGACAACCACGTATTCCGGTGCTAAATGGAAGCATCTTGAGCTCATTATCTGAGAGATCCACTTCCTTTCCATCTACACATAGATGCCGATCAGGATCAAACCGCATTGGATTCATCCACACATTTGGATTCCTTCCTAACCCATACCGGCTAACAACAACATGGCTATCCTTGGGTATGAAGTAACCACCAACAGTAGTATCCATCATGGAAACATGGGGTGGATTGAAAGGAACCAAAGGATGTAGCCTGAAGGACTCCTTGAGGCATGCTTTTATGTAATTAAGCTGGGGTAGGTCTTGTTCTTCGACAAATCGTTCACGACCTACCACAATGTCCAATTCCTCAACTGCCCTTTTAAGAATCCTAGGTTCATTGATCAACTCCGCCATTGTCCACTCTACTGTGTTAGAGGGATTATCAATCGTGGCAAGAATTAGTTCCTAAAATGAAAAAGACAAAAGCAACAAACAATTTACAATCTTGCAAACAAAATCTTAGAACACTACAAGAAAAAACATTCTTTTCGACCAATATCTTTTGCGGCGACTCCCAACGCCCCAAAAAGTCGCTGAAAGACGACGACGACAACAACAACAAAAAAAATAAAATTGAATTGGAATGGGACCAATTGCAGCGACAGCCGACGCCTCAAAAAGTTTTTTCATTTTATTTTATTATTTTTTTTCGGGTTATGGCCCAAAAACTGTCTGCGCAAAAACATTTCGTGACGCCGCAAAAAGATTGTCACATGTATCACAAGTGGGTCCGTTGGTTAATTATCGCCACAAAAGCTTTTTTAGCACAAATGTTTTGTGGCATCCTTTTTACGGCGTCTTGTTGCCGCAAAATGTCTTTTGAGGCGATATTTGGACTCTTTGCGACATTTTTATCGCCACAAAAGCCCTACTTTTTTTATTTTTTGTGGTGGAATACCATTCAAGTTGCAAAGAGAGTAGTGTTTTGAACGTTTGGTACAAAAACACAAAAACTATTAGCATCTGTCATTTAAAAATAGTGGTAGATTTTGTGAGCCTTACTACAATCTGGGCTTTGATCTCCTCTGGTGTAAGCTTAGGGCTTTCATGTCTTACCAGAATATCAAGCAAATCATCTTCTACTTTTCGATCTCCATGCTTCCACATTTGAATCCGTTCATCAATCAATGGATCCTGATACTTTCTAACACTTTGAATGGAAGTTCTTAAGATATTTTCATGGCCATCAAAATCTGTCTTCCCTCTCAACCACGGGAAGTAGTCGCTGATGGAAAATGCATATACATGTTTAAGTATGGTAAAAGCAGCTGCCATATGTTCAATTTCTTCTTCACCCGGCCCTCCATCTTCATTTCCTTTTCCAAAGAATCTTGTTCCAAAAATCATATTCCTTATCAAGTTTCCACAGTAATGTTGGCTTGCAAACCGAATATTTATTAATCCGCCTCCGCTTAGGACATTTTGTTTCTTTATTTGATTGCATAGGTATCTAAGCAAGTGATTAGCTTCTTCGTCTCGTTTGGGTTGCAGCCATTTGTGTGTTGGCGACGAGAGGATATTTTGCTTTATGATTTTTTTCATTTTCCTCCATTGATCCCCAAACGGGGACAAAACGGTTGCACGATAACCGTCACTTGTCAAATAAGCCGACAAGATTTCCGGCCTCGAAGCAAATATTGTATCCTGCTTTTTCAGGAATTCGGATGCTAGTTTTGGGGAGGAGACTGCAATAACATGGGTTGATGGTCCTAGTCGGATGCAAAGGATTGGGGTATTAAACTGGTCCATGAGCTTGTGTATCCACCGGAAAGTTGGCCGATTTAGAACCATTTGGATGGTGCAGCCGATAAATGGTAAAGGGGTAGGACCAGGTGGTAGTCGATGTGGGTTTCTTACAGGTTTCTTGTTAAGAACCTTAGTAAGGAAGATGATGATGATGATGGAAATAACTATAATAAGAAAGATGGGTAGAGGTATTGGTGATGAAGGTAAATAAGTGAACAACATTTTTTCCAGAAGTTCTGAGTATCAAAAAGAAATTATGCATGAACGAAATACACACTTATGTGATCAGTTCTTATGACATGGTTTAATGTAATCTTGTGATATTTATACTCCAAATAATCTTCGTAGCCTTAGGTCTAGAGTTACTAACAGTGTGTCATTGTCAGACACGCACTGAACCTATTACTACGACTATTTGAACTCTTGATCACTTTTTGATTTTGCACAGGAGTAGTGATCATTTTACTTTTTTGGTTATTCAGCCAGTGTAGTGTGATGATTAGGGTCTGAACACATCAGATACCTAATCACCCACAACCTAAAAATGTCTTTTCAGTTTGTCTTCCAACAACTATTGTATGTTTGTATTCATTAAATTCATAATAAGTAAAGGTCGTTTCAGCCACCCAACCAATGGTTATAACATGAATCGTGTTTAACAATTTCCTAATTAAATATTTCGACCCTATTGCTTGGGTTGTATGAAATCCAGTTGTGGAAATAATTTCTGAAGAATAAACTTGAAATCAGACACAATTTTAAGTTCAATGTTTAGATGATTTTAGGTGAATTCTACTCTGGAAGTGTATGTCAAAGTATTTTGTGTTTTTCTGTGTGTTGGAATAAAAGACGTTCTCTTATTTAAGAGCATTCCCAATGGTTAAGTCTTTGCAAAGATTTATTAAAATTGTCGTTTAGGCTTTTCACCCAGTTTTGATAAATAAGCATTCAAAAAAGTCTTTGATCAAATGCATTTAGTTTAAATAAAGCTTTTTGTGTGTGTACTGAATGGCTTAGCCAATAATATGCTTTTGGAGGAAAAGTTTTTTTGCTAGAAGGTCATAACCCCTTAAATAACCTACACAATGAGTAAAAAGCTACCATTGGAGATGCTCTAACAAACAAAAGCGTACGAAACAGTTTCATAGAAGTTAGGAAATTAACAAGGAGTTATGAAGATACGAATTCACAATAGACCACCCCGCAATGAAGAATTTCAACACATTTTCGCATGTTAAATTCTTTTTTGTGACACAAGGGAATTGTCCCTTGGATCCTATTAGGGGCGCGACCCATTTTCCCTTCTTTTTGTATGTCGTCCTTTTAAATTGTATCGTGATCATCTTGGATTTATACAAGTATGTGTTTCGTACTTCCTAAATCGTATTAGCACCAATTTATTATACTCATAACGTACATATTATTATATTAAAAATTGAATATGTGAAACTAAATTGTTAAGATTTCATTCATATAAGATACCTTTTTAATATAGTTACTTTTTTATTTTTTGAATTTAGTTCCCTTTTAAAAATTACAACTTGTAACTGTAATTGTCAAGAAACTATGAATTGAATTAAGATAATTTGCTTCGTGAAATGACAACGGTTATAGAGTAACTGAGATAAACCCACAATTTCATTTGCTTAAAATTGATGCCCATATTCAAAATTTAAAACGATGCATAACGCTCAATTTCTTCGAATTTACAAGAATCCCATTGATTTCACGCGTCTCATAAACCCAAGGGCACTAATTTGTTCTTAGCCTTCTAATTCTGAAACTTCTTTTACATTATTAATCACCATGTAAATTATATATAGACACCTATTTTTAGAACAATAAATATTCCCTTCAAATAATTTGGTAGAGATACTGAGGTAGTCGTTGTTTAGCAACGAGTACCAATGGCTTAGCTAAGTTAAGGTCAATATAATATTTCATCAAGCGTAAGTGGGAACTCATTATGCGGTATCTCCCAGCTGAATCCTTGAACCATAGTGGCGAACAACATGGTAGTGATGGTCGAACCCAACAATACTCCAGGACAACCACGTATTGAGGTGCTAAATGAGAGCATCTTGAGCTCATTATCTGAAAGAACCACTTCGTTTCCATCCACACGTAGATGCCTATCAGGATCAAACCACATTGGATTCATCCACACATTTGGATTCCTTCCTAACCCATACCGGCTAAGAACAACATGGCTATCCTTGGGTATGAAGTAACCACCAAACGTAGTATCCGTCATGGAGACATGTGGTATATTAAAAGGATTCAAAGGATGCAGCCTTAAGGACTCCTCGAGGCATGCTTTTATGTAATTAAGTTGGGGTAGATCTCGTTCTTCAACAAATCTGTCAGGATCGAATAACTTGAACAGTTATTGAATCACAGATCTACTCAACAATAGAAGTTACAACAGATTAACACTACGTTGATTGAATAAGAACAATGAATAACTGTAAATAATGTAAAGAACAATAAGAACACGGTTTCACAAAAAGCTTTAATGTATATTAATTTGATCGATCAATACACACGTACGTTTACAATTCGTAAGGAACTATTTATAATAGTCCTTGAAGCCTAAACTATTAACCTAGTTATTCTAGGATACAATTACAATTGAATTACAAAAAGATAAACATTCCATAACAAACTATACGAAAAACTAGAACACGATCTGCACCAAATATAGACATCAGTAGTAGTCAAGATCGTCAGTAATGAAACCATCATCAGTAGTATTTCGTGTTTCTGCCCCATCAGTACTATCTTCCATAATCGTTGATCAGTACTAACTGTAGCATCAATATTAGAATGTTTATATCCCAACAATCTCCCCCTAAACTTGTTAATACACTTTTTAATTAACTAAGTTTCTTCTCTTCTTTTTCCTTCTTTCTTTTCTCTTCTAATACAACAGCTCTTCTTTGATCTCCTTCTAATGTTTTCTGATTTTGTTTCATTCTTTGTGCAATTATATATTTGCTGTTTCTTTTCACAAAGTAGTTTTATTTTTCTTGAAACATAGCAAGGTCATGTGGTTGCATGAATGAGCATGTGGTGATTTGGTACATTGTTTTTTCTGAGTGAGGATATTCTTTTTCATATAAGTACAGCTCACACTTCTTACTGGTTCTTTCAAAGAAGTACTTATTCACAGTTGGTAATACATTCCAAGCATAAACATTTTCTTTATTTGTGAATATTTCAGGATAGTTGTCTGGATAGAAAGCAACATCAATCATTTTAGTTAAGTATCCAGCTCCTGAGTTTCTCCATGACTTATTCTCTATTCTTGGTTTACCAATAATTAAAACTTTAATTATATCACTTATTGAACAGGACATCACCATTGGTTTCCAAGCATTAAATTTTTGAGTTGTTTTGTCTTCTCTTATGATTTCTATGACATCATTTACAACTCTCCAATTGATAATTGGATTATCTTGAAGAGGAGCAACAGGAAGATCAAATACTGGAATAATTTGTTCTGTTTGTTTTGATTTCTTCCTGGCCTCTTGTTCTTTTTGAAGAGCTTTTCTCTTTCTGGAAGGTGGTTTTGATGATTCACCAGAGATTGATGTTCTGGATAGTATGATTGTGGGATCAATTTCGACTAAGAATTTTTCTTTTTCTTCTTCTGCTTCAGATTCTGCTAATTCCCTCTTCTTGGCAGTACAATATTTATCAACTATTGTTATCATTTTCATTCTGCCAAAAGACTTAGCACTATGACCTATTGATTTTAAGAATTCAATCATTTTGGTTTCCTGTTCAAAAATTTCATCTGGCAGATCAGCTTTTTCTCTTTTACATTCAGCTACAAGATCTTCAAGGCAATTCAGATGTTCTTCTTCTATTTTTCTCTGTTTACTGAACTCTGCCTGTTGTTCTTCTACCAGGAATTCTTCAATCTCTTGAATTGCTGCCTTTTTGAGTCTTTCTTCTTCAGCTTTTTTTTCTTATCTTCAAGAGCTTGAGTCTTTGCAACTTTCCTCAGATACCTCATTCTGATCACCTTCCATTTATCTTGCTTTGCAGGTCTGACACAGTTTATTTTATTTACCATGTAGTGACCTAAAGCTCTGTGTGGGTAGTCATCATCAAATTTCTCTTTTCCTTTACCAACACACTTTGGAGGTGGAATGTAGTTCATATCCTTAACTTCAGGAATAACTATTGATGGAGAAAATCTATTAATTCTGCTCATTGGAAGTATCTTTGGGTGAGGAGGAAGTGCACATTCATCAACATCATCCCACTCCACATTATCATCAATATCATGTATGATAAGTGGCTTTGGTTCTGGAGTTGGAGGCCTTGGGATGATCACAGCTGGTTCAAGGATTTCTGGTATATCTTCTTCTACTTTAGTAGTAACCAAGGTAGTTACTACTGGTGTTGTTTCTATTTCAAATACCACCAACTGTTGTGAGGAGGTTACTACTGGTGAGGTTGTTGTTGTAGTTACTACTGCTAGGGCATCAGTAGTAATAATGATATTTTCTGTTGGAGTATTTACTACTGGTGTTTCTTCTTCTTCAATGGGATCAGTGGTAACAACCTCTTGATCCTTAGCATCAGTAATATCCATAGGATCAGTAGTTTCTATGACTTCAATAGTAACTGGAGAGTGTACTTGTTCTGCTGTTGGTGATTGATTTGCATACACAAATACATCCTCATCCATATTACTCCTCTGTACAGGTCTTCACCATAACTTTGACCTGTTTCACTATGAGCTTCGTTTAAGTTCAAGAGGGAGGTTGCTGCTGCAATTGAATGATCAATCATTCCTTGAATTTGATCCTTCTCCCCCTTAGTGATCTCAACTTGTTGAGCCTCACTATCCGCAATCTTTCTTTGTAATTTTCTGATAATAGTTGATTGTCTTTGAAGCCTATAATCAAATCTTTTCCGTCTTCTAATCAAAGTGTTGATGTAATGCTTCATGTAGCTCATGGTCTTTCCTTGGGAATTTAAGAGATTCATACAATGTTGTACAGTGGTTTTAAGGTTTTCCTTCCTATCCGTCAATTGGGTTGGTTTAATACTGCCCTCAGCCCCTTTGGGTGGATCATTGGGCTCATTTGGTACATTGGATTTTAGGTTTTCCATCCTATCCGTCAATTCAATTTGTTTCTTTCTACCCTTATCACTTCTTGGTGATAAAATGGGTTGTTTACACACTCTCTTCTTCCTAGAAGAAGCAGTAGTATCCCCCCTTGTGGTTTCTTGGCACCGGTGTCCTCTTAGTGCTGCCTCAAAAGATGAGTCATCACTTAGAGTTGCCGAGGTCTGGGTCCTAATGACGTTCTCACTAGCCTGTGCGCCCACCTTTGGGGCATCACTAGTGGGAGCCCTTTCCTCATGTCCTCTCTCCTCCTTAGAGGACAACTCTTGGAGTCTGGGGTCTGACTCAGTTGGTCCCCTGGTGTCCTTTAAGGAAGTTTTCTTCCTTTTATAGATTTTAGAAATTTGTTTGGCAATTGGTTGGTCTTCCTCAGTGTGAAGAGTAGCACTCTGTGGATTAATTTCATGTACCTGGGACACATTCAGGACATCTGTTGGTGTAGGTAATTGAGTGGACTGAGTGGGTTGTGTTTGGGCTGTATTTAGTGGTGGAGATGGTTGAGGTTCAATGGGGTGACTTGAACCTTCTCCAAGTGGTGGTTGATCATAGATCATGTTTGAGAATAGTGGAGTCTCTTTTCCAGAAAATTTAAATTGTTTTCTCATGTTAGAGTACACCTTTTTGTTTAATTCAGGTGTAACAAAAATGTTTTTAGGAGTTGAAAGATTTTGAATTTCACAGTTAAAAATATGTGTAAAGAATCTTGGGTACATTAAAAAATTTAGAAGATGATAAATTTGCAAGCATTCCTTCAAAAATCATGTTTGAAAAATTGAATACTTGGCCTGTGCACAAACAAACAACAGCAGATGCTATTGACTTGTTGAAATCATTCCAAGTACTCTTTTTAGGAGAGATGCAGTGTTGAATAGTATGAACAAGAAATTTCCATTGGGGTGAGAGAAGACCTTTTTGAAAAGTGTTAGGTCACAACACCCCTGGTTTGATTGTTAATTGATTAGATTAATTATACAAAAGACAATTAAAGTGTAAAACACATTATTAGAGTCGGTGTACAAATCCACTAAGTGTGGTATGCTGCGGAAAAGCAATACCACTAATCAATTACAAGATATGAACGTGAAGATATGAATTGGTGGTTTCTCCTTTGCAAGATGATCTCTATTTATAATGATATAGAGATCTTACATAATGGGCAAAGGAGTTACCGAAGGACTAAGTAAGGGAAGTGACTAAGATCAAGGGATTTGATCTTAGTCCGTTACTATACTGAGTATCACTCAGTCCTTCTACTCAGTCCTTGTACTCAGTATCACTATCTGATACTGAGTACTGATACTGAGTTCCAATACTGATCACTCAGTATCAGACCTAAACTTAGCTATATTATTCTACATATTAATCAAAGCTAGTCTAGGTTGTTTTGTTATCTTAAGATCCAAAAGGGGCAAGGCTTTTTGCCTTAACAATCTCCCCCTATCTAATGATAACAAAACAACTACAAATAAAAACTAAACACAATAAGCTACAGGCTGCAAAGTCTTCTTCTTTAGTCTTTGTTGATTGACTCAAACTCGTAGAAGACTTCTTTCTTCACATGGATGAACTCTTCTCTTTTCTTCAGTTCATCTTGCCTGTTGTTTAGTACAGCAACTATCTTCTTTCTAAACCAAGCATCTTCTTTCTTGGTTATCATCCATTTAAGGCCCACCAAATGGCTGATAGGAGCTGTTGCCAAATCTGCTTCAGTAATGACGCACTCCCTGTCATCTGAGTCAGTACACATATATCAAGATGTGGGATATATGGTACTCTTTTGATCCTGAAAGATAAGGTTAGAGGGAACAGTATATGTGGGAATTATTCTAAAAGTATTAAGGCACTCAGGTTTGTTGTTCTTCATAGCTTCAGTCATCACACTGAGTGCCCTGTATTCTGCTGCATAAAGAATGCCTTTTTCATAGCATATAGCAGATACAGCCCAGATTTCATCCATCATCACTTGGGCTTCAGAGGATCTTGAGGGCATCTCCTTTATCAGTCTAGCAATCTTTATCCAATCTTGAAGTCCCATGTTTTGGATGTCATGGAGGAAAAACTTCATTGGAGGACTGACTGGTCTAGTGCAAGTTGCAACAATTGATCTATCAACAGTTTTGACCTTTATTTTGTTGACAAATTCATTTAGCCAGTATATATCTCTAACACTTGGAAATGCTTTATTCCTCAGCATACCCATCCTTGTTTCCCTATATCTTGTTCTTTGTGCCACAATGTTCCAATACTGTTCAAGTAATTCATCTCCAGTTCTTTTTACAGTATGAGATCTTCTTGGAACATCTTCAGACTCAGATTCAGGTTCTTCCTTAACAGGGAAGAATTTCTGGGCCTCAATCTCATCCTCAGCATCACTCTTTTCCTCAGTAAACTGAGCAGATCTCCTAGGTCTTGAGATCAGAGGAGCTGGATCTTGTTCTTCACTAGATTCTGAGGACATAACCACATTTGTCATTCTTCTGGTTATTGGTCTTCTAGGAATTCTAGAAGGTCCTTCAGCTTGAGGTGAGATAGGTTTTCTTGTAGGCTCTTCATCATCTGAGAATGATGATGAAGAGGTTTCTTTATTTGCTTCATCCAATGCAAAGTTTAAGAATTCTTCTGATGCCACTGGATGTTCTTCATTTTCATCATCAGCAATAGGCCACACAAAAGGCCTATAGACCACAATTTGCAAGTTATTTTCTTCTTGAGCAGGTGGCTCAGTATAAGCTTGTTGTGGTTGGTCAGTATGAGTCTCCCCCTGAGCAGATGGCTCAAGTGGGTCTTGAGCTTGTAAAGCTGACCTTGATCTTTGTCTTCTTCTCTCATACTGAATCCGAATTGACTCAGTATGAGGGCTTTGCTGATGTTGCTGTTCTTGTTGTGGAGGTTGATCTTCATTCAATCGTCTTCTTTTCTCCCCCTGAGCAGATGGCTCAGTTTGATCAACCTCAGTATCTCTTTGTCTCTTCTCCCCCTTTTTGTTATCATTTGATGAGGAGGGAAGAGGATCAGTATCACCACCCATGTCCCCTTTAGGTTGTTCAAGAGTAGGGGAGGGCATGGGCTCAGTTGCAGCATCAGTTTCACCAGCACCTCCTTCTCCTTCTCCTTCTTCATTGTGGTCACCATGTGAACATGGTGGAGTTTGTGGAGGCTGATGTGATTGTTGAAGTAGGGAGACTGACTGTTTTATGGAGTCAATATCACCACCCATCTTGTCTATTCTGGCCAGTATTAGATTTTGAGTATGTTGGATGGCCAGAATTTGCTGCATGATTGCTTGCAGAGTCAGTTGTTCTCCTGCAGCCCGTGATGCCTGAATGCCCTGCACAGATGGTGCTAAAGAAACAAAAAATATAAAACTGGTTAGAAAGTAAGGTTTATCAAATAGAATTGTGGTGTTGTTTAATTCTATAATCACATAAACAGAGTTTGTGAAGTCTGTATTTCATCTGGTTTATGATGAAATATTGTGGACTTGTGCATAGCATGTGTAAGAAGTTTTTAGTAAAGGTGTGTGTGTAAGTTTAAGTAGCTCAATATAAGATAAGTCACATTTACTAAAAGGTTTGGGTTTGGGTATTCGAAGCCTGGGATGTGCTTCTTGTTATTTTCAATGTTTATCACTCGGTATTAGAGTGATAACAGAAATGTGGCTAAACCCCATGGAAATTTTTTGGATTTTGTGGCTTAAGGGATTGTGATCATTTCTTGAATTAAGCTACCCAACTCAAAAATAAGTTGGACATAATTCAAGCAGTACCATTGGGTGTCAGTTTGACATCAACCACCATTGTCTCTTTAAATGTTGAGACAACTGTAGACTGACAATGATTCATTGTGAGTGCTCAGTATATGAATTTTGCATAGCAGCAGTGGGCTAGCTATGTTGGCCATAAAAGGATATATATTTGAAAGATCGTGTGAGACTTTGGTCAGTATTGAGTTGGTGCTGGCCAATACTTAGTCTCTATTTGGGAATGAAATAAATATATATAAGTTTAAAGGTTTATTTGAAATTCATACCTGAGACTCTGTCAGATTTCCTTCTAGCATCTGCAGAAGTCGGTGCAGGATCATGTGTTTGTTGATGTGCAGCACCAATATCTTCAATACCGACTTGTGTTTCTTGCTGAGCACCTTCCAGTGTAGTTTGCTCATATTGAATTTCCACATCAAGAGGAACATGAGGTTCCTCAATTGGTTGAGCTGTTGAAAGTAGTTCTGGACCTGGAAGGTCAGCGGTGGCTGCAACTAGGCTTTGGGCTTGAAGAGATGCATTTAATGATGGAACATTTGCAGGCTGCACCTCCTCAGATGATAAGTTTCCCATAATGATAGGGGAAAGATTCCTTCTTCTTCTTTGAAGAACCAATGGTGTGTCTTCTGAGGACTCAGTATCAAAAACGGTTTCAATATGAGGAGCATCATGATCTTGTGCAGGTGGAGAGATAGGTTGTTGAGGCTGTTCTTGAACTTGTGGGACATCTGGCATCTCAACATCTTGACCAGCCTGTGCTCCATTACCACTATTATCATCATTATCATCATCATCATCATTGTCTGACTCAGTATCAGACATGTCTTCTGCATCATTTATGTGTTCTTGTACAATGGCCCACATAGAAGGACTCAGTAAAGGCTCTCCTTCTCTTGGCCTGTAAAAGAAAATCTTCTCACTGAGTGGAGGAAGATCAACCCTTGGACTGTGAAAGTCATCATAAGTATGTGTGGGCATTGAGTGTTGAAAGATGAGTGATAAAAATCTGCAGAAAGGGACATTGCATTCCCTTGTGTTAGCCCGAACCAAAGTAGCTAATTCATTGAAAATTAGCCGAGCATAATCAATATTTCTTCCATAGTACAGAGCATGTACTATTTGCATCCCAAATTCGTTTATTTGGTCCAAAGCATCCGTCTTGTGAGTCATGCACCGAATTATTGTTGTAATGAGAATACCCCACATAGGACCAAATTCGTTTCTTTTGATGATTCCTGTTGTTCCTCTTCGACCCAAAAATGGCAGTACTGAGCGTGCCTCTGATCTATCAACAAATGGGTCATACTGAGCTTGTGCTGGAAGCGTCAGTGTTTCACGAATGATTGCAGTAGAAATAAAAGCTCTTCTTTGATCCCTAATTACCCGTCCAGCAATCATATCTGGAGAATCGAGTGTGGCAGAGTACCAAAACTCGCATAACATTTCTGGGTAAATTGCTCGAGGAGATAAGGTTAGTGCACGAGCAATTGGGCAATGCTTCATAAAAGTCACAATGTTCGTGAATTCTTGGCATACCCAGGCTTGAGGAATAGTGAAATTTGCTGTGATATTATTCCTCGCAAACCTGGGTACTTCATTATTTCGGAATTTGATTTCCGATTCAACTTCTGGAGCAACAAAAGTGTATTTCGCCATCTGTGATTTTGATTTGAAAAGGTTTGCTTGCTAATAGAAAGTGAAATCGTTAATCGCAGAGAGAATTGAAAATGAAAGAAAGAAATAACAGTTAAAAAAATTTGAAGTCAAAATAAACGGTTATTTATAGGAGATTTGAAAGATAATTAAGATATTGGGAAGTAAAAACGGCTGATTTGACTGCCTTATCCTCTGCCAACGGTAACTTTCTTATTAAGAAAGGTTACCGTTGAGCAGTATGAGGATTAAGCTCGGTTTGAGCGCCGTAATACCCCAATACTGGGTAAAAAAAAAATTATTTTACAAAAAAAATAATAAAAATATAAAAACAATTAAATTACTCTGGAAAAATAAAAAAATAAAAATTTTAAATTATGATGATAACAGACTAGTGATACTGAGTGGTCAGTATCAACATGAGTGATACTGAGCGTTAAGTATTAAAGATTAAGGATTCAACATACCTAATTGCCCTAGTAAATACATAAACCTTTCCTCAGGGAGAGGTTTAGTAAACACATCGTGTGCATCTGTTGGGACATAATCTACCTCAACCTTACCTTTTTCCACATTATCTCGAATAAAGTGGTGTCTGATATCAATGTGCTTGGTTTTGGAGTGATAGACTGGGTTCTCTGTGATAGCAATAGCACTCTTGTTATCACAATGAATGGGAGTTTTATGAAAGTTGAACCCATAGTCTAAGAGTTGATACTGCATCCATAATAATTGAGCACAACAACTTCCTGCAGCAACATATTCTGCTTCTGCTGTGGAAGTTGCTACCGAATTTTACTTCTTGGATGACCAACCAACTAGTCTTCCACCTAGGAATTGACAGCCTTCACTTGTGCTCTTTCTGTCCAATCTACAACCTGCAAAATCTGCATCTGTGTACCCTTCAAGGTAAAAGTTTGAGTCTTTGGGATACCAAAGACCCAGGTTAGGAGTACCTGTAAGATATCTAAAGATGCGCTTAACTGCTTTCATGTGTGATTCTTTAGGATCAGCCTGATACCGAGCACACAAACATGTTGCAAACATGATATCAGGCCTGCTAGCAGTTAAGTAAAGTAAGGAACCAATCATACCTCGGTATGTGGATTGACATACTGATTTACCAGTTTCATCCTTACTTATCTTATCCTGAGTACCCATGGGAGTGTGCATGGAAGATAAATTTTCAAATTTGTATTTCTTTAACATGTCATGCACATGCTTACTTTGATTTATAAAAGTGCCATCAGGCTTTTGTTCAACTTGTAAACCAAGAAAGTAAGTAAGTTCTCCCATCATACTCATCTGATACTGAGTTGACATTATCTTAGCAAACCAGTCACACATTGACTTGTCAGTGGAGCCAAAGATAATATCATCTACATATATCTGAATGAGTAAGATGTCAGAACCTTTCCGTTTTGAAAATAATGTTTTATCAATTTTACCTCTTGTAAATTTATTTTCAATAAGGTACTCAGACAGGGTGTCATACCAGGCTCTTGGAGCTTGTTTGAGCCCATATATAGAGCTTTATCAAGCTTGAAAACATAATTAGGAAATTTAGGATCAACCAAACCTGGTGGTTGTTTAACATAAACTTCTTCTTGTAGTTTGCCATTTAGAAAAGCACTTTTGACATCCATCTGATAAACTTTGAAATTCTTAAAAGCTGCATATGCAAGATACAACCTAATAGCTTCAATTCTTGCAACTGGTGCAAAAGTTTCATCATAGTCAATGCCTTCTTCTTGCCTGTAACCTTGAGCAACTAACCTTGCTTTGTTTCTGATGACAACACCATCCTTGTCCATCTTGTTTCTGAACACCCACTTAGTACCAATAATAGTTTTGCCAGAAGGAGGAGGTACTAAGTTCCAAACTTTGTTTCTCTCAAACTCTGTGAGCTCTTCTTGCATAGCCTCTACCCAATCTTCATCTAATAAAGCTTCATCAGCTTTCTTTGGTTCAATGGTAGATAAGAAACTTGAGAAGAAACAAAAATTTGCAGTTGCTTGGGTTGGAAATTCTAATTTTCTTCTTGTTTGGACACCTTCTTCAACAGGACCAATAATGTTTGAGTGTGGATGGTCTATGTGTTCCCTTAAATTGTTTCCTAAGGGAGCATTTGAAATAGGATCAACAATATCTTGTTGATTTGGTGTGTCTTGTGTCTGATACTGAGTGGAATTTTGGTCAGTATTAGACAGTGTAGGTTGCTGTTCATCTTCATTTTGCAGAGTTGATGTGGATTCTTGTGAAGTGTTGGATGTTTCACCTTCTTCATAGGTAGAGTGGTTCAGATCATTAGTTGGAAACTCAGTATGGAGGTCCTCTGTTAAGGGAACCTCAGTATTAGTCTCAGATGAATGATACTGAGTTTGAACTTGATCAGTTTCATTAAACTTATTAGGAATAAAGTGTGGATGAAACTTGGGCTGTTCAGCAATGGAGTGTTCTGGATTGCATAGAATATCTATGCCACTTATGTCTTCACTTGCTGAGGTAGAATGCTCATTCTGATCTTCATCGAATGTGACATGAATGGATTCTACAATCATCTTGGTTGAGATGATATACACTCTGAAAGCTTTAGAGTGTGGAGAGTAGCCCATGAACACACCTTCATTTGCTTTGGGAGCAAATTTATTGAGATTTTGTTTTGTACTGAGTACAAAGCATTTACTCCCAAAGATGTGGAAATATTCCACATTAGGAATCTTGCCATTGTATAACTCATATGGAGTCTTCAGATGTCTTTGGACTATAGTGGCTCTATTCTGAGTGAAGTTTGCACAGTTTACAGCTTCAGCCCAGAAACTCAGTGCCAGTCCAGCATGGCATAATAAAGTTCTTGCAGCTTCAATCAGTGTTCTGTTCTTTCTTTCTACAACACCATTTTGTTGTGGTGTGTAGGCTGCAGAGAAGTTTTGAATGATTCCTTTTTCTTCACAGAAATCGGCTAATACTGAGTTCTTAAACTCAGTACCATGGTCACTTCTAAGTTGCTTGACCTTGTTGCCTTTTTGAAGTTCCTCTCTTTTTATAAAGGCAATGATTTCTGTTGTTGCATCTGACTTAGTCTTGAGGAAGATGACCCAAGTGTATCTTGAGAATTCATCAACTAAGACTAGAGTATAGATCTTTTTGGCCAAAGATGGTGTGCTGATGGGGCCAAAAAGATCCATATGTATCATAGTAAGAGGTTCATTGATGGAATGATTGACTTTGGACTTGAATGAACTCTTCTTCTGCTTGCCCATTTCACATGCTGAGCATAACTTATCTTTTGAATAAGTAATAGTGGGCAACCCTCTCACTAGTTTCTTCATACTGAGCTCGTTGATATTTCTAAAGTTGATGTGAGAGAGTTTCTTGTGCCATAGCCAATGCAATTCTGGCTTGACTTTAGAAAGCAGACATACTCGAATAGTTGGGTCTATTTCAGATAGGTTGACCACATATACATCTTTTTCTCTTCTAGCAATGAGTACCGGCTGGCCTTTATCATTGTAGATGATTCCTGCAACCTTCCTGAATCAAGCTTCATTTTCATCATCACACATCTGGCTGATACTGAGCAGATTGTGTTTAAGACCCTCTACATAGGCAACTCTTTTAAAAGTTATGTTGCCTGCCTTGATCACACCATAACCTTTTGTCTTTCCCACCGAGTCATCTCCAAACTTAACAGAAGGACCCTTCTCTGGAGTATAATTTAGAAGGTATTCCATACTGCCAGTCATGTGTCTTGAGCAGCCACTATCTAAGTACCATTTTCTGTCACCCTGCACAAGACACACAATAATAATTAGTTCCTTTTAGGAACCCATTTTTGAATGGGACCTTTGGTGGGATAAACATATTTTGACTTGATCTCTTTATGTGAAGAGGTCAGTATCACTTCGGGGGAAACTTTAGAAGTTTTCTTTGGTGATACTGACTTAGTTTCTCTCCTTTTCTTTGGTACTGAGTACCTAGGACTTGAGAGATCAGTCCAGCATTCATCTCCCTTATGACCAGTATGATGACATCTATAACATTTTCTAGGTCTATTTCTAAACATATTTTCATAAGGTATTTTAGAAAAATGTTGCACTTTTGGTAGATCAGTATGAACAAGTTTTGCAAATTGTTTACTTAAAGATTTGACCTGATCACCAAGTGTTTTTAAAATGTTATTTTTGTCATTTTTGATAGGTGTTTTAACATTTTGTTTTACTGGTTTAAAGGGTGATGAATCTGATTGCTTCTTTTTATTTGGCAGAGAAGTGTTTCTAATATTATTAGTGGTAGACTTCTTGTCTCTGCCAACTAAGGACCTGGTTAAAGTTGGTTTTTGTTTATCATATTTTGAAGAAACAACTTTAACAGGTTCTTTAGATTTCTCAATATATGATGTTTCTGTTCCTGCAACTTCTGTATTAGATGAAACATGTGAGATAGAAGTTGTCTTATTATCATTATATAATTCAAAAGTTGTTGTATTAAATAATAATTCAAAAGGTGGAACAGCAGAAGTGTCATACTTATCTATTTGGAGCTCAGTATCAGAAATTTCTTTTATAGAAAATTCAATACTGGGTTCTTGTAGCTCAGTATAGCATTTTGAGCAGATGGAGGGACCAATAGTTTTTCTAAAATTTCATTTTGACATCTAACTTCACATAAAATTTCATTTTCCTCATCATCTGACTTAGTTTGGCATCCAACTTCACATAAAATTTTATTTTCATCATCTGACTCAGTTTGGCATCCAACTTCACATAAAATTTTATTTTCATCATCTGACTCAGTTTGACATCCAACTTCACATAAAATTTTAGCTTTTACAAAATTAATAGGGTTCATAGTAGAAAACTCTTCAAATAAATCAGCAAAATTGTTCCTATTTTTATATTGAGGATCAACACCAAGTGCAGCTCTCACATTTTCTGGGAATTGTTGATTTAAACATTTATTTAATTTTATTGAAGCATTTCCCCAAGATTGACACTGTTTTTCAAATTTCTCTTTTTCAAGTTTGTGTAAATGAGCTTTATCAGCTAATCTTTGGTTGATGTCTTTTAAATCTGAAAATTTTAATTCTAAATCTTTATACATTGCTAGTTTATCTAAGTTTTCATTATTTACCCTTTCAAGTTCTTTTATTGTTAATTTTAAGGCTTTTTCTTTTTGTACAGAAGTTTTAAGATCAACAAGCATATACTCAAAAATCTTAGTTTTTTCATTCACTGAATAAGTTTGAAAGGAACTTACCTTGTACAACTGAGTGGAATCCCAATCAGTATGAATACTCATCCTCTCAGCCTCTTTGATGTCTTTTTCAAAGGAGCTCTTCAAATCATCTTCAGTGAAAGCCATAAAGGCTTTATTCTCAATCTCTTCTTCATCATCACTTAACTCTTCATCCATCCAGGCTTCTGAGTAAAGTGCTTGATGAGGTGCTCCATTCCCTTCTGCCCTCTTGCCCTTGCTCCAATTCTTCAGCTTGACGTATTTGTCTCTATACCTTTTTGCTCGGTATGCAATTTTGTCATTTTGGTCAGTCTCAGAAGACTTGGTATGACAATTTGCAGCAATATGTCTAGGCTTTCCACACCTATAGCAAAGACCTGATCTTGGGTCAGTATTAGAAGAGCTAACCCCAAGCCTCTTCTTCTTCAACTGATCCAGCTTCATGGACATAAGAGCCATTTGGGTTTCAAGCTCTTCTGCCTCAGCATCAGCAAGATCAACTTCTGGTTCATCTGGCTCAGTCACAGTATAGGCCTGTTGCACAACTAGAGCCATGCCAGTGGAAGACTTGTCAGTTTTCTTCCCGTTGATCAGTCTTGCAGCATTATTCTCCTCATGATTCAACATTAGACCATACAAGGTTTGAAGAGTGTATGACTCAATGTTGTTAGCAGCATTGACAGAGTTTGTCATGTCAAGAAATTGTTGAGGAAGACTATCCAGGAACTTTTGAACAAGCTCTCCTTCCTCTTTCACAATGCCTACACTGATTAAATCATGGATAACAGTATTGAACCTGTTATAGAGAGTGGTGATGTCTTCATTAGGAGTTGAGAAGAAGTTTTCATATTTCCTTCTCATGTTGCTTTTTCTTTGCAACTTCACCTTTGTTGTGCCTTCATAGGTGACTGATAGGCTATCCCACATAGCCTTTGCTGTTGGCAATTTCATAATTGCATTTAAGTATCTCTTTGGTAACAGCATTACCAATCACCCCTTTAGCTCTGGAGTCTAAAGCATACAACTGACGGTCAGTATCAGTCCAGTTGTGCTTTAGTTTAGGTACAGTTCTTATGCTCTCAGGAGCATCATCAGTAGCAGCAACAGGTTCCACGGTTTGTGGAATGATGGGACCATCATATAGCACAGTGAGCATCTCATGGTGAATAGATTCAAGATACCACTGAGCTTTAAGCTTCCATTGATGGAAGTCTTTTCCATCAAAGATGGGTACTCCCTTTCCAGACATAATTGGTGCAACAATTGTAGACATTTTGTATTTTTGAGTGTTGGAGGGATAGATGTAGGAAATGGCTGCCAGGGTTATAGATCGACTAAATAAGAGTTTATTTAGCCTGCTCTGATACCAGTTGTTAGGTCACAACACCCCTGGTTTGATTGTTAATTGATTAGATTAATTATACAAAAGACAATTAAAGTGTAAAACACAGTATTAGAGTCGGTGTACAAATCCACTAAGTGTGGTATGCTGCGGAAAAGCAATACCACTAATCAATTACAAGATATGAACGTGAAAATATGAATTGGTGGTTTCTCCTTTGCAAGCTGATCTCTATTTATAATGATATAGAGATCTTACATAATGGGCAAAGGAGTAACCGAAGGACTAAGTAAGGGAAGTGACTAAGATCAAGGGATTTGATCTTAGTCCGTTACTATACTGAGTATCACTCTGTCCTTCTACTCAGTCCTTGTACTCAGTATCACTATCTGATACTGAGTACTGATACTGAGTTCCAATACTGATTACTCAGTATCAGACCTAAACTTAGCTATATTATTCTACATATTAATCAAAGCTAGTCTAGGTTGTTTTGTTATCTTAAGATCCAAAAGGGGCAAGGCTTTTTGCCTTAACAAAAAGTAACTATGTCCAGTCATCCCTCATACCCCATGTTTTTAAGAGTTTCAACAAGATCTTCCTTTGGTAGAGAAAACATACCTGATTCATCATTCAGTTGAAGATGTTGTCTGATTGATTGTTCTGTGATGATTATATCCCTTCCATCGACTCTGGATTTGATTTTGGACATGTTTGTGTCTTCAATCCTTTCAGCATTTTCCCAGAATTGAACAAGATGTTGTTCATAGGCTTTGGGATTAACAGTCAGAGCAAATTTTATATATGAGTTCTTAAAGAACATGACTATGGGTCGAAAAATCCTTTGTGCCATCAGGATTTCTTAAGAATGCACACATATTGTGAAATTCAGAGTACTTGAGATAGGATTTTACTTCTAAAGATTTTAGAGTAGCCATTTGTCTGATGTTGATCTGTAACACCCTAAAATTTACAAGATTTTTAAAACTTTTAAAAACAAAATTTTAATCAAAAGGTCCCAATAACTTGAATAATTAAATCCCAATAATAGTATTTTCATTTAAAAATGTATTTAATGCGGAAATAGTACAAATTAAGTGTTTTTAAAATATTAAATGCCGTCCACATCGGTAATGAAAGATACAGCGGTCAACCGTCCACCTTCTCCTTTCCTCTGCTGGTACCTGAAACAATGTGGGGGAAATAGGGGTCAGCTGGAGAAGCTGAGTGAATATCTCAAAATGCAAACAATCATAACATACAACACATGAGGGCACATCGGTGTACTCCTAATCAGAATCTACTCGGTTAATTACTCAGATTTATTTTCTCAGATTTTATTACTCAGATTTTAATTTATATAGCGCGCTTGTGTGATTTGGGACGAGAGATCAACCTCGCCCCTCCTCACACCTCAGATAGGCGTAAGCCAAAACTCAGACGGGAGTGATCCCAAAACTCAGACTGGAATAATCCCAAAAACTCAGACGGGAATAATCCCAAAAACTCAGACGGGAATAATTCCAAAAACTCAGACGGGAGGTGATCCCAAAACTCAGATGTGTGTTATTATGTTTTATTATTTCTTTAACATAATTGTCTCAGATGCCCTAGCAAGTAGTAGCACAGAATGACCCTGTGCCGAGCTCGGTTACCCAGGCACAATGTCTCAGATTAAAATAAATCAACAGCTGCTCAGATACTCAGATAGCATGTCAAACTCAGATAACAAATTAAACTCAGATAGCGGATCAAACTCAGATAACAGCTCAAGCTCAGATAACAATTATGGTGCAAGAAATGTAACACATAAGTCATGCATGTACAACGTTAAAACTGAATACACGGTGAGAATACTCACCTCGGGAAACGTAAGCTCCAACGGTTTTACGGAAAATCACAGATGCAGCAAGTTATCTCCTAGACGGACCTAAAACATAAATCGAAATCTCGGATTATAAACCCATCTTTTAACTCTATTTCAGAAAACTGGCAGCACCCGTCGGTCTCACGGAAACTGCCCTAATTCCTAAACTACACAGTAGATTAATCCCAAATTTTTACCATGAAAAGTAGACAACCAGAACTACATATCTCTGTGAGACGGTCACTGGCCAAAACAGACTCTAAGTGTCTCAAAACAGTGTTGCAAGACAGGCATGTCGTACAGTCACGTTTCCTAACAGCAGCATACTAGAATGGTTATAACTTTTAAACCGGAATTCGGATTGACGAGAGGGTTGCGGCGTTGGAAAGCTAACTCAAAAACCAAGGTCCCAACACGGGCCAAAAACTCTAAAAATTATTTAAGTATCCCAAAAACTGAGTAGAACAGTAGGGCAGATTCTGCCAGAAAATGTATTAGTTTATTAAACTCGTTTTAGCAATCCGACCCGTCACCGAAAACCCGAACATTTAGAATTCATTACCCGACAGCCCTTCCCAACATCACAGTTAACTAGGATTACAAGATGATTTGAATTAAAACCCTAGACGCTACAAATTTCCTGGTTGGAAACCAAGAACCCGAGGGGTTCGGTTTCCCTTCGATTAAATGTTCTTGCAATCAACCTTATTGAGACAATAAACTAAACCCGCATCCAAACCCGACTTGGTACCGTACTGTTCTAGAACGCAGCCCTACTAGACCTTTATATCGAAAGATTAGGGTTAGCAAACTACCGAATCTATAGCCCTCGAATGGCTCGGTTCCTGGATCGAGTAAGAACACTTCCACGCACCAATTGCTTGATCACTCACTATGCCGGCTGTTCGACGATGAAGGGGAAACTAAGATCGCAGAATTCAACATAGCAAAGACAGAAAAATGATTAGAACCGGTACTACAACACGAGTGAGGAAAGAAAGAAAGTCATGACTCGGACCATACCTTCAAACCGTGAATTCTTGCTCGAGAAACGAAGGTGTTATCTGCTCGACGAGTGAAAGAACCGGAGCTGCCGAGTGGTGAATTGCGGAAACAGAGGGCGATTGGATGATATGGGGATTAGGGCAAGATTAAGACTGATCGCCACCTTCTTATATGTCCTAAACGTGGGCCTTCGGCCTTCCTCTTGATCGGATCGGGCTTCCTAGACAACAAGGAACGGTGAGGCTTGGATCAACAAAGGAGTCGACCCAAAATCTCTTTTACATCACTGGTCCATTAAGAGAAAAGAGAAGGGAATCGGGCTTGGCTTAAACAAAAGGTATTTGGTCTAATAGAAATCGTTCGCAAGCCTTGGCCTTCGGCCGACATCCGTTTAGTACAGGAATTAACACCATCTATTTTAATAATAGCACGGGCATAAAAACGTCACATGATTAATTAACTCATATAAACGAAACGTCACATAATTAATGCGTCAATTAAGAATACTATAAATTCTAATAATACCTAAAACATAATTAAATTACTTTCTTAAATTTTTGGGGCGTTACAACTCAACTCCACTTAAAATAGACTTCGTCCCCGAAGTCATGGTTCGGAAAAAGTTCAGGGTAACAACCTCACGATTAACTCTCAGGTTCGCCAACGACACACGTCCACAATAGAAGAAAACGCTAAGGTTATGAAATAAGGAATTCGACAAAGATGAAGAATAGAATGAAACTCTTCAGGGTGACATGCCTGATCATAATAAGCTCCAACTCTTGCAATTGTTCGTAAAATCTTCCGTCTCTAACGGCTCCAAAGATAAGGCTGGAAGAAAATAAAAATTAACTGCTCTTTAAGAATTTCGATTTGTCTCAAAAAGAGTGGCGAAAATAACCACAGATAAATTCATGATACTTTGCTGAAGGCGTCTTCTTGTTCTCGTAGTCGAACACAATTGGTGCACCCAACGGTTAACGTTGCGTTGAATCTCTGATTCAACTCCACTTGGAGTTTGCTACGGATTTGTTGATGATGTTAGATGATCTCGTCGTGGAGCTTGGTCATTCAATTCATACTTATTACCACACACGGTTCTCTCATGACGTTAGAAATAAAGTTTATGGGAATTTCTCCCCGCATGGTTCAACCAAAAGATCATTAATATTTTAGAACAAGTGAAATCTCATTATTGACAATCCACTATCAAACAGCTCAGAAGATCATCTACCCGATGGAACATTACTTTGTTTAGGCACGACTTAATTGAGTTGTTTATACCGCACTCAACTAATATAAACTGGCAAATAATTCACAAAGAATAAACATATCACACAGAATTCTCAGATGATACACACAGAAATTAATATCACTCAGTAGTACCCATGCAATTTACTTAGAAATGTCACTCATGAATGTAACCCAGAAGTCTAACTCGGAATATATCTCAGAAGTATAACCCATAAATCTAAACTCGACAATTTTAACTCAGAAATCCGAACTCAGAATGTAGCAACATTTATCAATAACAGCGTTACTTACCACACGTAAATTTCATACATAATCATGAACATGTATAATCACGCGCATCCGATTCATCACCCATATATTTGCTTATATATATATTAGGTCATTTTCGGTTAATAATCAAGATATATGAACCAATAATTAGTGCAAATTATTTTAATAATAATTATATCTTCCCAAATTTCTCATTTTCATATAATCCAAGTACACTCGATTAAAATTTTCCAGAATTCAGCCTTTAATTTATCGTAGTCTATACTGACAACTTATTTGAAACCTCGATTAATAACTTCCCATTGATAAAACTTTAAATTTTCCCTCAATTACTTCGACCACATATTACTCATTAACCTTGGTTATCCATTTTTTTATATATATATAAATCAATTAAACATCAAACACTTATTTTAATGATTTCTCCTTACTCAACTTTGTGAATTAATTCATTAACTCTCCTTTGCTCGACCATTTACTAACAAATATATTATTTGATAACAACTTACTCCGAGTATCGTTTGACGGCTTCTCACGAGTCGACCTTTTAATTCCATTCGATTATTTTGCCCACATAGTTACTCGTTAAACTCCTAATACCCACTTATTACAAATAGAAAAAATATTTAAGTGAATTCCTACACTTATTTATAATGATTTCACGTTACTCAATTTACGAATTAATTCCTTAGTTCTCATTCACTTAATTCGCAGTTACACTTCATTCTAAATCTTACGGTTTACTCATGGTTCATCAATTCAGTACATTCTCGTCTTTTCGAAATTTCTCCTAAGTTCAATATAAATTTATTGAATTGCTGTTCTCATCTCAAGTTTAATAATTATTCATAAATAGAGTTTTCTCATATAATTTTATAATACCTCAAAACTCATAACACTTTATAATACTTCAAAAATTGAATAAACCTCCCCGTTAATTTAATACTTTTCTCTTTTGACTCATTTTATTAATTTGCTTATGTAACTCGATTTGTAAATTTCTTATAGCTCAAAATTACTCCATAATTAATCAAAATAAATTTTTTCTCATTTAGTTCATTTTAATAATAACTCATTACCAGCAATTTACCGATCTCATTTTAACTCATTTTCCTCAAAATTTCATTGTAGCAGTTTTCTCATATTCGACTCATTAATAAGTTCTCATCACTTTAATTTAATGATTTCTCATTATCACATTTATAACCACCCAAGGATAAGTATACTGTCTTATATTATATATAATTGGAGTATTACCACTTCCCTTTTGCGCGATATTCATTCAACCCAATTAACTTGATTTGTTAATTTCTCCAATAACCCGATCTATAATTTTGTTGTAAACTCTATAATTATTCTCAACTGCTTGATTAGATAGTTACTCTTATAATTTATTTGATCAATTTATGTAACTCGATTTCACACTTTAATATCAAACCAACAAAATCTCTCTGCATAAGCATCATGCTCATAATATTTATAAATAATGATAATTATTTCTTGACAATTTTCCTTTTTACCCCTACTCAACTCCACTTGGAGAAAACTCGTCCTCGAGTTTGGAACTATTATTGTCTACCAAAATAACAAGCAAGTATGAAGTCACACAAACAATTAGGATACACATACTAAGTTCACAATAACAAGCATTGGTCCATCGTTCCCTTCAAAATTTCCCCCTAACCAACCAAAAGTTCGGTGTGTACGATAATAGGGGCCCTCTATTACTTTCGACACCTACTTCTGTTTGGTCACGAGTAAATCCCAAAGTTTACAACTTCCCACATATAAACCCGCCAACAAATCACACTCAGAAGAAAGGAATTTTAATCACACTCAAGAGAAAGGAGGTTTATTTTCAATATCTGATAAGTACAGATATGCACTTAACAGTGCATACTCAAAATCTCATAACCATTACTCAGAAAATCATGCGTACATTTTGTCTTGTACGCGATACTCGGATAACTCAGATTCATAGAAATATTTCCACTTAGTTATTTTCGCAATACAAATCTCCCTTTAAACTTTTCATTTGGATATGCCATTTATCATTCCTCAAAAATATAACTTATATCCTCTTCACAGTTATATTAAATTTATTGTAATTTATGAGCATGTCTATTAATATCTTTTTTTTTTTTTTTTTTTCAGAGTTCTCAGTTATTGCGTTCCTCGATTAATTTGATTCAATTTATCGCTCTTTTAACTCGTTTTTAAATAAATCATCATCAAATTGATGACGTTAGCTTTCTCTTAATCCTCTTATATAATTACTCTTTAAGATGAGCTTCAATAATATCTGATTAATTTGACTCAGCAATTCCTCAATTAATTAGTCTATTAAACTTACATAGTTTATTTTAAGCTATCAGTGTGAACTCATTAATCTGTCACTTAACTTGTCATCCACATTTAGTTTTGCACTCGGCAATTTAACCTACTTACTCGAAATATTTTTCCCATTTTATCTCAATTTAATGATTCTTAATTAAATACTAATTTGCTGACTTTAATATGGAATCTGCTTACTATTATATCTCGTGATTCGTTGTATTCACGAAAATTTTAAATTTCTCATTTAGATAACTTCTCTTTTAACCCTGATCAATAATTCTCTTTTAGATCCTGCTAATAATTCTCGTTAGCTAAATGTAATTATTTCCCATTTTATTGACTTAATGATTCTTTCTTTTACTCAACTTGGTAAATCTTCTTAAAAATATTCTCAATCAATTTGATTTACTAATATCTGATTTACTCGTTTTAATTGACTCAGTCTATTAAGTGTTTTCTCCCATATGAAAGATTTTAATATGCTCCCAATACGAATATTAAGTACTCCTCTTTAATGTTAATAATTTCCTCATTTCTCATTACACAGCTTATGGATCTTATATAATAAATTAATATCCCCTTATTACACTTTTGGTTCGAATTTCTCAGAATTTATAAAATTTCACCTCAACTCTATTAGGTGTTCCTCTAAATTGAAACTTTTATTATTTTCCCATTAGTATTTATAATTTCACATTTCTCTTAGCATATATTTTTCATATATATAAATATAGAACTCTAAGAATAAAAATCGAAGTTATGCTCAAATTAAGCTCTAAATTATTCACAAAATTATGGAATCTCATAATAGTATATCTATATACATATATGTTTAGCCATACAATCACAAGTAATTCTCTCAGGATATAAACCGAAAATTCTCAGAATATGCTACTCGACTATACTCAGAATATAGCAAAATTTCAATTAAATAATACTCTTAAATATTACCGGCAGTAGGAAGCGAGAGGTCGACGTGACATGCTGTATGTTCGATGTGGAAACTTTTTCTCAGAAAAATATTTGACTCTTTTCTCGTTTGAAAAACTCGATACTCAAACTTGAGTTTGAATTCGCCCTTGCGAACCCAAATCCCTCAAGTCAGAGCTCTGATACCAACTTCTAACACCCTAAAATTTACAAGATTTTTAAAACTTTTAAAAACAAAATTTTAATCAAAAGGTCCCAATAACTTGAATAATTAAATCCCAATAATAGTATTTTCATTTAAAAATGTATTTAATGCGGAAATAGTACAAATTAAGTGTTTTTAAAATATTAAATGCCGTCCACATCGGTAATGAAAGATACAGCGGTCAACCGTCCACCTTCTCCTTTCCTCTGCTGGTACCTGAAACAATGTGGGGGAAATAGGGGTCAGCTGGAGAAGCTGAGTGAATATCTCAAAATGCAAACAATCATAACATACAACACATGAGGGCACATCGGTGTACTCCTAATCAGAATCTACTCGGTTAATTACTCAGATTTATTTTCTCAGATTTTACTACTCAGATTTTAATTTATATAGCGCGCTTGTGTGATTTGGGACGAGAGATCAACCTCGCCCCTCCTCACACCTCAGATAGGCGTAAGCCAAAACTCAGACGGGAGTGATCCCAAAACTCAGACTGGAATAATCCCAAAAACTCAGACGGGAATAATCCCAAAAACTCAGACGGGAATAATTCCAAAAACTCAGACGGGAGGTGATCCCAAAACTCAGATGTGTGTTATTATGTTTTATTATTTCTTTAACATAATTGTCTCAGATGCCCTAGCAAGTAGTAGCACAGAATGACCCTGTGCCGAGCTCGGTTACCCAGGCACAATGTCTCAGATTAAAATAAATCAACAGCTGCTCAGATACTCAGATAGCATGTCAAACTCAGATAACAAATTAAACTCAGTTAGCGGATCAAACTCAGATAACAGCTCAAGCTCAGATAACAATTATGGTGCAAGAAATGTAACACATAAGTCATGCATGTACAACGTTAAAACTGAATACACGGTGAGAATACTCACCTCGGGAAACGTAAGCTCCAACGGTTTTACGGAAAATCACAGATGCAGCAAGTTATCTCCTAGACGGACCTAAAACATAAATCGAAATCTCGGATTATAAACCCATCTTTTAACTCTATTTCAGAAAACTGGCAGCACCCGTCGGTCTCACGGAAACTGCCCTAATTCCTAAACTACACAGTAGATTAATCCCAAATTTTTACCATGAAAAGTAGACAACCAGAACTACATATCTCTGTGAGACGGTCACTGGCCAAAACAGACTCTAAGTGTCTCAAAACAGTGTTGCAAGACAGGCATGTCGTACAGTCACGTTTCCTAACAGCAGCATACTAGAATGGTTATAACTTTTAAACCGGAATTCGGATTGACGAGAGGGTTGCGGCGTTGGAAAGCTAACTCAAAAACCAAGGTCCCAACACGGGCCAAAAACTCTAAAAATTATTTTAAGTATCCCAAAAACTGAGTAGAACAGTAGGGCAGATTCTGCCAGAAAATGTATTAGTTTATTAAACTCGTTTTAGCAATCCGACCCGTCACCGAAAACCCGAACATTTAGAATTCATTAACCGACAGCCCTTCCCAACATCACAGTTAACTAGGATTACAAGATGATTTGAATTAAAACCCTAGACGCTACAAATTTCCTGGTTGGAAACCAAGAACCCGAGGGGTTCGGTTTCCCTTCGATTAAATGTTCTTGCAATCAACCTTATTGAGACAATAAACTAAACCCGCATCCAAACCCGACTTGGTACCATACTGTTCTAGAACGCAGCCCTACTAGACCTTTATATCGAAAGATTAGGGTTAGCAAACTACCGAATCTATAGCCCTCGAATGGCTCGGTTCCTGGATCGAGTAAGAACACTTCCACGCACCAATTGCTTGATCACTCACTATGCCGGCTGTTCGACGATGAAGGGGAAACTAAGATCGCAGAATTCAACATAGCAAAGACAGAAAAATGATTAGAACCGGTACTACAACACGAGTGAGGAAAGAAAGAAAGTCATGACTCGGACCATACCTTCAAACCGTGAATTCTTGCTCGAGAAACGAAGGTGTTATCTGCTCGACGAGTGAAAGAACCGGAGCTGCCGAGTGGTGAATTGCGGAAACAGAGGGCGATTGGATGATATGGGGATTAGGGCAAGATTAAGACTGATCGCCACCTTCTTATATGTCCTAAACGTGGGCCTTCGGCCTTCCTCTTGATCGGATCGGGCTTCCTAGACAACAAGGAACGGTGAGGCTTGGATCAACAAAGGAGTCGACCCAAAATCTCTTTTACATCACTGGTCCATTAAGAGAAAAGAGAAGGGAATCGGGCTTGGCTTAAACAAAAGGTATTTGGTCTAATAGAAATCGTTCGCAAGCCTTGGCCTTCGGCCGGCATCCGTTTAGTACAGGAATTAACACCATCTATTTTAATAATAGCACGGGCATAAAAACGTCACATGATTAATTAACTCATATAAACGAAACGTCACATAATTAATGCGTCAATTAAGAATACTATAAATTCTAATAATACCTAAAACATAATTAAATTACTTTCTTAAATTTTTGGGGCGTTACATGATCTTTGAAAGTGATGTTGAAATTGTTGATTACAGAGAGAGTTCAATCGATTTTTCTAGTGCTATTGATTTAGGAATGAATTTCTTTTCTACTGATGCAGGGTTTTGATTGAGATTTGCAGAGATTAGGGTTTATCGTAGGGTTTACCGAATCGAGGTGAGGATAATGCTAAACTAATCACATTCAGCTATTTATATTTTTCAAATTATCCTGCAAAAGTTCTGAAATACCCTTCAAATCATAACCCAACGGCTATTTTCATGAGGGTCAGTATGGTAAAATGGTGTATTTTACAGATAACGGTCGATCAGTAGTAACTAAGTATCAGTAGTAGACACGTCAGTAGTAACTGTTATTTCTATACTTAACCTAATTCTAAGAAAAACCCTATCAGTACTAAAGTGTAAGAGTAATTCATGATCAGTAGTAATGAATAACCAGTAGTAAAACATACTTATACCTATAAATATTTTACAAAAACTTTACATATTATATTAAAAGTGAAATTAATTGATTAAAATCATTCCAATACTGCTAACTAAAAAGCTGAATCTTCCTACATCAAATGCTTTTGTAAAGAGATCGGCTAATTGATTATCAGTATGAATTTTCTCTACTTTAATTAATTTCTTTTCATTACAATCCCTTATAAAATGAAATCTTATTTCAATGTATTTTGTTTTTGAATGTTTTACTGGATTATTCACAATACTGATAGCACTTTGATTATCAATAAAAATAGGAGTTTTAAGAATAGAGATACCAAAGTCTAGGAGTTGATTTTGAATCCATAAAACTTGAGCACAGCAAGCAGATGCAGCTACATACTCTGCTTCAGCAGTTGATGTTGAAACATTGGTTTGTTTCTTGCATTGCCATGACACCAATCTTGATCCAAAGAATTGACATCCACCAGTAGTAGATTTTCTATCTTGACATTCACCACCATAGTCACTATCAGTGTAGGCTATGAGTGTTAAGGCAAAAAGCCTTGCCCCTTTGGATCTTAAGATAACAAAACAAACTAGACTAGCTTTGATTAATATGTAGAATAATATAGCTAAGTTTAGGTCTGATACTGAGTGATCAGTATTGGAACTCAGTATCAGTACTCAGTATCAGATAGTGATACTGAGTAGAAGGACTGAGTAGAAGGACTGAGTTACAATATGTAACGGACTAAGATCAAATCCCTTGATCTTAGTCATTTTCCTACCTTAGTCCTTCGGTTACTCCTTTGCTCATTATGTAAGATCTCTATATCATTATAAATAGAGATCATCTTGCAAAGGAGAACTTACCAATTCATTTTACACTTTCATACCTTTTGTAATTGATCAGTGGTCTTGTTATTCCGCAACAAGCCACACTTAGTGGAATTATACATTTGACTCATATCTTGTTCTTATACAATATTTGTCTTAGAGTTATAATTAACCAATCAATTAACCAACTAAACCAGGGTGTTGTGACCTAACAACTGGTATCAGAGCAGGCTAAATAAACTCTTATTTAGTCGATCTATAACCCTGGCAGCCATTCCTTATACTTATCCTTCACTTACTCCAAAATCAAAAATGTCTACCATTGTTGCACCAATTATGTCTGGAAAGGGAGTACCCATCTTTGATGGTAAAGACTTCCATCAATGGAAGCTAAAAGCTCAGTGCTATCTCGAATCCATTCATCATGAAATCCTCACTGTGCTAAATGATGGTCCTATCATCCCACAAACTGTGGAACCCGTTGCTGCTACTAATGATGCTCCTGAGAGCATAAGGACAGTTCCAAAACTGAAACACACCTGGACTGATACTGACCGTCAGTTATTCAGTCTAGACTCAAGAGCAAAGGGAGTGATTGGTAATGCTGTTACCAAAGAAATACTTAATGCAATTATGAAATTGCCAACAGCAAAGGCTATGTGGGATAGCCTATCAGTCACCTATGAAGGCACAGCAAAGGTGAAGTTGCAAAGAAAAAGCAACATGAGAAGGAAATATGAAAACTTCTTCTCAACTCCTAATGAAGACATCACCACTCTCTATAACAGGTTCAATACTGTTATCCATGATTTAATCAGTGTAGGCATTGTGAAAGAGGAAGGAGAGCTTGTTCAAAAGTTCCTGGATAGTCTTCCTCAACAATTTCTTGACATGACAAACTCTGTAAATGCTGCTAACAATATTGAGTCATACACTCTTCAAACTTTGTATGGTCTAATGCTGAATCATGAGGAGAATAATGCTGCAAGACTGATCAACTGGAAGAAAACTGACAAGGCTTCCACTGGCATGGCTCTAGTTGTGCAACAGGCATATACTGTAACTGAGCCAGAAGAACCAGAAGTTGATCTTGCTGATGCTGAGGCAGAAGAGCTTGAAACCCAAATGGCTCTTATGTCTATGAAGCTGGATCAGTTGAAAAAGAAGAGGCTTGGTGTTAGCTCTTCTAATACTGATCCAAGATCAGGTCTTTGCTATAGGTGTGGAAAGCCTGGACATATTGCTGCAAATTGTCATACCAAGTCTTCTGATACTGACCAAAATGACAAGATTGCATACCGAGCAAAGAGGCATAGAGACAAATATGTCAAGCTGAAGAATTGGAGCAAGGGCAAGAGGGCAGAAGGTTATGGAGCACCTCATCAACCACTTTACTCAGAAGCATGGATGGATGAAGACTTAAGTGATGATGAGGAAGAGATTGAGAATAAAGCCTTTATGGCTTTCACTGAAGATGATTTGAAGAGCTCCTTTGAAAAAGATATCAAAGAGGATGAGAGGATGAGTGTTCACACTGATTGGGATTCCACTCAGTTGTACAAGGTAAGTTCCTTTCAAACTTATTCAGTGAATGAAAAAACTAAGATTTTTGAGTATATGATTGTTGATCTTAAAACTTATGTACAAAAAGAAAAAGCTTCAAAATTAACAATTCAAGAACTTGAAAGGGTAAATAGTGAAAACTTGGATAAATTAGCAAAGTATAAAGATTTAGAACTAAACCTTTCAGATTTAAAGGACATTAACCAAAGATTAGCTGATAAAGCTCACTTACACAAACTTGAAAAAGAAAAATTTGAAAAACAGTGTAAATCTTGGGGAAATGCTTCAATAAAATTAAATAAATGTTTAAATCAACAATTTCCAGAAAATGTGAGGGCTGCACTTGGTGTTGATCCTCAATTTAAAAATAGGAATAATTTTGTTGATTTATTTGAAGAATTTTCTAATATGAACCCTATTAAATTTATAAAAGCTAAAACGTTTTGTGAAGTTGGATGTCAAACCGAGTCAGATGATGAGGAAAATGAAATTTTAGAAAAACCTATTGGTCCCTCCATCTGCTCAAAGTGCTATACTGAGCTACAAGAACCCAGTATTGAATTTTCTATAAAGGAAATTTCTGATACTGAGCTCCCAATAGATCAGTATGACACTTCTGCTGTTCCACCTTTTGAATTATTATTTAATACAACAACTTTTGAATTATATAATGATAATAAGACAACTTCTATCTCCAATGTTTCATCTAATACAGAAGTTGCAGGAACAGAAACATCATATACTGAGAAATCTAAAGAACCTGTTAAAGTTGTTTCTTCAAAACATGATAAACAAAAAACAACTTCAACCTGGTCCACAGTTGGTAGAAACAAGAAGTCTTACACTAATAAAATTAGAAAGACTTCTATGCCAAACAAAAAGAAGCAATCAGATCCACCACCCTTTAAACCAGTAAAACAAAATATTAAAACACCTATTAAAAATGACAAAAATAACATTTTAAAAACACTTGGTGACCAGGTCAAATCTTTAAGTAAACAATTTGCAAAACTTGTTCATACTGATCTACCAAAAGTGCAACATTTTTCTAAAATACCTTATGAAAATATGTTTAGAAATAGACCTAGAAAATGTTATAGGTGTCATCATACTGGTCATAAGGGAGATGAATGCTGGACTGATCTCTCAAGTCCTAGGTACTCAGTACAAAAGAAAAGGGGAGAAACTAAGTCAGTATCACCAAAGAAAATCTCAAAAGTTTTCACCGAAGTGATACTGACCTCTCCACATAAAGAGATCAAGTCAAAATATATTTATCCCACCAAAGGTCCCATTCAAAACTGGGTTCCTAAAAAGAACTAACTCTTATTTTGTGTCTTGTGCAGGGTGACAGAAAATGGTATTTAGATAGTGGCTGCTCAAGACACATGACAGGCAGTATGGAATACCTTCTAAATTATACTCCAGAGAAGGGTCCTTCTGTTAAGTTTGGAGATGACTCGGTGGGAAATACAAGAGGTTATGGTGTGATCAAGGCAGGCAACATAACTTTTAAAAGAGTTGCCTATGTAGAGGGTATTAAACACAATCTGCTCAGTATCAGCCAGATGTGTGATGATGACAATGAAGCTCGATTCAGGAAGGTTGCAGGAATCATCTACAATGATAAAGGGCAGCCTGTACTCATTGCTAGAAGAGAAAAAGATGTATATGTGGTCAACCTATCTGAAATAGACCCAACTATTCGAGTATGCCTGCTTTCTAAAGTCAAGCCAGAATTGCATTGGCTATGGCACAAGAAACTCTCGCACATCAACTTTAGAAATATCAACGAGCTCAGTATGAAGAAACTGGTGAGAGGGATGCCCACTATTACTTATTCAAAAGATAAGTTATGCTCAGCATGTGAAATGGGCAAGCAGAAGAAGAGTTCATTCAAGTCCAAAGTCAATCATTCCATTAATGAACCTCTTACTATGATACATATGGATCTTTTTGGTCCCATCAGCACACCATCTTTGGCCAAAAAGATCTACACTCTAGTCTTGGTTGATGAATTTTCAAGATATACTTGGGTCATCTTCCTCAAGACTAAGTCAGATGCAACAACAGAAATCATTGCCTTTATAAAAAGAGAGGAACTTCAAAAAGGCAACAAGGTCAAGCAACTTAGAAGTGACCATGGTACTGAGTTTAAGAACTCAGTATTAGCCGATTTTTGTGAAGAAAAAGGAATCATTCAAAACTTCTCTGCATCCTACACACCACAACAAAATGGTGTTGTAGAAAGAAAGAATAGAACACTGATTGAAGCTGCAAGAACTTTATTATGCCATGCTGGACTGGCACTGAGTTTCTGGGCTGAAGCTGTAAACTGTGCAAACTTCACTCAGAATAGAGCCACTATCGTCCAAAGACATCTGAAGACTCCATATGAGTTATACAATGGCAAGATTCCTAATGTGGAATACTTCCACATCTTTGGGAGTAAATGATTTGTACTCAGTACAAAACAAAATCTCAACAAATTTGCTCCCAAAGCAAATGAAGGTGTGTTCATGGGCTACTCTCCACACTCTAAAGCCTTCAGAGTGTATATCATCTCAACCAAGGTGATTATAGAATCTATTCATGTTACCTTTGATGAAGATCAGAATGAGCATTCTACCTCAGCAAGTGAAGACATAAGTGGCTTAGATATTCTATGCAATCCAGAAAACTCCATTGCTGAACAGCCCAAGTTTCATCCACACTTTATTCCCAATAAGTTTAATGAAACTGATCAAGTTCAAACTCAGTATCACTCAACTGCGACTAATACTGAGGTTCCCATAACAGAGGACCTCCATACTGAGTTTCCAACTAATGATCTGAACCACTCTACCTATGAAGAAGGTGAAACATCCAACACTTCACAAGAATCCACATCAACTCTGCAAAATGAAGATGAACAGCAACCTGCGCTGTCTAATACTGACCAGAATTCCACTCAGTATCAGACACAAGACACACCAAATCAACAAGATATTGTGGATCCTATTTCAAATGCTCCTGTAGGAAACAATTTAAGGGAACACAGAGACCATCCACACTCAAACATTATCGGTCCTATTGAAGAAGGTGTCCAAACAAGAAGAAAATTAGAATTTCCAACCCAAGCAACTGCAAATTTTTGTTTCTTCTCAAGTTTCCTATCTACCATTGAACCAAAGAAAGCTGATGAAGCTTTATTAGATGAAGATTGGGTAGAGGCTATGCCAGAAGAGCTCACAGAGTTTGAGAGAAACAAAGTTTGGAACTTAGTACCACCTCCTACTGGCAAAACTATTATTGGTACTAAGTGGGTGTTCAGAAACAAGATGGGCAAGGATGGTGTTGTCATCAGAAACAAAGCAAGGTTAGTTGCTCAAGGTTACAGGCAAGAAGAAGGCATTGACTATGATGAAACTTTTGCACCAGTTGCCAGAATTGAAGCTATTAGGTTGTATCTTGCATATGCAGCCTTCAAAAATTTCAAACTTTATCAGATGGATGTCAAGAGTGCTTTTCTAAATGGAAAACACCAAGAAGAAGTTTATGTTAAACAACCACCAAGTTTTGTTTATCCTAAATTTCCTAATTATGTTTTCAAGCTTGATAAAGCTCTATATGGGCTCAAACAAGCTCCAAGAGCCTGGTATGACACCCTGTCTGAGTACCTTATTGAAAATAAATTTACAAGAGGTAAAATTGATAAAACATTATTTTCAAAACGGAAAGGTTCTGACATCTTACTCATTCAGATATATGTAGATGATATTATCTTTGGCTCCACTGACAAGTCATTGTGTGACTGGTTTGCTAAGATAATGTCAACTCAGTATCAGATGAGTATGATGGGAGAACTTACTTACTTTCTTGGTTTACAAGTTGAACAAAAGCCTGATGGCACTTTTATAAATCAAAGTAAGTATGTGCATGACATGTTAAAGAAATACAAATTTGAAAATTTATCCTCCATGCACACTCCTATGGGTACTCAGGATAAGATAAGTAAGGATGAAACTGGTAAACCAGTATGTCAATCCACATACCGAGGTATCATTGGTTCCTTACTTTACTTAACTGCTAGCAGGCCTGATATCATGTTTGCAACATGTTTGTGTGCTCGGTATCAGGCTGATCCTAAAGAATCACACATGAAAGCAGTTAAGCGCATCTTTAGATATCTTACAGGTACTCCTAACCTGGGTCTTTGGTATCCCAAAGATTCAAACTTTCACCTTGAAGGGTACACAGATGCAGATTTTGCAGGTATTAGATTGGACAGAAAGAGCACAAGTGGAGGATGTCAATTCCTAGGTGGAAGACTAGTAGGTTGGTCATCCAAGAAGCAAAACTCGGTAGCAACTTCCACAGCAGAAGCAGAGTATGTTGCTGCAGGAAGTTGTTGTACTCAATTATTATGGATGCAATATCAACTCTTAGACTATGGGTTCAACTTTCATAAGACTCCCATTCATTGTGATAACAAGAGTGCTATTGCTATCACTGAGAACCCAGTCTATCACTCCAAAACCAAGCACATTGATATCAGACACACTTTATTCGAGATAATGTGGAAAAAGGTAAGGTTGAGGTAGATTATGTACCAACAGATGAACAATTGGCCGATGTGTTTACTAAACCTCTCCCTGAGGAAAGGTTTATGTATTTACTAGGGCAATTAGGTATGTTGAATCCTTAATCTTTCTTAATTTTCTTTAAAACTGAACGCTCAGTATCACTCCTGTTGATACTGACCACTCAGTATCACTAGTCTGTTATCATCAAAATTTAAAATTTTTATTGCCCTTCTTTGATCTCTAATTACCCACCCAGCAATCATATCTGGAGAATCGAGTGTGGCAGAGTACCAAAACTCGCATAGCATTTCTGGGTAAATTGCTCGAGGAGACAAGGTCAGTGCACGAGCAATTGGGCAATGCTTCATAAAAGTCACAATGTTTGTGAATTCTTGGCATACCCAGGCTTGAGGAAAAGTGAAATTTGCTGTGATGTTGTTCCTCGCAAACCTGGGCAGTTCATCATTTCGGAATTTGATTTCCGATTCAACCTCTGGAGCAACGAAAGTGTAATTCGCCATCTGTGATTTTGATTTAAGAGTTTTTGCTTGCTAATAGAAAGTGAAAGCGTTAATCGCAGAGAGAATTTAAAATAAAAGAATGAAATAACTGTTAAAAGATATTTGAAGTAAAAAAAATGGTTATTTATAGGTGAGTGAAAGATAATTAAGGTATTGGGAAGTAAAAACGGCTGATTTGACTGCCTTATCCTCTGCCAACGGTAACTTTCCTATTAAGAAAGGTTACCGTTGAGTAGTATGAGGATTAAGCTCGGTGTAAGAGCCGTCATACCCCAATACTGAGTTAAAAAAAATTAATTTTAAAAATTTAAAAAAAAAAATATAAAAACAATTATTCGGTGTATGACCCACAAGACGGGTGCTTTGGACCAAATAAATGAATTTGGGATGCAAATAGTACATGCTCTGTACTATGGAAGAAACATTGATTATGCACGGCTCATTTTCAATGAATTAGCTACTTTGGTTCGGGCTAACACAAGGGAATGTAATGTCCCTTTCTGCAGATTCTTATCACTCATCTTTCAACACTCAATGCCCACACATTCTTATGATGAGTTTCACAGTCCAAGGGTTGATCTTCCTCCTCTTAGTGAGAAGATCTTCTTTTACAGGCCAAGACAAGGAGAGCCTCTACTGAGTCCTTATATGTGGGCTATTGTTCAAGAACACATAAATGAGGAAGCAGACATGTCTGATTCTGAATCAGACAATGATGATGATGATGATGATAATGATGATATAGTGGTAATGGAGGAAATGCTGGTCAAGATGTTGAAATGCCAGATGTGCAGGATGTTCCACAAGTTCAAGAACTGACTCAACCACATTCCTCTCCTACTGAGTTGACTGAAGCCACACAGCTTGTCCTCAGAAGAAGAAGAAGAACCCTCTCACAGTCATTATGGATGTGTTATCATCTGAGGAGGTGCAGCCTGCAAATGTTCCATCATTAACTGCTTCTCTTCAAGCCCAAAGCTTAGTTGCAGCCACCACTGACCTTCCAGGTCCAGAACTAGTTCCAACTGCTCAACCAATTGAGGAACCTCATGTTCCTCTTGATGTGGAGATTCAATATGAGCAAACTACACTGGAAGGTGCTCAGCAAGAAAGACAAGTCGGTATTGAAGATGTTGGTGCTGCACATCAACAATCACATGATCCTGCACCGACCTCTGCCGATGCTAGAAGGGAATCTGACAGAGTCTCAGGTATGAATTTCTAAAAAGCCTTTAAACTTCTATATATATATATATATATTTCATTCCCAAATAGAGACTAAGTATTGGCCAGTACCAACTCAATACTGACCAAAGTCTCAAACGATCTTTCAAATATATATCCTTTTATGGCCAACATAGCTAGCCCACTGCTGCTATGAAAAATTCATATACTAAGCACTTTCAATTGATCATTGTCAGTCTACAGTTGTCTCAACATTTAAAGAGACAATGGTGGTTGATGTCACACTGACACCCACTGGTGCTGCTTGAATAATGTCCAACTTATTTTTGAGTTGGGTAGCATAATTCAAGAAATGATCACAAACCCTTAAGCCACAAAATCCAAAAATTTTCCATGGGGTTTAGCCACATTTCTGTTATCACTCTAATACCAAGTGATAAACATTGAAAATAACAAGAAGCACATCCCAGGCTTCAAATTCCCAAACCCAAACCTTTTAGTAAATGTGACTTATCCTATACTGAGCTACTTAAATTTTCACACTCACTTTTACTAAAATCTTCTTACACATGCTATGCACAAGTCCACAATATTTCATCATAAACCAGATGAAATACAAACTTCACAAACTCTATTTATATGATTATAGAATTAAACAACACCACAATTCTATTTGATAAACTTTTCTTTCTAACCGGTTTTATATTTTTTTTGTTTCTTTAGCACCATCTGTGCAGGGTATTCCAGCATCACAGGCTGCAGAAGAACAAGTGACTCTGCAAGCAATCATGCAGAATATTCTGGCCATTCAACACACTCAGAATACAATTTTGGCCAGAATGGACACTATGAGTAGGGACATTGACTCCATCAAACAGTCAGTCTCACTACTCCAACAACAACATCAGCCTCCATCTCCTCCACCATCCTCACATGGTGGACATAATGAAGAAGGAGAAGGCGATGATGATCCTGCACATATGCAATCACCCTCCCATGCCAATACTGAGGGTGATACTGATGATGCGACTGAGCCCATGCCATCCCCTACCATTGAAGCACCACAAGGGGACATGGGTGGTGATACTGATCCTCTTCCCTCCCCATCCAATGATGATAATAAGGGGGAGAAGAGACAAAGAGATACTGAGGTTGATCAACCTGAGCCATCTGCTCAGGGGGAGAAAAGACAAAGATTGAGTGAAGACCAACCTCCACAACAAGAACAACAACAACAACAACATCAGCAGAGTCCTCATACTGAACCACTTCGATTTCAGTATGAGAGAAGAAGACAAAGAAGTAGGTCAGTACCACACTTTGAAGACCCACTTGAGCCATCTGCTCATGGGGAGACTCACACTGACCAACCACAGCAAGCTTATACTGAGCCACCTGCAAATTGTGGTATATAGGCCTTTCATCTGGCCTATTGCTGATGATGAAGATGAAGAACCAGGTTTAGTGAACTATGCACTGAATCTGGTAGAACAAGAAAATTCTTCATCATCATCCTCGGATGATGAAGAACCAGAAAATCTGGTGATTAAAAGAAGGAGTTCCTTATCAAGAAGACCCATCAATGCAGTTCTCACTTCTTCCGAATCAAGTGAGGAACCTGCTCCTTTGGTAACAAGACAAAGAAGACCTGTTCATACATTGGACAGTGATACTGAGCAGGCTCCAAGACTGACTTCTCAACAACTCTGGGCAGAACAAGAAATATTTTTATATGAGCAAGAGTTGGGAATCAAAGCTGAACCAGAATCTGACCCAGATACTGATACTCCTGGTCCTTCACATAGAATCTCAAGAAAGGGTCCAGACCATATTCAACATTATTGGAATATGGTTGCTGCTAGGACTCAGTATAAGGAGGAAAGGAAGGAGTTCTTGAGGACCAAAACATTTCCAAATGTAAGGGGGATACATTGGTTAAATCTGGATGTCAATAAAGTAAAAGTGAAGCTCAAAGAAGGAAGAATCACTATCACTTGTACTGGCTTAACCAGTCCTCCCATGAAGATATTTATTCATGATATTCAAAGAATTGGTCTTCAAGACTGGGTGAAGATCACAAGACTGATCAAAGAGCTTCCAAAGAAATCAACTTATGATCAAATAGTCTTGGATGAGATATGTGCAGTAGCTGCAGTATGTTACGAGAAGGACTTACTTCATGAAATAGAGTATAGAACACTCAGTGTGATGACTGAGGCTTACTCAAACAACAGACCAGAATGTCTTCATACATACAAGTATCTTAAAAAGTACCCTCTTCCTCCTAACCTTGTTTTTCAGGATCAAAAGAGTGTCATATATCCAACTTCTGGATATATGTATACTGACTCAGAGGATAGAGAGTGCTTCATTTCTGAAGAAGATCTACCAAGAGCTCAAATCAGTCACCTTGTTGGACTGAAATGGATGATCACCAAGAAAGAAGACTCTTCGTTCAGAAAGAAGATTGTTGCAGTTCTGAATTGTAGAAGGGATGAACTCAAAAGCAGAGAAGAGTTTGTCCACATCAAACAAGAAGTCTTCTATGAGAATGAAGCCATCAACAGCAAATGAAGAAGAAGATGTTGCTACCTATGCTGTTGTATTTTTTGTTTATCTCTTTGTAATTGTTTTGTTATCATTAGATAGGGGGAGATTGTTAAGGCAAAAAGCCTTGCCCCTTTGGATCTTAAGATAACAAAACAACCTAGACTAGCTTTGATTAATATGTAGAATAATATAGCTATGTTTAGGTCTGATACTGAGTGATCAGTATTGGAACTCAGTATCAGTACTCAGTATCAGATAGTGATACTGAGTACAAGGACTGAGTAGAAGGACTGAGTTACAATATGTAACGGACTAAGATCAAATCCCTTGATCTTAGTCATTTTCCTACCTTAGTCCTTCGGTTACTCCTTTGCTCATTATGTAAGATCTCTATATCATTATAAATAGAGATCATCTTGCAAAGGAGAACTTACCAATTCACTTTACACTTTCATACCTTTTGTAATTGATCAGTGGTCTTGTTATTCCGCAACAAGCCACACTTAGTAGAAATATACATTTGACTCATATCTTGTTCTTATACAATATTTGTCTTAGAGTTATAATTAACCAATCAATTAACCAACTAAACCAGGGTGTTGTGACCTAACAATGAGTTCAAATGGTGAGTCATGTGGATACCAAAGACCAAGTGAAGGTTTGCCTTTCAAGTATCTGAAAATTCTTTTAACAGCCTGCAAGTGTAGCTCCTTAGGTCTTGCTTGATACCTGGCACATACACAAACACTATACATAATGTCAGGTCTAGATGCAGTTAGATACATTAAAGAACCTATCATTGATCTGTAAAGATGTTCATCTACATCCTCCCCCTCAACATCAGGATGTAGGTGTTTGTGAGTTTCCATTGGTGTGCTTGCACTTTTGCAGTCTTTCATTGCAAACTTTTCCAAGATGTCTCTGACATACTTTGATTGATTGATCAAAATACCATCTGATCTTTGATTTATTTGGAGTCCAAGAAAGAAGTTCATTGGACCCATTGAGCTCATCTTAAACTTGATCTGCATCAATTCTTCAAATTCTTTGCAAAGTTGATCATTTGTTGAACCAAAGATGATAACATCTAGATATATTTGGACCAGTAGTATATCATCTTTGACTTTTCTTGTAAACAGAATTTTGTCAATTGCACCTCTTTTGAAATTGTTCTTCAGTAAATATGATGACAATGTGTCATACCAGGCTCTTGGTGCCTGATGAAGGCCATATAGGGCTTTGTCTAGTTTGTACACATAGTCATCATGTTCAGGATCTTCAAATCCGGGAGGTTGACACACATACACTTCTTCTTCAATTTTCCCATATAGGAAAGCACTTTTCACATCCATTTGATAGACTTTGATTTTCTTGTATGAAGCATATGCCATAAATATTCTTATTGCTTCAATTCTAGCAACAGGTGCATATACTTCATCATAGTCTATTCCCTCTTCTTGAGTGTATCCTTGGGCTACAAGTCTGGCTTTGTTTTTTATCACTATACCTCTTTCATCTTTCTTGTTTCTGAAGATCCATCTTGTTCCAATGGGTCTTTTTCCTTTTGGTAGAGGTACAAGAGTCCATACAGCTTGTAACTTGAATTGAAGAAGTTCTTCTTGCATTGCTATAATCCAATTTGAGTCTTTCATAGCTTGTTGAATCTTCTTTCGTTCCTCCTGTGACAGAAAGCATTCATACATGTATTCATTAGAAATTAGACTGATGTTACAAACATTTGAATTTATTGATGAATTAAATTTGCTTCTTGTCTGCATGGTTGAATTGACATCACTTAGGACTTGGTCCAAAGGATGATTCTTTTCAGTTCTGGTGCCATGAACTTTGTCAACAGCTAATTGACTGTCAAGGTTTGACTTATTGGATTCAGGGATTTGGGCATCTGTCCATGGTTCTTCTTGATTGTCTGGATTTTGTGGAGATCCTTCATTGCTACTGGTATCAGTAGTAACATGATTTTCATTTGATTTAGGTGATTCATTGATAGTACTGACATCATTGTTGTTGGGTTCTGAGATACTACTGGGATCAGTAGTGTCTTGAGAATTTGAGTTGTTACTGATGTCACAAGTGCTAGGGTTATCTAAGTTACTACTGTCCTCAGTATTAACTGTGGGATCAGTATTAACTAAGATATATTTCATTATGTCTTGACTACCATTGTATGAAGATGATCCTCCTTGTTGGTTTTGATTGTTTGAGTCTCCTGCATTGAAAACATAATTAACATCAAGAGATTTGGTTAGATTATCAATGTTATATAGCCAATCTGGACCATTTCCCTATTCATTCATCAGATTTTCATTAAAGGATACATTTACACTTTCTTCAATGATCCTTAGCCTTTTGTTGAATACTCTGTAAGATTTGCTTTGAGTTGAGTATCCTACAAAGATTCCATCATCTGCTTTGCAGTCAAACTTACCAATTTGTTCTCTTGTAATTAAAATTGTAAAAGGACAACCAAATGATTTTAGAAAGCTTATTGAGGGTTTTCTTTTATTAAAAAGTTCATAATGTGTTTTAAGGTGAGGCTTAACTATTAATACTCTGTTTTGAACATAACAAGCAATATTAACAGCTTCAGCCCAAAAAGTTATTGGTAGTTTGAATCTGCAAGCATGGAGTTCTTGGAGAGCTGTACTGCCTGTCAATACCCTTAAGATCACAAAAATTAATTAGATTTACTTTTTTAAATTATGTGCCATTATCACAATTAATGGCTTTCACTTTGAGATCTCTTGTATTCTCCATTTTGACAATTAGATTTTTTATAATCTCACTTGTTTCATCTTTGGTCCTAAGAAAGAAAACCCAAGTATATCTGGAAAAATCATCAGTAATAACAAGACAGTATTGTTTCTTTCCAATACTCATTACATTTGTAGGTCCAAATAGGTCCATATGTAAGAGCTGCAAAGGTTTAGAAATAGAATTAATTGCTTTGGTCTTATGAGAAGTCTTATGCTACTTTCCTTTTAGGCATGCAACACAGTGATGATCACACATAAATTCTTTTTGTGGTAATCCAACTACCAAATTCTTTTTTACTAAATTATTCATATTCTTAAAATTTATGTGACGCATCCTTCTATGCCAGAGTTCTGATTCATTTATGTTTGCCTTAGATATAAAACAGTTGATCTCGTTTGAAGAAATGAGTTTTCCCCTATATCCAAGCAATACACATTATTTCTCCTTGATGTTCTTAAAACAACAAATTTTTCATCTAAAATAAATTCGGGAGAAAGAATGATGCACTCAAAATCTGTAAAAAGAATTTTGTTCTTTTTATCACATACTTGTGAGACACTAACCAGATTATATTTAAGTTCAGCAACATAAAATACATCATCAAAAGTAATCTTACCATTTGATACTGTACCTTTACCTGTAATTTTACCACCTCTTGGATTTTTACCAAATGCAACGTATCCACCTTCAAAAGACTTGAAATCTCTGAGAATTTGAAGATTTCCATTCATGTGCCTAGAGCATCCACTATCAATATGCCATGTTCTTCCTTCTTCAGGGATCTGAATGCTCTGCACATAAAGTAAATGGATTAGTTAATTTTAGGAACCCAAGCTTGTTTTGTCTTGGGTTCATCCTTTGAAGAGTAAGATTTTCTAAATGGATGAGCTTTATATGCAGTTTTGGTCTTCATTTGTTGTTTATTACTGGTGTTCTGTTTTACTACTGACTTAGGTTTATACCCGTAGTTTTTGGCTTTGGAATATTTTACTACTGATGGACTAGTAGTATTTGGGTAATATGAGTTTTTAGCATAGTCAGTAGTATTTTTGTAATTGTACCAGACGTCATTGTAATTAGGGTTTTTACCAGTAGTAAACCTGTTATAGTTCCTACTGATGTTTGAAACCTTTGAGTAACTTGGAAATTGATTTTGTTTTCCATTGTTTTTGAAATAATTACTTCTGTTAGGACTTCGATGCCTGATATTTTGCATGAATCTTTGTGCAGTTCTACCAAATTTAGGAACTTCAACATGTTTAGTTTCTTCAGCTTCTTTAGTTTGTTTTAATTTTAATTCTTTTAATTTTTTCTTTTTTTTCTTTAAATTCTTTGAATTCTTTACAGTTGATTGGATTCAAGTGACGATCCTTTGCTATGTGGTTAACTTTGTTGCAAATTAAACATGTTAATTTTGTTGACTTAGCACTTTCAGGCTTTCTTTGTTCTTTTAACTAATTTAGGTTTCTTTGATTTCCCCTTCTTAGAATTGTTAGTATATTTTCTGAGTTATATTTGGGGATTCAGTTTGACTTTGTGTGGTATGAAAACTTGTATCAGTTGAATCGGTTGTTTGATCATCATCAGATGAATCATTATTGGTTTCAGTTTGATTTTCTATTTTTTAATTCATTTAATATTCTTTTTGAGCTTGATTTAAGAGGAGGAATAAAATTAGTTGGAGGTGGAACTGCATGATATCCAACTCCATGAACAACTTTTTCAGTAGTTTGATTACTGGTTAATTCATCAATTATCTTAGAACTTCTTTCAAATTTTTTAATAGTTAATTTATTCTGTTCTAATTCCATTTGACATTCTTCTAATTTAATTAGAGTTTCTTTTATTAACTCGGCATATTCTTTATCATAAGTTGTTTGTAACAGTTCATCTTTTATCTTTTTATCTGTTATTTGATAAATTTTGATTTGATTTTCAAGATCAGCTATACAACCATTATATTCAATTCTTCTGTTTCTATTTAAAATCATCTCATTAGGAGTTTCTTTATTAAGTTTTTCTAATTCTTTATAAGCCTTAATGCATTCAGGAGTGCAGGATTTAGAATGTACCTCATTAGTAGAATCAGTAAAGGCCATAAGAGCTTGGTTTTGAGCATGTTCCTCTGCTTGAAAGCTCCAGTCATAACCTTGACCCTCTTGAGATACTAAAGTAGTTGAGTTTGAGGTGCTGTTTTTGTTGTAATTTAATCTTTGATCTTTGCTAGGACATTCTCTAGCAAAGTGACCAAGATTACTGCAGTTGTAGCATTTGACTTTGGTTTTGTCAAATCCAGCACGATCACCTTTGTTGTAGGTTAGATTTTTTCTTCCAATTCTTTGGAGAAACCTTTTTGTTCTTAAACTCAGCATAGCCATCTGCCATTAATGTCCATCTCTTCCAGATCATCAGGATTGAGTTGTTCTAAATCTTCACTAATCAATGCAGTGTGTACATGACTAGTGAAAAAGTATTCTCTTGCTGCATCTTCAATTCCTACATTCTTTGCAGCATCTTGTCCTGTTCCTGTACTAGACACAAAAGCAGCATTGTTTGAAGGTAAATTAGGAGTTTTGTTGCTTACCTCAGATTCAAATACTCTTAGTTCATTGTAGAGTTCATCCAGTTCTTTCTCTTCCGATGCATCTCCTTGTCTATATATAACAGTATACATAGACCATTCTTCACCAAGAGATCTAAGGAACTTCCTGTTGACATCAACATTGTCTGGATAACACCAACTTGATTGAGTTCACCAATAAGTTTATTGAATCGATCAAAAACTTGTGACAATGATTCATTATTCTGTCCTTTGAAGTTTTCAAAGTCTTGCTTTAGCATAGACTTCATGTTCCTTTTAGTACTTTTGGTGCCAACAAACCTCTTTTCCAATTTCTGCCACAACTTCTTTGCATCATCATATTCAACAAATAAATGTTGATAATCATTGGGAATAGCAAGCAAAAGAGTGCTTAAGGCTTTGAGTTTGATTCTTTTGTCCTTCTTTTCTTTTTCACACTTGAGTTTGTCGACTTTAGTTGATGTGGTAGCTATTTGAGTCTGAATAGTTTTGTTGCCTTCAACAACAACTTCCCACATGGAATAATCAGTAATAAGCATATATTGCTTAATTATGTTTTTCCATATCCCAAAGTTGTTGGGAGTGAGAATTGGAATTTTGTTAGCATGTGTGCTCTCATTGTTACAGACATGATTAACAAATTTGAATTCGAAAGTATGAAACTTTTTGATGTTCTTAATTCGTAGATCTAGAACCTTAATGCTCTGATACCACTTGTCAGGATTGAATAACTTGAACAGTTATTGAATCACAGATCTACTCAACAATAGAAAAGTTACAGCGGATTAACACTATGTTGATTGAATAAGAACAATGAATAACTGTAATTAATGTAAAGAACAATAAGAACACGGTTTCACAAAAAGCTTCAATGTATATTAATTTGATCGATCAATACACACGTACGTTTACAATTCGTAAGGAACTATTTATAATAGTCCTTGAAGCCTAAACTATTAACCTAGTTATTCTAGGATACGATTACAATTGAATTACAAAAAGATAAACATTCCATAACAAACTATACGAAAAACAAGAACACGATCTGCACCAAATATAGACATCAGTAGTAATCAAGATCGTCAGTAGTGAAACCATCATCAGTAGTATTTCGTGTTTCTGCCCCATCAGTACTATCTTCCATAATCGTTGATCAGTACTAACTGCAGCATCAGTATTAGAATGTTTATATCCCAACAAAATCATTCACGACCTACCACAATGTCCAGTTCCTCAACTGCCCTTTTAAGAATCCTAGGTTCATTGATCAACTCCACCATTATCCACTCTATTGTGTTAGAGGGATTATCAATCGTGGCAATTATTAGTTCCTAAAGTCAAAAGGACAAAACCAACAAACAATAGTATAATCGATTTTTTTTCAAAAATAATGCATTTTTTTCTGCAAATTTTCACAAAATAATGCACTTTTTTTGTCTTTCACAAATAAGGCATCTGGAAACCGGATCCCCTCCACCGTGTGGCAGTGGATCTGGTTTCCGCGACGCAGGTCAGAATTTTGACAAGGCTTTTGAGGGCGAGCGACAGGCGATGAGGTGGCAGTCAGGTGGAGGGGATCCGATTTCCAAGAGGCCAGATGGCTTATTTGTGAAAGACAATAAAAAAATGCATTATTTGTGAAAATTTTCAAAAAATGCATTATTTTTGAAAAATTGCACACACAAATGAAATCTTAGAATACCAATTATTAAGTTGCATACTAAGAGAGTAGAGTTTTGAACGTTTGGTACACGAACACAAAAACTATTAGCATCGGTCATAAACTATATATTAGTGGTCATTTAATAATAGTGGGAGATTGTGAGCCTTACTATAATTTGGGCTTTGATCTCCTCCGGTGTAAGCTTAGGGCTTTCATGTCGATCTTACCAGAATATCAAGCAAATCATCTTCTACATTTCCATCTCCATGCTTCTACATTTGGATCCGTTCATCAATCAATGGATCCTGATACTTTCTAACACTTTGAATGGATGTTCTTAAGATCTTTTCATGAACATCTAAATCTGTCTTCCCTCTCAACCACGGGAAATAATCACTAATGGAAAATGCATACAAATTTTTAAGTATGGTTAAAACACCTCCTATATGTTCAATTTCTTCTTCACCCGGCGCTCCATCTTCATTTCCTTTGCCAAAGAATCGTGTTCCAAAAATCATATTCCTTATCAAGTTTCCACAGTAATGTTGGCTTGCGAATCGAATATTTACTAATCCGCCTACGGTTACGATGTTTTGTTTCTCTATTTGATTGCATATGTATCTTATTTTTTAGAAACGGCTTTCATTAAAAAAGAAAACTAGCAAAAGCTAGACAAACCAAACAAACAAAAACAAATCAATTACAAGGCAAAATAAGCCATTCAACCCAACTAACATCAAACTTTTTATTACGACTCCTAATCCAGTTATAAGATACTTCTTTAATCGCATCCACAAGCAAATTTTTTCGAGCACCCCCTTTCTTAAACGTCATCGCATTCCTGTACCTCCAAAGAACCCAAATGGTTGTTAAGCAAACCGCTTCCATGATACCCTTAACTTTCTTGCTTAAATTACTTGCATCGATCGTATACATCATATCATCAAGGCTCCCGACATTTAAGTCAAGAACTTGCAACCACCGACCAATCAAACTCCAAACGTTTTTAGCCACTTAACAGTAGAGATGCACAGTAACCGGTTATGCCAAAAACTGGTTTCGGGTTTGACCCTAACCGGTTTTGGTCAACGCCTCCAGTAACCGGGTTCTCCAATAACCGGTTCGGTTAGTAACCGGTTTCGACTCCCAAAAACCCCAACCGGTGTAACCGGTTACCGGTTCGGTTACTAACCGGTAAAAAAACCGGTTTTGACTGGTTACACTATAATACCCATTTTTTTTGTCGCAATTCGATATCAAACACAACCATTAAACGTTTTAGCAAAACACAAACATTCATTAAGCATAGAAACGTTAAAAACATTCAAGTACACATAATTAAACATAAAAATACGAAAGTTCAAAATCATAGAAACGTTAAAATCATCGAGATTCGAGATTTACTACTAAAAATACGATTAGACTACAAATCTTCACTCTTCGTCGCTATCTTATTGTGGGTCATTATCTTCATACTCATAACCATCGGAGCTAGATGCTCGGGACGATTCACCTTCTTGAGCTATATCTTCATCGGAAAGTGAGGTTGCAAGACCTTGAGCAACTTCCATGTCGAGAAGTTCTTCTTCAACGTCAAGTTCCTACTCTAGCTTTTGTTTGTCTTGAATCCGGTCCGCCGCATCCAAGTGATCCTTCAAGCAAATACACATCTCCAAACACGCCGGCGTGAGTCTTGTTCTCCTAATAGATAATATCCTGCCACTAACAGAAAAAGCCGATTCCGAAGCTACCGTAGAAGCTTGGACACTTAGTAAATCTTTGGCCATGGCGCTTAGAATGGGAAATTGAGGCTCCCTTTCTTTCCACCAAGCCAATATATCAAAATGTTCGATTTCTCGAGTGGTCATATTGCCTAAAAAGTTTGTTTTCGTATATCTCGACAATTCGCCATTAGCGGATTCTTCACTACTCTCACCCCTTTGCCGTTTAGTTGTTTCCTCTCTTATAGTATTAAATAAATGGGCTAATGGGTCGGTGGGAACATCAACATCACCAAAAATTGGGGCAAATGAACTTGAAGAAGCATTTGGTGCACCATACTTTTGAAAATAAACCACAAATAAAGATTTAAAATTTGCCCAAAAATGATCTTGTGCATCTTTAATATATGTAGGCTGTACCAAATGCAAATGCAAATCCAAATCAAGACAAATTGCACTAATAATGGTTGCGACACCGATTTTATTTAAAGTAGGGTCTAACATGGCCGAACATGTAATTGCCAATGGTATGTTGCGAAAATATTTTCTTAGTTTAGTTTTCATTGGCGCGACCATTGTTTTATAAATACCACCTTCCAAATCGATAGTATCAATTTTATGAGCCATCAAATATAGTTGTTTTAGTACACAATGACTTGTTGGATAGTAAACACCGGAGACTAAAACCGCTACATCTTTAAAAAGTTTAAACAATTCGGTTAGCTTTTTAATAACCTCCCATTTTTCGTCACTAAATTTGTTTTTAACACGTTTCTTTGTAAAAAGTTTGTCATGAAAATATTGTAAAGTTTGACGTTGACGAACACCACATACAAACATGTCATAACTTGAATTCCAACGAGTGGTAATGTCCCAATTAGGTGATAAACAAAGTGAATTCGTTTGCTTACACAAACGAATATATCTTTTAACTCGTTTTGGACCCTTTTTAAAAACATCCACTAGCATCAACCAAAAGTCATGTGTTATTGTACCAATCTCCGGTGAGTTCAACCCATCTCGCACAAATAAATTTATATTGTGTGCGAGACACCGACTAATTGGAAGAAAAGACCATTCACGGGAGGTTTGAATGATAATATTAGCTTTGCAACCGCATTTTGTATTATTAGATGCGTTGTAAAACGAGATTGCAAAAACTTTTCCATTTAATTTATAGTAATTTATTACGTGACTTAACATATAAAATAAATTTTCACCCGTATGGGGATGTGGAAAATCTTCAAACGTGATCACACGCTTCATCATTTGCCATGTGCTTGGATCGATCCAATGTGCGGTAACACAAATGTACGAACCGGGCGAACCATGAGGAACCGGGCGAACCATGAGGAACCGACCAAACGTCTGTTGTTAGGCTTACACTTGTATTTAAATTTTCAAAAGCATTTACTAGATCATTTTTAGCCAGTTTCCAAAGTTTTAAACAATCTCGTCTAAGAGTAGTACGACTTACATGATTATAACGTGGTTGAAGCTCTTGTTGGATGAGGCGCGTCAATCTTGGGTTGTCAAAGTGGTTGAACGGCAAACCTTGTTGAATCACGAACTTGGCCATATGTTCTCGACAACGTTCCGCTTGGTACGCAAAGATACCACCGTCTCGTGCCATAGTCGCTTGACCCTCTTGTTGTGAACCCCTTCTTATCGTTTGACAATGCTTTGTGCCATGTGTCCTCATCGTTGAGTTGGAACTATGTCCCATGAATTGACCACAATTTCTACAATGCACCTTTGTAAGACCATTGGTTAACTCGACTAAGTCGAACGACCCATTAGGTCCAAAAAGTTCGGGAACTCGTGTAGTTAGCAAAACTCTAGCAATACTTGCCGTTTCTTCATTTGTAGAACCAACGCCGGTGAAATCTTGACTACTTTGGCTTTGGTTTGGGTGCGACATTTTGACGTTTTTTGGTAATCGAAAGTGTTTGGAGACTGTTTTTGGGTGTTTTGAAGTTGTGATTTTAACCAAATAGAAGATATGTATTTATAGGGGAGTTTAGGGGGGCAAAATGGTCCAAAATTACACTTCTAACGGTCAAAAAATGGCCCCTAACGGTCATATGACCGTTAAATAACGGTCTGCCTGCATACTGCTCGACTTTTTCTGTTTCCAGCGAAAACCGGTTACGAACCGGTTATAAAACCGGTTTTAACGGTAATAACCGGAAACCGGTTATCAGAAACCGGTTTCGGTCGGTTTTTGGCTCGAAAATGTATAACCGGGTACGAACCGATCGGTTTCGGTTTCGGTTCGGATACCGGTTTCGGCTTCGGTTTCGGGTATTTTGTGCACGACTACTTCACAGCTCCAAAAAATATGAGATGTCGTCTCCGTAATAGCACCACACCCGTCACATTTAGTATCTTTTAAAGGAACTCCCCTTACTAATAAGTTTACTTTAGACGGGATACGGTCTAAACTAATTTTCCAGTAAAGAATATTCACCTTACGAGGAACAAACCGATTCCATCGAGTATAAGCAAGCGAACTTGGAAGGAAAAGGCTATCGAGCCACGTTCTGGTCACCCCCACCTCAAAATCACCGGTTGTTCCAATACCCCACTGCCATTTATCATGCATATCCGTGAGCACAACCCCCTCCAACATCGTCGTCAACTGCGAGATCATAGCATCCAGTCTGCCCCCCGTCATAACCCTAGCCCAAGACCAAACCACCGTACCATCCACCATTCTGTCGGCCACAACGCAACGGGGATTGGACTCAATTTTAAATAGTCTCGGAAACAAAATCGAGAACGGCACATTAGACCGCCAAACATCATTCCAAAAATACGTATTCCTTCCATTACCAACCTTTTTGGACAAATTATCTAACAAAGAAATACCTTGATCCTTATACTTACTAACCATTTTGATAATTTGGGCCCACGGTTGGGCCCCATCCAAACCCCGGTAATTAGCTCTAGCCAAACTGCCATCTTCACCATACAAAATCGAAATAATTCTAGCCCACAACGCGTCACGGTTATTAAAATACCGCCACACCCACTTCATAAGAAGCGCCATGTTAAACGCATGTAAACTACCGATATCAAGCCCTCCATTTTCCATATCCGACAAAACCACATCCCATTTAATCCAATGGATTCTGTTAAGGCAAAAAGCCTTGCCCCTTTAGATCTTAAGATAACAAAACAACCTAGACTAGCTTTGATTAATATGTAGAATAATATAGCTAAGTTTAGGTCTGATACTGAGTGATCAGTATTGGAACTCAGTATCAGTACTCAGTATCAGATAGTGATACTGAGTAGAAGGACTGAGTGATACTCAGTATAGTAACGGACTAAGATCAAATCCCTTGATCTTAGTCATTTTCCTTACTTAGTCCTTCGGTTACTCATTTGCTCATTATGTAAGATCTCTATAACATTATAAATAGAGATCATCTTGCAAAGGAGTACTTACCAATTTACTTTACACATTCACATCTTTTGTAATTGATCAGTGGTCTTGTTATTCCGCAACAAGCCACACTTAGTGGATTTATACATTGACTATATTCTTGTGTTATCACTCTAATATTTCTCTAAGTATAATATTCTATCAATTAACATTATAAACCAGGGTTGTTGTGACCTAACAACTGGTATCAGAGCAGGCTAAATAATCTTTTATTTAGTCGATCTATAACCCTGGCAGCCATTTCCTACATCTATCCCTCCAACACTCAAAAATCCAAAATGTCTACAATTATTGCACCAGTTATGTCTGGAAAGGGAGTACCCATCTTTGATGGAAAAGACTTCCATCAATGGAAGCTCAAAGCTCAGTGGTATCTTGAATCTATTCACCATGAGATGCTCACTGTGCTAAATGATGGTCCCATCATTCCACAAACTGTGGAACCGGTTGCTGCTACTGATGATGCTCCTGAGGGCATAAGATCTGTACCTAAACTAAAGCACAACTGGACTGATACTGACCGTCAGTTGTATGCTTTAGACTCCAGAGCTAAAGGGGTGATTGGTAATGCTGTTACAAAAGAGATACTTAATGCAATTATGAAATTGCCAACAGCAAAGGCTATGTGGGATAGCCTATCAGTCACCTATGAAGGTACAGCAAAGGTGAAGTTGCAAAGAAAAAGCAACATGAGAAGGAAATATGAAAATTTCTTTTCAACTCCAAATGAAGACATCACCACTCTCTATAACAGGTTCAATACTGTTATCCATGATTTAATCAGTGTAGGCATTGTGAAAGAGGAAGGAGAGCTTGTTCAAAAGTTCCTGGATAGTCTTCCTCAACAATTTCTTGACATGACAAACTCTGTCAATGCTGCTAACAACATTGAGTCATACACTCTTCAAACTTTGTATGGTCTAATGCTGAATCATGAGGAGAATAATGCTGCAAGACTGATCAACTGGAAGAAAACTGACAAGTCTTCCACTGGTATGGCTCTAGTTGTGCAACAGGCTTATACTGTGACTGAGCCAGATGAACCAGAAGTTGATCTTGCTGATGCTGAGGCAGAAGAGCTTGAAACTCAAATGGCTCTCATGTCTATGAAGCTGGATCAGTTGAAGAAGAAGAGGCTTGGTGTTAGCTCTTCTAATACTGACCCAAGATCAGGTCTGTGCTATAGGTGTGGAAAGCCTGGACATATTGCTGCAAATTGTCATACCAAGTCTTCTGAGACTGACCAGAATGACAAGATTGCATACCGAGCAAAAAGATATAGAGACAAATATGTCAAGCTGAAGAATTGGAGCAAGGGAAAGAGGGCAGAAGGAAATGTAGCACCTCATCAAGCACTTTACTCAGAAGCATGGATGGATGAAGAGTTAAGTGATGATGAAGAAGAGATTGAGAATAAAGCCTTTATGGCTTTCACTGAAGATGATTTGAAGAGTTCCTTTGAAAAGGATATCAAAGAGGCTGAGAGGATGAGTGTTCATACTGATTGGGATTCCACTCAGTTGTACAAGGTAAGTTCCTTTCAAACTTATTCACTGAATGAAAAAACCAAGATTTTTGAGTATATGCTTGTTGATCTTAAAACTTCTGTACAAAAAGAAAAAGCTTTAAAATTAACAATTAAAGAACTTGAAAGGGTAAATAATGAAAACTTGGATAAATTAGCAAAATATAAAGATTTAGAACTAAATTTTTCAGATTTAAAAGACATTAACCAAAGATTAGCTGATAAAGCTCATTTACACAAACTTGAAAAAGAGAAATTTGAAAAACAGTGTAAATCTTGGGGAAATGCTTCAATAAAATTAAATAAATGTTTAAATGAACAATTTCCAGAAAATGTGAGGGCTGCACTTGGTGTTGATCCTCAATTTAAAAACAGGAACAATTTTGCTGATTTATTTGAAGAGTTTTCTACTATGAACCCTATTAATTTTGTAAAAGCTAAAACTTTATGTGAAGTTGGATCCTCAATTTAAAAACAGGAACAATTTTGCTGATTTATTTGAAGAGTTTTCTACTATGAACCCTATTAATTTTGTAAAAGCTAAAACTTTATGTGAAGTTGGATGTCAAACTGAGTCAGATGATGAAGAAAATGAAATTTTAGAAAAACCTATTGGTCCTTCCATCTGCTCAAAGTGCTATACTGAGCTACAAGAACTCAGTATTGAATTTCAAATAACAGAAATTTCTGATACCGAGCTACCAATAGTTCAGTATGACACTTCTGCTGTTCCACCTTTTGAATTATTATTTAATACAACAACTTTTGAATTATATAATGATAATAAAACAACTTCTATCTCACATGTTTCATCAAATACAGAAGTTGCAGGAACAGAAACATTATATACTGAGACATCTAAAGAACCTGTTAAAGTTGTTCCTTCAAAACATGATAAACAAAAGACAACTTCAACTAGGTCTATGGTTGGCAAAGACAAGAAGTCTAACACTAATAAAATTAGAAAGACTTCTCTGCCAAATAAAAATAAGCAACCAGATCATCCATCTCCTAAACCAGTTAAAAACAATGTTAATACATCTATTAGAAATAACAAAATTAATGTTTTAAAAACACTTGGTGATCAGGTCAAATCTTTAAGTAAACAATTTGCAAAACTCGTTCATACTGACCTACCAAAAGTGAAACATTTTTCTAAAATACCATATGAAAATATGTTTAGAAATAGACCTAGGAAATGTTATAGATGTCATCATACTGGTCATAAGGGAGATGAATGCTGGACTGATCTCTCAAGTCCTAGGTACTCAGTACCAAAGAAAAGGAGAGAAACTAAGTCAGTATCACCAAAGAAAACTTCTAAAGTTACCCCTGAAGTGATACCGACCTCTCCACATAAAGAGATCAAGTCAAATTGTGTTTATCCCACCAAAGGTCCCATTCAAAAATGGGTTCCTAAAAGGAACTAACTCTTATTTTGTGTCTTGTGCAGGGTGACAGAAAGTGGTACTTAGATAGTGGCTGCTCAAGACACATGACAGGCAGTATGGAATACCTTCTTAATTATACTCCAGAGAAGGGTCCTTCTGTCAAGTTTGGAGATGACTCGGTGGGAAAGACAAGAGGTTATGGTGTGATCAAGGCAGGCAACATAACTTTTAAAAGAGTTGCCTATGTAGAGGGTCTTAAACACAATCTGCTCAGTATTAGCAAGATGTGTGATGATGACAATGAAGCTCGATTCAGAAAGGTTGCAGGAATCATCTACAATGATAAAGGGCAGCCTGTACTCATTGCTAGAAGAGAAAAAGACGTATATGTGGTCAACCTATCTGAAATAGACCCAACTATTCGAGTATGCCTGCTTTCTAAAGTCAAGCCAGAATTACATTGGCTATGGCACAAGAAACTCTCTCACATCAATTTTAGAAATATCAACGAGCTCAGTATGAAGAAACTGGTGAGAGGATTGCCCACAATTACTTATTCAAAAGATAAGTTATGCTCAGCATGTGAAATGGGCAAGCAGAAGAAGAGTTCATTCAAATCTAAAGTCAATCATACCATCAATGAACCTCTTACTATGATACATATGGATCTTTTTGGCCCCATCAGCACACCATCTTTGGCCAAAAAGATCTATACTCTAGTCTTAGTTGATGAATTCTCAAGATATACTTGGGTCATCTTCCTCAAGACTAAGTCAGATGCAACAACAGAAATCATTGCCTTTATAAAAAGAGAGGAACTTCAAAAAGGCAACAAGGTCAAGCAACTTAGAAGTGACCATGGTACTGAGTTTAAGAACTCAGTATTAGCAGATTTCTGTGAAGAAAAAGGAATCATTCAAAACTTCTCTGCAGCCTACACACCCCAACAAAATGGTGTTGTAGAAAGAAAGAACAGAACACTGATTGAAGCTGCAAGAACTTTATTATGCCATGCTGGACTGGCACTGAGTTTCTGGGCTGAAGCTGTAAACTGTGCAAACTTCACTCAGAATAGAGCCACTATAGTCCAAAGACATCTGAAGACTCCATATGAGTTATACAATGGCAAGATTCCTAATGTGGAATATTTCCACATCTTTGGGAGTAAATGTTTTGTACTCAGTACAAAACAAAATCTCAATAAATTTGCTCCCAAAGCAAATGAAGGTGTGTTCATGGGCTACTCTCCACACTCCAAAGCTTTCAGAGTGTATATCATCTCAACCAAGATGATTGTAGAATCCATTCATGTCACATTCGATGAAGATCAGAATGAGCATTCTACCTCAGCAAGTGAAGACATAAGTGGCATAGATATTCTATGCAATCCAGAATACTCCATTGCTGAACAGCCTAAGTTTCATCCACACTTTATTCCTAATAAGTTTAATGAAACCGATCAAGTTCAAACTCAGTATCACTCAAATGCGTCTAATACTGAGGTTCCCATATCAGAGGACCTTCATACTGAGTTTCCAACTAATGATCTGAACCACTCTATTTATGAAGAAGGTGAAGCATCCAACACTTCACAAGAATCCACATCAACTCTGCAAAATGAAGATGAACAGCACCCTGCACTGTCTAATACTGATCAGAATTCCACTCAGTATCAGACAGACAACACACCAAATCAACAAAATATTGTTGATCCTATTTCAAATGCTCCCTTAGGAAACAATTTAAGGGAACACAGAGACCATCCACACTCAAACATTATTGGTCCTATTGAAGAAGGTGTCCAAACAAGAAGAAAATTAGAATTTCCAACCCAAGCAACTGCAAACTTTTGTTTTTTCTCAAGTTTTCTATCTACCATTGAACCAAAGAAAGCTGATGAAGCTTTATTAGATGAAGATTGGGTAGAGGCTATGCAAGAAGAGCTCACAGAGTTTGAAAGAAACAAAGTTTGGAACTTAGTACCACCTCCTTCTGGCAAAACTATTATTGGTACTAAGTGGGTGTTCAGAAACAAGATGGACAAGGATGGTGTTGTCATCAGAAACAAAGCAAGGTTAGTTGCTCAAGGTTACAGGCAAGAAGAAGGCATTGACTATGATGAAACTTTTGCACCAGTTGCAAGAATTGAAGCTATTAGGTTGTATCTTGCATATGCAGCCTTTAAGAATTTCAAAGTTTATCAGATGGATGTCAAAAGTGCTTTTCTAAATGGAAAACTACAAGAAGAAGTTTATGTTAAACAACCTCCAGGTTTTGTTGATCCCAAATTTCCTCATTATGTTTTCAAGCTTGATAAAGTGTCTATATGGGCTCAAACAAGCTCCAAGAGCCTGGTATGACACCTTGTCTGAGTATCTTATTGAAAATAAGTTTACAAGAGGTAAAATTGATAAAACATTATTTTCAAAAAGGAAAGGTTCTGACATCTTACTCATTCAGATATATGTAGATGACATTATCTTTGGTTCCACTAACAAGTCAATGTGTGACTGGTTTGCTAAGATAATGTCAACTCAGTATCAGATGAGTATGATGGGAGAACTTACTTACTTTCTTGGTTTACAAGTTGAACAAAAGCCTGATGGCACTTTTATAAATCAAAGTAAGTATGTGCATGACATGTTAAAGAAATACAACTTTGAAAATTTATCTTCCATGCACACTCCTATGGGTACTCAGGATAAGATAAGTAAGGATGAAACTGGTAAACCAGTATGTCAATCCACATACCGAGGTATGATTGGTTCCTTACTTTACTTAACTGCTAGTAGGCCTGATATCATGTTTGCCACATGTTTGTGTGCTCGGTATCAGGCTGATCCTAAAGAATCACACATGAAAGCAGTTAAGCGCATCTTTAGATATCTTACAGGTACTCCTAACCTGGGTCTTTGGTATCCCAAAGACTCAAACTTTGACCTTGAAGGGTACACAGATGCAGATTTTAATGGTGATTTTTGGTTAAAACAAGAACCAAAACGCAGCGGAAAGATTTAATCACCATGAACGGATCTTGATATCAATCATATAATTAAACTATAAGAAAATCAAAGAGAATGGTATAAGAATTCATACCCTTGAAGCCTTTGATCTTGTTGTGGATTCGGATGGATTTGATGATGTATTGAAACCAAGTATTCAATTAGAATACCTCTAAAAGAAAGTCCACACAACACTTGCAAGAACACCAAAGGAGGATGCTAGTCCTTGATTCTTGAGAGCAAAAAGAAGGAACAAAAACACACACACTTGTGTGTGTTTTGGACGTCCAACTTATGGAGTCAAAAAGAAAACACAAAACTTTTCTTAAAGTTATGTGTAGTTAAATAACAAAGTTGGTCCAAAAGGAGGAAAAGAGGGAAGGTTTTATGGAGCCATTATTTCCCTTTAATGATGCCATAAACACCCTTTAATGGTTTCCAAAAATCATACTTTCATTTTGCACTCTAGTCCCTTGTTATTTGTTTCTTCTAGTTTGCTCACAATAAAGTTTCAATATTAACAATTAATATTAAACTTATATATTATATACAAGCATGTAGCTTATATTAATATATAATGTAATTACCTTAATTACACTATATATCTTATGGTGTTAAGTGTTTAAGTGTGTGACCCTTTAGGCTCACAAACTACTAGCCATATAACTATATGTTATACGCGTGAAGCATATTCCAACAGCTCCCACTTGCGCACGTGATAACATCAAGTAGTTATACAAGCAAAGGTTGGAGTCTAGCAACCCGCCAATGCCCCTAGGAGTATATGAGGAGTTTCATAAAATCTTTGTTCAAAGTTTTTCAAGCAGTTATCCTTTTGTTACTGATACTATGTTGAATTTTAGACAAGGATCAATGTCAATCTAAAACTTCAACGATTCTGTTTCTCGATCTATATAATGAAATAGATTACCAAAACCAATCAAGATTCATCTTGATTACCTTTTGGGTGTGGCCACACATACATCTATTCAAAATCATCGAGGGGCCCAGTAGTATCTAATCCACATACGTGGAGGAACAAATTCTATATTGACTGCACGTGTCTGTCATATGCTTAATGATAAACCCGATAATGGTTGTTATAGCAGCCTTATTCAGGTCAGCGTTTAACCACATCAAAGTTTGCCCCTCTACATACACAAACCAACTTGCATCTCAAGTCAGAGGATAAGTGACAAAGCCTTTGTGAGATTCACTTGTGACATAAATCCAAGAAGTGATTTCTCATAGTTTGGGTCAGTCCAATCGTGCATCGTTATGCGCGACATGTGAGTTTGATTTCATCATCCTTAGTCATACTAAGATAATGTCATCAATGCCCTCAGATTTGTCTTAATAATATTCCCATATTATCAATATGACAATGGACAATTTAGAATATAAAACACAGTAAATATTCAAGGATATAAACATGCAAATATAGAACACAGTAGATATTCATATAAAAACGATCATATCAAATATATCAATTTATTCCAATATAAACTGCTCACAGTTCCATTATCCAAATACTAAAACAGATTTACATGAAACTACTAGCTTGTCGAAGTCCAATGTTCCATTCATATTCAAGATGTTTGGTACAAGACATTGAGTTCGATAAAGCGTCAGCTAGTTAGTTATCTGTTTGAACTTTAAGTGTACGAATTTCACATATCTCGATAAATCATTCGAATGTAGTGAACCTTCGTAAATAGGATCTAGCGTCATCACGCCCTATTTCAAAACCAACATAAGTATAGCAAGTATACTTAGTTTCAGTTCAGTATCTCCACCATGACCAAGAAACATATATCCAGTACTTTAAAATACTTCAGTGTGTTCTTAACAGCAATCCAGTGACTCTCTCATGAATTCTGTTGGTATTTTCTAGTAAGGTCCCCTAAGGACGTTACATTTGGCCTAGTACTTCTTACAGCGTACATGATGAATGTAATAGCCGATTCATAGGGGATTACATTCATCCGCTTCACCACATCAGGTGTGGAAGGTCCTTGAGTCTCACTCAAGTTTACATTGTGTGGCATACGAGGACTTCCTCGTTTGGGAGTACCACTCTAAACCATTTAGAATTTTGTCAATGTAAGCACTTTGACTTAAACCAATTAACCGCTTTGATCTATCATTATAGATCTTTACTTCAAGTATGTATGTCGTGTCCCTACAATCCATCATGTCGAAACATTTTCCAAGCCAAGATTTTCATCTTGTAGCATGGTATATTGTTTCACATGAGTGACATGTCATCAACATGTATGACTTGAGAAACGACAACGCTCCCACTAGCTTTCATATATACACATACTCAGTTTGGGTTTTAGGTGAAACAAACGTTTTGATTTCATCATCAACCAAATTTCATAGTCATAGTACACTACTTTGGCTATAAGAATCCTAATGTCTTTAGTAACAGGCGAGAAGGTTTCATCATTGTCAATCCAGTAGGATTGAGTGTAACCTTTTGCTACTATGAGAGATTTATAGGTGTGTATATTTTCATCCATGTCAACAGTCTTACTGTTTTGAGAAAGATCAACTAAGTTCAAAACTTGATTGTCTCTCATGGATTTTATTTTCGCATTCATAGCTTCAAGTCATTTTTCGAATTCAAAATTCGATAATGCAACTTGATAGTTAGGGGGTTCATAATGATCCTCGAAACTTGCTCCTCAGCATCGACATAAATCTATATCGTTCAGGTGCATGAAGTGTCCTTGCGGATCTATGAATGGGAACAACATCATCCTGTGGTCCAACATCTATATGTCCAGCCTCAGAATGATATTTGCTAGTGTTACCAGAAGGTTGTGTATCTTCACTTTGAATCTTGTCAAAGTCTATAGTGCTCCCACTTGCTTTGTGAAATGAGACTGTTCTCAAGAAACTCAGCATACCGAGTAACAACCATTTGTTCTCAGTTGGGAAGTAAAATAGTAATCGAAGATATACTTGATAGATATGGGCTCAATTTTGTTCGGCATGTCTCGTTCCACGAGATCCTCACAACCCCAGATCCTTAAGTAAGACAAATTAGGGACTTTCCCACGCCATATCTCATATGGTGTCTTTTTAACCTTTTGGTCGGAACCATATCAAGTATTCGAGCAGCAGACTTCAGTGCATGCCCCTCAAAAGGATAGTGTAAGAGTAGTAGGACTCATCATAGATCGCACCATGTCATACAGGGTCCGATATCTCCTTCCAGACGCACCATTATCTTGTGGAGTGTATGAAAGAGTGAATTGTGAGACAATCTCACGATGTGAGGGATGATCCGGAAACTCTTGACTCATGTACTTTCATCCTTAATCAGGACTGAAAGCCTTTGTTGTCTTGCTAAGTTGATTTTCTACTTTTACTTTAGAAAGCTTTGAACGTTTCAAAGATTTCATGTTTATGTCTAATCAAGTAAACATAACCATAGCGACTGATATCATTAAAGCTTCCATGTTGATGTTTAATCAAGTAAACATAACCACATCGAATGATATCATCAGTGAAAGTAGGTGGCACCTTCCCTAGTCTTAGTTCTAAAAGGGCCACATACATCAGTATGTATGAGTCCAAGTAGATTTGTAGCTCTTTCGCCAACTTGGGAGAAAAGCTTTCTTGTTATCTTTCCATAATATACAAGAGAGGCATTTTAAATGATTCATAATCATTTGTAAAGAAGCCCGTCGAGTTTTAGTATCAAAATGCGTTTCTTGTTTATGTGGAAAAGATGACGATGATCTAGGTAAGTAGAATCCAAACCAATTTGGATTCTTGAGTGCTACATTTGTATATAGAACTATCGTTTGAATTAGGATCATGCATATTAATTTCAAACAGACTATTACAATGAATAGTTATAAAAAAATGTTATTTTTCATAAAACAAAATATCATAATCCATTATTCAACAAACGATAAAGCTAAACAATGCATAATTGATAATTGTTCAAAACAATAATTAATGCATTAGGAAGGATAAGATCACAGCTTCCATTCATTTAGCTTTCTACTTCACATTCAATCTTGCACATTTGTGTAAATGTGAGTTCCACAACTAGTGTCATACACTCAAGATTTATCACGAAAAGTATAGAGTTCTATAATGAAGATACCTAATGTGCTAACTAGAACACATTTGTCCTTCATCAACTCTGCCACGTAGGCAGGACAATTCCTCCTTCAATGGCCAGTTTCATCGCAATGATGGCAAGAAATATCCTTTGCAGGGTGCTCCTTTTTAGCAGGTGGGGGAATCGTAGGTTTGGAAAAGTAAACTAGCTTACCCTTACCTAGACTCTTGCCTTGTGCTTGCGTTTTACCTTCCCTGATTGCAAGAAAAGTATTGGGTAACCCTTGCTCAACCAGTTTTACCATAGCATGTTCAACGATTGTCTTCCCCATGCTATGTACTTTTAAAACACTTTTCAAACTGGTCATAGTCCTTGGATAGTGAGGTAAGAATCAAGCTCATTCCAAGAACTTGTGGTAAGGGTTAACCAAGACGTTCTATTGGATCAAGATAGCATTGCATATTCAAGATGTAAGTGCTAACTGATTGGCCGTCCTCCTGATTGCAAGCATGGAATGCTTTAACTGTTTTGAACAGTTCAAGTTCTGCCTTTTGTTGAAATATCATTTTCAACTCGCTTATCATGTCATATGCTGTGAGTTCCTCGAAGTACTTTCGAATCTCGGGGTTCATGCTCACAAGCATATGAGTAGCAACTTCTTGGTGTTCGTTAAACGTTTCGGTAAAGGTTTGACGAACAGCAGCAGAATCACTGACAGGAGGTGCCTCAGGTAAGGCCTCTTATAGGTGTATCAACTTTCTCATCTCTAAGGACAATCCTTAGAATTCGATATCAGAAGATAAAATTGATATTAGTCAGTTTCAGTTTTCAAGAACTGATTTTTGAGTGGAGATACTTAGGTTTTGATGTTGTTGTTATCTGTATAACAACCAAAGTTCAAAAAATAGTATTTTCAATAATAATTTCTTTTAATCAATTAACTACCCAATTAATTTTAATTAAAAGCTAAGATCCCATTGAGCTTCTATCACCGCATCAGTTGATCTGCTAGAGGTGATAGATCCAATAGGTAGGTGACGATCAACAATTGCATTACAAGTGCAACTCTTAGAGGTATGGGACTTCATGGCACCTAGTGAACAAGCATCTAGGGTCAAGTGGCATGTTTGTCGCATCGTCGCCTCGAGTCAAGGTCTCACCGTTAACTCGATTAAGTCATCCAATGTGAAATCATGTCAAAATAGCTCTAGGTCTCACGCGTAGAGAATAATGACCTCGGATCTAGATTCAAACCACGTCTCACGTGAATTCAAAAATAGAAGCAAGTGATTTACAACCGATTGGACGGCGTGACTTAAATTTTAGGTATGTTAAATTTTAATTAATAAAATTTTATTAAGATATGAATGAATCATGTACTTCATTCATATCACTTCATAAGTCGTTTAATAAACGGTAAAAACATTTAACGATTATTAAGGTTTAAGTTTCAAATCGTATTTAAACTTAGTTTAATCTCAAAACAATTTTAGATTAAAGGTTTAATCATCAATGATTAACTATTATTTTAAGTTTCAAATCATATTTAAACTTAGTTTAATCTCAAAACAATTTTAGATTAAAGGTTTAATCATCAATGATTAACTAGTAATTATCGATGATTAAATGTTTGGATGTTTTAATGTTTGTGTCAAAAAACCATTTTTAATTGTTTTATTTACTTGTATCTAATAGGAAAAGAAAACAACCACAAACATAAATAAAACATGCAACAAATTTTGTGCAAACCTCAACCGATGAAATCCTAGGTTCGGTCACGTGAGTCATCACGACGGACCGAAGGGTCAAACTAGGGGACGGGCCAACATGAACCCAAACGGGCCTACATAAACCCAATGGGCTCCCACTTGCTCCAAGACATTCTTGAGCAAGTAGAACCCAAAATTGTGAAAAAGTGTAATCTGCCAGAAAATTCCAGCAGACTTTGAAGCCCAAAAAGTCACTGAAGGAGTCTTCGTTGGTCTTCCCGGCCTTCTGGAAAGTTGTAGCCCACGACTTTGCAAGCATTTTAGGCTTTTGAATCGCCCAAAACGGAGTCCGTATGCCTCTGGAAAACCTGTTTTCGTACAGCTCTCGCTTTTGTGACGGAAATTTGTTGTTTTCTTCATTAGTCTTCAATATTTTTTATCAACAATTTACAATAAAAAGATAAAATAAATACAATCTATTCTATTACTTTTACATTACAAATTGCCCCAAAAATGGCACCAAAAATAAAAGAAAAATAAATGAAACAAATTACAACAATTAAGCCAAAAAAACAAGGCTTTTCCCAAACAACCAAACAACCAAACATCAACCACATTCATTCACAAATGGTCTAGGCTTTCATCGATTTGCACAAATAAGCAACAATTGACAAGGCTTTGGCTTGGGATATGGCAAAAATACATGTTTTGCCATATCAAAAAACATAATTAAACAAGAATTCCAAGCCAAATAATCAAAAAATTCAATAAACTAGATTAACTTTTTGATTTGATTTTGTAACAAGTGACAAAATCTAGCTAATTATATGATTAATATAAGAGCTCTGATACCACTAATGGTGATTTTCGGTTAAAACAAGAACCAAAACGCAGCGGAAAGATTTAATCACCATGAACGGATCTTGATATCAATCATATAATTAAACTATAAGAAAATCAAAGAGAATGGTATAAGAATTCATACCCTTGAAGCCTTTGATCTTGTTGTGGATTCGGATGGATTTGATGATGTATTGAAACCAAGTATTCAATTAGAATACCTCTAAAAGAAAGTCCACACAACACTTGCAAGAACACCAAAGGAGGATGCTAGTCCTTGATTCTTGAGAGCAAAAAGAAGGAACAAAAACACACACACTTGTGTGTGTTTTGGACGTCCAACTTATGGAGTCAAAAAGAAAACACAAAACTTTTCTTAAAGTTATGTGTAGTTAAATAACAAAGTTGGTCCAAAAGGAGGAAAAGAGGGAAGGTTTTATGGAGCCATTATTTCCCTTTAATGATGCCATAAACACCCTTTAATGATTTCCAAAAATCATACTTTCATTTTGCACTCTAGTCCCTTGTTATTTGTTTCTTCTAGTTTGCTCACAATAAAGTTTCAATATTAACAATTAATATTAAACTTATATATTATATACAAGCATGTAGCTTATATTAATATATAATGTAATTACCTTAATTACACTATATATCTTATGGTGTTAAGTGTTTAAGTGTGTGACCCTTTAGGCTCACAAACTACTAGCCATATAACTATATGTTATACGCGTGAAGCATATTCCAACAGATTTTGCAGGTTGTAGATTGGACAGAAAGAGCACAAGTGGAGGATGTCAATTCCTAGGTGGAAGACTAGTTGGCTGGTCATCCAAGAAACAAAATTCGGTAGCAACTTCCACAGCAGAAGCAGAATATGTTGCTGCAGGAAGTTGTTGTGCTCAATTATTATGGATGCAGTATCAACTCTTAGACTATGGGTTCAACTTTCATAAGACTCCTATTCATTGTGATAACAAGAGTGCTATTGCTATCACAGAGAACCCAGTCCATCACTCCAAAACCAAGCACATTGATATCAGACACCACTTTATTCGAGATAATGTGGAAAAGGGTAAGGTTGAAGTAGATTATGTACCAACAAATGAACAATTGGCTGATGTATTTACTAAACCTCTTCCTGAGGAAAGGTTTATGTATTTACTAGGGCAATTAGGTATGTTGAATCCTTAATCTTTATTAAATTTCTTTAAAACTGAGCGCTCAGTATCACTCCTGTTGATACTGACCACTCAGTATCACTAGTCTGTTATCATCAAAATTTTTATTTTTATTTTTTTTATTAATTTCAAGAGTAAATTAATAGTTTTTATATTTTTTAAAATTTTTTTTAAAATTAAATTTTTTTTTACTCGGTATTGGGGTATGACGGCTCTTACACCGAGCTTAATCCTCCTACTGCTCCAACGGTAACCTTTCTTTATAAGAAAGTTACCGTTGGCAGAGGATAAGGCAGTCAAATCAGCCGTTTTTAACTTCCCAATACCTTAATTATCTTTCAAATCTCCTATAAATAACCGTTTATTTTTACTTCAAATTTTTTAACTGTTATTTCTTTCTTTCATCTTCAATTCTCTCTGCGATTAACGATTTCATTTTCTCTTAGCAAGCAAATTTTTTTTCAAATCAAAATCACAGATGGCGAATTACACTTTTGTTGCTCCAGAAGTTCAATCGGAAATCCAATTCCGAAATAATGAAGTACCCAGGTTTGCGAGGAACAACATCACAGCAAATTTCAATATTCCTCAAGTCTGGGCACGCCAAGAGTTCACAAACATTGTGACTTTTCTGAAAAATTGCCCAATTGCTCGTGCACTGACCTTGTCTCCTCGAGCAATTTACCCAGAAATGCTATGCGAGTTTTGGTACTCTGCTACACTCGATTCACCTGATATGATTGCTGGGTGGGTAATTAGAGATCAAAGAAGGGCATTTGTTTCTACTGCAATCATTCGTGAAGCACTGAGACTTCCCGCCCAAGCTCAGTATGACCCATTTGTTGATAGATCAGAGGCACGCTCTGTACTGCCTTTTCTGGGTCGAAGAGGAACAACGGGCACAATCAAAAGAAATGAATTTGGTCCTATGTGGGGTATTCTCATCACAACAATAATTCGATGTATGACCCACAAGACGGGAGCTTTGGACCAAATCAACGAATTTGGGATGCAAATAGTACATGCTCTGTACTATGGAAGAAATATCGATTATGCTCGCCTAATTTTCAATGAATTAGCTACTCTGGTTCGAGCAAATACAAGGGAATGCAATGTCCCTTTCTGCAGATTTCTATCACTCATATTTCAACACTCAATGCCCACACACATTTATGATGAATTCCACAGTCCAAGAGTTGATCTTCCTCCACTCAGTGAGAAGATTTTCTTTTACAGACCTAGAGAAGGAGAACCTCTTCTAAGTCCTCCTATGTGGGCCATTGTTCAAGAACACATTGATGATGTAGAAGACATGTCTGATACTGAGTCAGACAATGATGATGATGATGATAATGATGATAATAGTGGTAATGGAGCACAGGCCGGTCAAGATATTGAGATGCAGGATGTCCCACAAGTTCAAGAACCAACTATCTCTCCACCTGCACAAGATCTTGCTGCTCCTCATATTGAAACCGATCGTGAAACTGAGTCCTCAGAAGACACACCACTGGTCCTTCACAGAAGAAGAAGGAATGTTTCTCCTATCATTATGGGCAACTTATCATCTGAGGAGGTGCAGCCTGCAAATGTTCCATCATTAACTGCATCTATTCAAGCCCAAAGCTTTATTGCAGCCACCGCTGACCTTCCAGGTCCAGAACAAGCTCCACCTGCTCAACCAATTGAGGAACCTCATGTTCCTCTTGATGTGGAGATTCAATATGCACAAACTGCACTGGAAGGTGCTCAGCATGACAGAGGGGTCGGTATTGAAGATGTTGGTGCTGCACATCAACAAACACATGATCCTGCACCGACCTCTGCAGATGCTCGAAGGGAATCTGACAGAGTCTCAGGTATGAATTTCTAAAAAGCCTTAAACTTATATATATATATTTCATTCCCAAATAGAGACTAAGTATTGGCCAGTACCAACTCAATACTGATCAAAGTCTCAAACGATCTTTCAAATATATATCCTCTTATGGCCAACATAGCTAGCCCACTGCTGCTATGCAAAATTCATATACTGAGCACACTAAATTGATCATTGTCAGTCTACAGTTGTCTCAACATTTAAAGAGACAATGGTGGTTGCTGTCATACTGACACCCACTGGTGCTGCTTGAATAATGTCCAACTTATTTTTGAGTTGGGTAGCATCATTCAAGGAATGATCCCAAACCCTTAAGCCACAAAATCCAAAAATATCCAATGGGGTTTAGCCACATTTCTGTTATCACTCTCATACCGAGTGATAAACATTGAAAATAACAAGAAGCACATCCCAGGCTTCGAATTCCCACACCCAAACCTTTTAGTAAATGTGACTTATCCTATACTGAGCTACTTAAATTTTCACACTCACCTTTACTAAAATCTTCTTACACATGCTATGCACAAGTCCACAATATTTCATCCTATACCAGATGAAATACAGACTTCACAAACTCTGTTTATATGATTGTAGAATTAAACAACACCACAATTCTATTTGATAAACCTCTCTTTCTAACCAGTTTTACATTTTTGTTTCTTTAGCACCAACTGTGCAGGGTATTCTGGCATCTCAAGCTGCAGCAGACCAAGTGACTCTGCAAGCAATCATGCAGCACATTCTGGCCATCCAACAAAATCAAAATGTAATACTAGCCAGAATGGACAAGATGAGTGGTGATATTGATCTAATAAAACAGTCAGTATCACTCCTTCAACAACCACAGCAGCCTCCACAAACTCCACCAGGTTCACATGGTGACCACAATGAAGAAGGAGAAGGAGAAGGAGGTGCTGGTGATACTGATGCTGCAACTGAGCCCATGCCCTCCCCTACTCTTGAACAACCTGAAGGGGACATGGGTGGTGATACTGATCCTCTTCCCTCCTCATCAAATGATAAGAAAAAGGGGGAGAAGAGACAAAGAGATACTGAGGTTGATCAAACTGAGCCTTCTGCTCAGGGGGAGAAAAGAAGAAGATTGAATGAAGATCAACCTCCACAACAACAACATCAGCAAAGCCCTCATACTGAGCCATTTCGCATTCAGTATGAGAGAAGAAGACAAAGAACAAGGTCAGAATTACAAGTTCAAGACCCACTTGAGCCATCTGCTCAGGGGGAGACTCATACTGACCAACCACAGCAAACTTTTGAAGAGAATAATTTACAAATTGTGGTCTATAGGCCTTTCATCTGGCCTATTGCTGATGATGAAGATGAAGAACCAGATTTAGTAAACTATGCACTAAATCTGGTAGAACAAGAAAGTTCTTCATCATCATCCTCGGATGATGAAGAACCAGAAAATCTGGTGATTAGAAGAAGGAGTTCCTTATCAAGAAGACCTATCAATGCTGTTCTCACCTCTTCTGAATCAAGTGAGGAATCTGCTCCTCTGGTAACAAGACAAAGAAGACCTGTTCTTACAAGGGACAGTGATACCGAGCAGGCTCCAAGACTGACTCCTCAACAACTCTGGGCAGAACAAGAAAGATTTTTATATGAGCAAGAGTTGGGAGTCAAAACTGAACCAGAATCTGACCCAGATATTGATACTCCTGGTCCTTCACATAGAATCTCAAGAAAGGGTCCAGACCATATTCAACATTATTGGAATATGGTTGCTGCTAGGACTCAGTATAAGGAACAAAGAAAGGAGTTCTTGAGGACCAAAACATTTCAAAATGTAAGGGGGATACATTGGTTAAATCTGGATGTTAATAAAGTAAAAGTGAAGCTCAAAGAAGGAAGAATTACTATCACTTGTACTGGCTTAACCAGTCCCCCCATGAAGATATTTATTCATGACATTCAAAGAATTGGTCTTCAAGACTGGGTGAAGATCACAAGACTGATCAAAGAGCTTCCAAAGAAATCAACCTATGATCAAATAGTCTTGGATGAGATCTGTGCTGTAGCTGCAGTATGTTATGAGAAGGACTTACTTCATGAAATAGAGTACAGAACACTCAGTGTGATGACTGAGGCTTACTCAAACAACAGACCAGAATGCCTCCATACATACAAGTATCTTAGAAAGTACCCTCTTCCTCCTAACCTTGTATTTCAGGATCAAAAGAGTGTCATATATCCAACTTCTGGATATATGTATACTGACTCAGAGGATAGAGAGTGCTTCATTTCTGAAGAAGATCTACCAAGAGCTCAAATCAGTCACCTTGTTGGACTGAAATGGATGATCACCAAGAAAGAAGACTCTTGGTTCAGAAAGAAGATTGTTGCAGTACTGAATAGCAGAAGGGATGAACTCAAAAGCAGAGAAGAGTTTGTCCACATCAAACAAGAAGTCTTCTATGAGAATGAAGCCATCAACAGCAAATGAAGAAGAAGATATTGTTACCTATGCTGTTGTAATTTTTGTTTATATCTTTGTAAATTGTTTTGTTATCATTAGATAGGGGGAGATTGTTAAGGCAAAAAGCCTTGCCCCTTTAGATCTTAAGATAACAAAACAACCTAGACTAGCTTTGATTAATATGTAGAATAATATAGCTAAGTTTAGGTCTGATACTGAGTGATCAGTATTGGAACTCAGTATCAGTACTCAGTATCAGATAGTGATACTGAGTAGAAGGACTGAGTGATACTCAGTATAGTAACGGACTAAGATCAAATCCCTTGATCTTAGTCATTTTCCTTACTTAGTCCTTCGGTTACTCCTTTGCTCATTATGTAAGATCTCTATAACATTATAAATAGAGATCATCTTGCAAAGGAGTACTTACCAATTTACTTTACACATTCACATCTTTTGTAATTGATCAGTGGTCTTGTTATTCCGCAACAAGCCACACTTAGTGGATTTATACATTGACTATATTCTTGTGTTATCACTCTAATATTTCTCTAAGTATAATATTCTATCAATTAACATTATAAACCAGGGTTGTTGTGACCTAACAGATTCTCTTATGAACTTCGGTACTCCCACAAAAAAACAAAGCTCTCAATCTCTCCAACATTACATCCACATTTTTTGACATTAGGAACAAAGATAAATAATACACCCCTAGACCTCCTAACACCGATTTAATGAGCATAGACCTACGCCCAATAGATAAAGCACTAACTTTCCAATTTGAAAGTTTTTGCTTAAATCTATTAAGTAGAGCCTCCCAATTTTTCTTCCACGACATACACGCTCCCACCGGAAGCCCAAGATAAATAAAAGGAATTTTATCTTTTACACACACCAACCGAATCTGCCATAATACTTAAATCATCGTCCTTTACACCAATCCCGTAAAGATTAGATTTGTGTAAATTCAGCTTCAACCCCGAAGACATAGAAAAATAATGAAGAATAATAAGGAAACTTTGAATATTTTTTAGCGACCATTCTCCCATAAAAATGACATCATCCGCATACAACAGATGCGAGATACTCAAACCATCCGTACCCACTTTCATGTCGTTAAACAAACTTCTAGACACTGCTTCTTCCATAGCCACATGCAGACCTTTCATAGCTAAAATAAACAGAAAAGGCGATAACAGGTCGCCTTGTCTTAAACCTCGTTCAAGCTTGAACTCCTTTGACGAATTTCCGTTAATAATCACGGAGGCCTTAGACGAATGAAGAATTGCCTTTATCCATTGACGTCATTTAGCCGGAAACATCATAAACTCCATCATTATATCCAAGTAAAGCCAATCTAACGAATCGTAAGCTTTCTCAAAATCAATTTTTAAAATCATCGCTTTTTTTCTTTTTCTTCTTATATAAAGCCAACATCTCATTCACAATTAACGGACCATCCAGAATCTGCCGGCCTTTAACAAACGCAGATTGCTCCAAACTCACCACTGAATCAACCACCGCAGCTAACCGAAGAGCTAAAATTTTAGCAATAATTTTATACTGAAGGCCGAACAGGCTAATCGGCCGATAATCATTAACCGCTAAAGGATTAAGAATCTTCGGAATCAAATTAATAGAAGAAGAGTTGCACCCGGACGGAATAAAACCTGTATCAAAGAATTCAACAACAAAATTAAAAATGTCAGTTTTTAAAACGTCCCAAAACCTTTCTACAAAGGCAAATGAGAACCCATCCGGCCTCGGTGATTTATCATTCCCACAACTCCACACCGCTTGCTTGACTTCAACCATCGTAAAAGGCGTCGTCAAAAATGCCGAGCTAGCATCCGAGAGACTTTTGAACTTATCGCTACGCCTGACCACTTCAATCGCCTGAAGTCGTTTGTATTTGTTCTCAAAAAACTTGAAGAAAGTCTCTTTAACAACCGGAGGCGACGAAAACCAACAACCTTCATGCTTAACCCCATGCATCAAAGAATACCGACGTTTGCTATTCACAATACCATGAAAATACTTTGTATTTTCATCCCCTTCAATACACCACTTGACCTTAGCTTTTTGGGACAAATCCCGCCATTCTTTCTCATCTAACTTATATAATTTTTGCTTTGCATTTGACCGAACCTCTCTTTCTGCCACCGAGATATCATCAATCTCCATCTTCTTTTCAATCTCATTAATAGCCTCCACCAACTTAGACCTCTCATCTTGTTTCGCCACCCTCTTCTCACGCCACCACTCCTTACACTTTTCTTTAAGTAATTTTAATTTATCTTTAAAAGTAATCATGGCACTTGTGTTATTGTTGATCAACGGCTGACACCAAGTGCTCGAAACCAACTCTTCAAATTCTGGTTCATCCATCCACGAATTAAAAAATCTGAAAACTCACGGACCATAATCCACAACTTCTCGGGATAACAAAATAGGTCTATGATCAGAAATAGACTCGTTAAGCACAGTTGCCACCAAATCCGTACATACTTCATCTACCCCTTCACTCAATAAAAAGCGGTCAAGTTTACTCATTTTCCTACCGTCTCTACTTAGTCTAGTAAAGGCCGACCCTCCCATGGGAATTTCACTTAAATGAGCAGAAACAATGAAGTCATTAAAATCCTCCATCTCTCTATCATTTTTTGAGCAACCCCACCTTTCTCCTTCATCCCTAACCGCATTAAAATCGCCAAATAAAAAATAAATCCCGTCATTAACATTCATATAGTTCACAATAAATTCCCACAGCCGTCTCTTTCCTACATTGGATTGCGGAGCATACACGTTACCCATAATACACTTCATTTTACTTGCCTTCCATTCCCCATGAACAAACAAAACATTTTGACAACTAACAATTTTAGAACTCTCAAACAAATGCGTATCCCAAACTGATAAGATACCCCCCCCCCCCCGACAACCCAACCGCACTACTCAAAGCGAAATCAAACGACATATTCCCCCAAAATTGTTTAATCATAAATAAGTTTACTTTAGACAATCTCGTTTCCTGAATACCCAAAAAAGACACCTTATACTTATCACACATAACCGAAATTTGTTTCCTTTTAACCACATCACCAATTCCACACGTGTTAAGAGACATAATATTCATGGACAACTTTTTTCATCTCCCATGCTACTTATCATTTTTCAAGAGAAGTTTGACACCCTTTCATATCGAGACCAATGGCACCCCCAATATCAATAAATCTATTAAGATCTTCTATCAATGATACCGTTTTAACCTTCTTGTTTATATTCTTACCCCCAAATGAGGATGAAATTTGTGAGAACGATGAAGTTCTCACTGGAGGTTCACTTTGCCCTTTGTTTACGCTACCTGCCCCACTTTCCTTACCCCCCCCCCCCCTCCTTCACACCACCGTTCTCAAAACCAGGCGGTTTTGATAGACATACATCTGAACCAGCCTGAATTGGATCAGCGTTGTATTCCCCTTCAACACCTGGATCATCTACCACCTTAACCTGTCCCTGGTCAGAAAAAGGACTGTTTGGGACCGCTGTATCAACCTTACCGGAATTCCCCTCCAGTTCATCCACCTTAGCTTCATTCACCAAGACATCTTCCTCCCTATTATCATCGTAATATTACCCGTCCCTATCCTCTTCACTGAAACCATCATGGTCGTTGTCCGTCGAACCACCGTCATCATTTTCACCATTCTCGACATTCTTCATGATCGGCTCCCAAAGAGTCAATTCATATATCCACACCGGGTATGTAGACTTACCAATCACCACCTCCAAACTATCTTCAATCTTTTTACCAATATTTGTTTTAATACAGACTTTACCATTCCCACTATCTCCATTATCACCATCGACAAACATCAGCTCTCCCCAAGAATTAGTTATTTCCTTAATAGCTTTCACGGTCCCCGCAAGAAGCGGTAGACCATCAAATCTAACCAATACCACCTTGTCATCCACCACAAAGTTGGGACCAACCTTCTTCAATTGCAAAAAGTAAAATTTCATATCATCATGATTGTTAGGTTACAACAACCCTGGATTACTTAGTTAATTGATAGAATTTTTAATACTTAAGACAAATAATGTATAGAACAATATTATAGTCAAATGTATAATTCCACTAAGTGTGGTATGCTGCGGAAAAGCAATACCACTGATCAATTACAATAAGATATAAAAGTGTAAAGTGAATTGGTGAGTTCTCCTTTGCAAGATGATCTCTATTTATAATGATATAGAGATCTTAAATAAAGGGCAAAGGAGTAACCGAAGGACTAAACTAGGAAAATGACTAAGATCAAGGGATTTAATCTTAGTACGTTACAAAACTGACTGTAACTCAGTCCTTCTACACAGTATTGGATATCCAATACTGAGTGCTGATACTGAGTGGCCAATACTGGCCAAACTCAGTATCAGACCTAAACTCAGCTAATTTATTCTACTATTTAATCTAAGCTAGTCTAGGTTGTTTTGTTATCTTAAGATTCAAAAGGGGTAAGGCTTTTTGCCATAACAATGATTCTTGAATCTATCGCAAGCAAGAGCACTATCAAATTCCAACCATAACCACGAACCGCCAATCTCCCCCTATCTAATGATAACAAAATAATTACAAAGAGAATATTACTTAAACAAAAATTTAGGCAGTATAGTCTTCTTCTTCACTGTTTGTTGATTGATTCAAACTCATAAAAGACTTCTTTCTTTATGTGGATGAACTCTTCTCTTTTCTTCAGTTCATCCTGCCTGTTATTCAGCACAACAACTATCTTCTTTCTGAACCAAGAGTCCTCCTTCTTGGTTATCATCCACTTCAAGCCCACCAGATGGCTAATAGGGGCCTTTGGCAAATCTGCTTCAGTAATGAAGCATTCCCTATCTTCTGAGTCAGTATACATATATCCAGAGGTTGGATATATGGTGCTCTTTTGATCCTGAAAAATAAGATTTGGAGGAACACGATATGAGTGAGGGATCCTGAAGTATTAAGGCACTCAGGCTTGTTGTTCTTGAAAGCCTCAGTGATTACACTGAGTGCCCTATAATCTGCTTGGTACAAAATGCCTTGTTTAAAGCATACAGCAGAAACAGCCCAGATTTCATCCATCATTACTTGAGCTTTTGAGGATCTTGAGGGTAACTCCTTAATTAATCTGGCAATCTTCACCCAGTCTTGGAGTCCCATATTCTGAATGTCATGAAGCAAAATCTTCATAGGAGGACTGACTGGTCCAGTGCAGAATGCAACTATGGACTTGTCAACGGTTTTGACTTTTATTTTGTTGACATACAAGTTCAGCCAGCATATCTCCTTCACATTTGGGAATAACCTATTCCTCAGCATACTCATCCTGGTCTCCCTATACCTTGTTCTTTGAGCAACAATGTTCCAGTATTGTTGAAGAAGTTCATCTCTTGTTCTTCTTATAATGTGAGATTTCCTTGGAACATCTGCATCAGACTCAGTGTCAGGATCTTCTTCCTTAACAGGAGAGAATCTTTGAGCCTCAATCTCATCCTCAGTATCACTCTTTTCCTCAGTATCATGTACATTTCTTCTTGGTCTAGTGATTAGAGGAGCTGGATCAGATTCCTCACTAGATTCAGAGGACATAACCACTCTGGGCATTCTTCTTGTGATTGGTCTTCTAGGAACTCTAGAAGGTCCTTCATCTTGAGGAGAGATTGGTTTTATTAGTGGCTCTTCATCATCTGATGATGATGATGAAGAGCTTTCTTTATGTGCCACATCCAGTGTAAAGTTTAAGAAATTTTGAGAAGGCACTGGATGTTCTTCATCTTCATCATTAGCTATTGGCCAGACAAAAGGCCTATAAACTATGATCTGCAAGTTATTTTCCTCTTGAGCAGAAGACTCAGTATCAATTTGCTGTGGTTGGTCAGTTGTAGTCTCGCCCTGAGCAGTTGGCTCAGATAATTCTTCAAGTTGTTCCAGAACTGACCTTCCTCTTTGTCTTCTTCTCTCATACCGAAACCTAAGTGGTTCAGTATGAGGAGTTTGCTGATGTTGTTGTTGTTGCTGTGGAGGTTGATCTTCATTTAATTTTCTTCTTTTCTCCCCCTGAGCAGATGGCTCAGATTGATCAACCTCTTCTTCTCTTTGTCTCTTCTCCCCCTTATTGTTATCATTTGATGGGGAGGGAAGACGTTCAGTATCACTACCTATGTCCCCTTGTTGATCATCAGGAGTTGGGGAAGGCATAGGTTCAGTAGCAGCATCATGTTCACCCTCAGTATTGGCATTGGAGGGTGATCTTCTAGGCTCAGTATCAGGGCCTTCTTCATCATTATTTCCACCTAGTGGAGACTGTGGAGGTGGTGGAGGATGTTGTTGTTGCTGAAGTAGTGCCACCGACTGCTTTAATGAGTCAATCTCATTACTCATTTCATCCATCCTGGCCAGAATAGTATTCTGAGTATTCTGCATGGCCAGGATTTTATTTTGAATAGTTTGTAAAGCCCCCTTGCACTTCCTGAGACTGAGTGGCTTGAGCCCTATGACCCTGCACAGATGGTGCTAAAGAAACAAAAATGTAAACTGTTAGAATGAAAGGTTTATCAAATAGAATTGTGGTATTGTTAAATTCTATAATCATGTAAACATAATTTATAAGTCTGTATTTCATCTGGTTCATGATGAAATATTGTGAACTTATGCATAGCATGTGTAAGAAATGTTTAGTAAAAGTGAGTGTGAATATTTGAGTAGCTCAGTATAGGATAGGTCACATTTACTAAAAGGTTTTTGGTTTGGGAAATCGAAGCCTGGGATATGCTTCTTGTTATTTTCAATGTTTATCACTCGGTATCAGAGTGATAACAGAAATGTGGCTAAAACCCATGGAAAATTTTGGCTAATGTGGCTTAAAAGGTTTGTGATCATTTCTTGAATTATGTGACCCTACTCACAAAAATAAGTAGGACATCATTCAAGCAGCACCAGTGGGTGTCAGTATGACATCACCACCATTGTTTCTTTAAATGTTGAGACAACTGTAGACTGACAATGATCATATAAGTGCTCAGAGTATGAATTTTGCATAGCAGCAGTGGGCTAACTATGTTGGCCATAATAGGATATATATTTGAAAGTTCGTTTGAGACTTTGGTCAGTATTGAGTTGGTACTGGCCAATACTTAGTCTCTATTTGGGGAAAGATATATATATATATATATATATATATATATATATATATATATATATATATATATAAGTTTGAGAACATTTTAGAAATTCATACCTGAGACTTTATCATATTCCCTTCGAGCATCTGCAGAGGTCGGTGCTGGATCATCTGGATTTTGATTTGAGGCACCAACACCTTCAGGAGCCTCTTCTCTTCTATCATGAGCACCTTCCAGTACATTTTGCTCAAACTGAAGCTCCACATCAAAAGGAACATGAGGTTCCTCAATTGTTGAGCAATGTGTTCTTGTTCAGGACCTGGAAGGTCAGCGGTGGCTGCAACCAGACTTTGTGCTTGTAGAGATGCAGTCAAAGATGGAACATTAGTGGGTGGCATCTCTTCTGATGATAAAGCTCCCATTATCACTGGGGATAAGTTTCTTCGTTGTCTTCTTAAGACCAGTGGTTGGTCTTCTATGGACTCAGTATCAGAATCTGATGCAGCATGAGGAGCATCAGGATCCTGTGCAGGTGGAGGTATATGTGGTTGTGCTTGTTCTTGTTCTGGTTGAACATCCACCATTTCAACATCTTGGTCAGCATTACCTTCATCACCACTATTATCATCATTATCATCATCATCACCATTTTCTGATTCAGTATCAGAATTACTTTCATCATCATCTTTTTCATCATTGATATGAGCTTGCATAATAGCCCACATTGAGTGACTCAGTACAGGTTCTTCTTCCCTTGTTCTGTAAAAATAAATCTTCTCATTTAAGGGAGGGAGATCTGCTCTTGGACTGTGAAATTCATCATAAACATGAGCAGGCATTGAACCCTTAAGGATGAGAGATAAAAATCTGCAGAAAGGAACATTGAGTTCTCTTGTCTTTGCCCTAACCAGAGTAGCTAGTCCGTTGAATATCAGTCGTGCATAGTCAATGTCTCTTCCATGGTACAAGGCATGTACTATCTGCATCCCAAATTCATTAATTTGGTCCAAGGCTCCAGTTTTGTGGGTCATACACTGAATAATTGTGGAAATTAGAACACCCCACATTGGACCAAATTCATTTCGTTTAATTGTGCCTGTGGTTCCTATGCGACCAATCAAGGGAAATACTGATCGGGCCTCTGTTCTATCAACAAAAGGCTCATACTGAGCGTGAGCAGGAAGCCTCCGCGTTTCCCGAATAATAGCAGTTGATACAAAAACTCTTCTTTGATCCCGAATAATCCATCCAGTGATCATACCAGAATTCACACAGCATCTCTGGATAAATTGCTCGAGGAGAGAGTGTTAGAGCTCAAGTGATCGGGCAATCCTTCATGTAAGTGACTATGTGTGTGAATTCAGGGCAGGCCCAAGTTGGAGGAATGTTGAAATTAGCGGTAATATTGTTCCTCGCAAACCTGGGTACCTCATCATTTCTAAACTGAGTCGCCGGTGCAACATCAGGTGCGACGAATGTGTAGTTTGCCATCTGCGATTTGAGATTAAAGAATTGCTTGCAAAAAGAAAGTAGAATGGTTAATCGCAGAGAGAATTGAAGAAGAAAGTATGAAATAACTGTTAGAAAAGTTTAAAGAAAGAAAAAAATGTTTATTTATACTTAATTAGAGATAATTACGATATTGGGAAGTAAAAACGGCTGATTTGACAGCCTCATCCTGTTACAGCGGTAACTTTCTTATTAAGAAAGGTTACCGTTGGGGAGTATGAGGATTAAAGACCAGTTTTACCACTCCAGGACTTCAATACCGAGTTAAAAAAAATAAATTAAAAAAATATTAAAAAATTATAAATATATTTAATTTAATCTTTAAATTAATGAAAAATAAAAATTATTGAATTTTTATAAAACAGACAAGTGCTACTGAGTGGGTCAGTATGAAAATCAATATTGAGCGCTCAGTATCAGAAACATTAAGGAGAATTAAGGATTCAGCATGCCCAATTGCGCTAGTAAATACATAAACCTTTCTTCAGAGAGAGGTTTAGTAAACGCATCGGCCAATTGGTCATCTGTTGGAACAAAGTCTACCTCAACCTTACCCTTTTCCACATTATCTCGAATAAAGTGGTGTCTGATATCAATGTGCTTCGTTCTTGAGTGATGGACTGGGTTCTCAGTGATAGCAATAGCACTCTAGTTATCACAAAGAATAGGTGTCTTCTGAAAATTGAACCCATAGTCCATTAGTTGATACTGCATCCATAGGAGTTGAGCACAACAACTTCCTGCAGCAACATATTCTGCTTCTGCAGTGGAAGTTGCTACTGAGTTTTGTTTCTTGGATGACCAACCAACTAGTCTACCACCGAGGAATTGGTATCCTCCACTTGTACTTTTCCTGTCCAACCTACATCCTGCAAAATCTGCATATGTATACCCTTCAAGGTCAAAGTTTGAGTCTTTGGGATACCAAAGACCCATGTTAGGAGTACCTGAAAGATATCTAAAAATGCGCTTAACCACTTTCATATCTTATTCTTTAGGATCAGCCTGATACCGAGCACACAAACAAGTTGCAAACATGATATCAGGCCTGCTAGCTGTTAAGTAAAGTAAAGAACCAATCATACCTCGGTGTGTGGATTGACATACTGGTTTACCAGTTTCATCTTTACTTATTTTATCCTAAGTACCCATAGGAGTGTGCATGGAGGATAAATTTTCAAATTTATATTTCTTTAGCATGTCATGCACATACTTACTTTGATTTATAAAAGTGCCTTCAGGCTTTTGATCAACTTGTAAACCAAGAAAGTAAGTAAGTTCACCCATCATACTCACCTGATACTGAGATGACACTATCTTAGCAAACCAGTCACACATTGACTTGTCAGTGGAGCCAAAAATAATGTCATCTACATATATCTGAATAAGTAAAATGTCAGAACCATTCCTTTTTGAAAATACTGTTTTGTCAATTTTACCTCTTATAAATTTATTTTCAATTAAGTACTCGGATAGGGTATCGTACCAGGCTCTTGGAGCTTGTTTGAGCCCATATAGAGCTTTATCAAGCTTGAAAACATAGTTAGGAAATTTAGGATCAACAAAACCTGGTGGTTGTTTGACATAAACTTCCTCTTGTAGTTTTCCATTGAGAAAAGCACTCTTGACATCCATCTGATAAACTTTGAAGTTCTTGAAAGCTGCATATGCAAGATACAGCCTAATAGCTTCAATTCTTGCAACTGGTGCAAAACTTTCATCATAGTCAATGCCTTCTTCTTGCCTGTAACCCTGAGCAACTAATCTTGCTTTATTTCTGATGACAACACCATCCTTGTCCATCTTGTTTCTGAACACCCACTTAGTACCAATAATAGTTTTGCCAGCAGGAGGTGGTACTAAGTTCCAAACTTTATTCCTTTCAAACTCTGTCAGTTCTTCTTGCATAGCTTGTACCCAGTCTTCATCTAATTAAGCTTCATCAGCTTTCTTTGGTTCCATGGTAGATAAGAAGCTTGAAAATAAGCAAAAAATTGCAGTGGCTTGGTGTTCAAAATCTAACTTTCTTCTTGTTTGGACACCTTGTTCAATAGGACCAATAATATTTGAATGAGGCTGATCTCTGAGTTCCCTTAGATTGTTTCCTAAGGGAGCATTTGAAACAAGGTCAACAATATCTTGTTGTACTGATGTGTTTTCTGCCTGATACTGAGTTGAATTCTGGTCAGTATTAGACAGTTCAGGTTGTTGTTCTTCTTGATTTGACAGATCTGAGGTGGATTCTTGAAAAGTACTGGAAGATTCACCCTCTTCATAAGTGGAGTTGTTCAGATCAATGATTGGGAACTCAGTATTGGGGTTCTCAGATATGTGATCCTCAGTATTTGATGCATTCGAGTTATACTGAGTTCTTTCTTGATCAGTGTCACTCATACCAGGATCAACATAGTATGGGTGGGACTTGGGCTGTTCAGTAATTGAGTTTTCTGGATTGCATAGAATGTCTATGCCACTAATGTTTTCCTTTCCTGAGGTAGAATGCTCATTTTGATCTTCATCAAACGTGACATGAATGGATTCTACAATCATCTTAGTTGAGATGATATACACTCTGAAAGCTTTAGAGTGTGGAGAGTAGCCCATGAACACACCTTCATTCGCTTTGGGAGCAAATTTGTTGAGATTTTGTTTAGTACTGAGTACAAAACATTTACTCCCAAAGATGTGGAAGTATTCCACATTAGGAACCTTGCCATTATATAACTCATAAGGAGTCTTTTGATGTCTCTGGATTATTGTAGCTCTATTCTGAGTAAAATTTGCACAGTTTACAGCTTCTGCCCAGAAGCTCAGTGCCAGTCCAGCATGGCATAACAAAGTTCTTGTAGCTTCAGTTAATGTTCTATTCTTTCTTTCTACAACACCATTTTGTTGTGGTGTGTAGGCTGCAGAGAAATTTTGAACGATTCCTTTTTCTTCACAGAAATCTGCTAATACTGAGTTCTTAAACTCAGTACCATGGTCACTTCTTAGTTGCTTGACCTTGTTGCCTTTCTGAAGTTCTTCTCTTTTGATAAAGGCAATGATTTCTGCTGTTGCATCTGATTTGGTCTTGAGAAAGATGAACCAAGTATATCTTGAGTATTCATCAACCAAGACTAAGGTATAGATCTTTTTGGCCAATGATGGTGTGCTGATGGGGCCAAAAAGATTCATATGTATCATTGTAAGAGGTTCATTAGTGGAATGATTTATCTTTGACTTAAATGAACTCTTCTTCTACTTGCCCATTTCACATGCTGAGCATAACTTATCTTTTGAATAAGTAATAGTGGGCAACCCTCTCACCAGTTTCTTCATACTGAGCTCATTAACATTTTTGAAGTTTATGTGAGAAAGTTTCTTGTGCCATAACCAGTGCAGTTCTGGCTTGACTTTTGAAAGCAGGCAAACTCGAATAGTGGGGTCTATTTCAGACAGGTTGACCACATAGACATCTTTTTCTCTTCTATCAATGAGTACAGATTTCCCTTTATCATTGTAGATGATTCCTGCAACCTTCCTGAAACGAGCTACATTGTCATCATCACACATTTGGCTGATACTGAGCAGATTGTGTTTAAGACCCTCCACATAGGCAACCCTTTTAAAGGTTATATTGCCTGCCTTGATTACTCCATACCCTCTAGTTTTTCCAATCGAATCATCTCCAAACTTGACAGAAGGACCCTTCTCTGGTGTATAGTTTAGAAGGTAATCCATACTGCCATTCATGTGTCTTGAGCAGCCACTATCTAAGTACCATTTTCTGTCACCCTGCACAAGACACAAAATAAGGATTAGTTCTTTTTAGGAACCCATTTTTGAATGGGACCTTTGGTAGGAGAAACAGGGGTAGACTTGGTCTCTTTTGATAGAGAGGTCAGTATCACTTCAGGGGAAACCTTGGAGGTTTTCTTTGGTGATACTGACCTGGTTTCTCTCTTTTTCTTTGGTACTGAGTACCTAGGACTTGAGAGATCAGTCCAGCATTCATCTCCTTTATGTCCAGTATGATGGCATCTATAGCATTTTCTAGGTCTGTTTCTGAACATATTTTCATAAGGGATTTTTGAAAATTGTTTGACTTTTGGTAGATCAGTATGAGTAAGTTTTGCAAACTTTTGACTTAAAACTTTAATCTGATCACCAATAGATTTTAAAATGTTACTTTTGTCATTTTTTTACTGGTGTTTTAATGTTGTTTTTGACCGGTTTAGAAGGAGATGAATCTGGTGTCCTTTTATTTTGGCAGAGAAGTCTTTTTAATATTAGACTTCTTGTTTTTGCCACTTGAAGATCCTGTTGAAGTCGATTTCTGGTTATCATGTTTTAGAATGACAACTTTAATAGGTTCTTTAGATTCTTGAGTAGTTGACTTTTCTGTTCCTGCAACCTCAGTATTAGATAGAACATTTTGAGTAGAAGTGGTTTTATTTTCATTGTATATCTCAAAAGTGGTTGTGTTAAATAATACTTCAAATGGAGGGACATCAGAAGTATCATACTGCACAACTTCGAGGTCAGTATCAGAAATTACTTTTTTAGAAAATTCAATACTGAGCTCTTGTAGTTCAGTATAGCACTTCGAACAGATGGAAGGACCAATTTGTTTTTCAAAAATAATTTTATCCTCATCATCTGACTCAGTTTGACATCCAACTTCACAAAAAGTTTTTGCTTTTACAAACTGAATAGGGTTCATATCAGAAAATTCTTTAAATAAATCAGCAAAATTATTTCTATTTTTTAACTGAGGATCAACACCAAGTGCAGCCCTCACATTTTCTGGAAATTGTTGATTTAGACATTTATTTAATTTAATAGATGCATTTCCCCAAGATTTACACTGGTTTTCAAATTTTTCTTTTTCTAATTTGTGTAAATGAGCTTTATCAGCTAATCTTTGGTTAATGTCTTGTAAGTTTAAAAAATTTAGTTATAAATCTTTAAATTTTGCTAATTTATCTAGGTGTTCATTATTTACCCTTTCAAGTTCAAAAATTGTTAATTTTAAAGCTTTTTCTCTCTATACTAATGTTTTAAGATCAACAATCATATACTCAAAAATGTTTTCTTTTTCATTCACTGAATAAGTTTGAAAGGAACTCACCTTGTACAACTGAGTGGAATCCCAATCAGTATGAACACTCATTCTCTCAGCTTCTTTGATGTCCTTTTCAAAAGAGCTCTTCAAATCATCTTCAGTGATAGCCATAAAGGCTTTATTTTCAACCTCTTCCTCATCATCACTAAGCTCTTCATCCATCCAAGCTTCAGAGTAAAGTGCTTGATGAGGTGCTCCATTCCCTGCTGCATTCTTGCCTTTGCTCCAGTTCTTTAGTTTGACATACTTGTCTCTATACCGTTTAGCTCGGTATGCATTCTTGTCATTCTGATCAGTTTCAGTTGACTTAGTATGACAATTTGCAGCAATGTGTCCAGGCTTTCCGCACCTATAGCAAAGACCTGATCTTGGGTCAGTATTGGAAGAGCTAACACCAAGCCTCTTCTTTTTCAACTGATCCAGCTTCATTGACATAAGAGCCATTTGGGTTTCAAGCTCTTCTGCCTCAGCATCAGCAAGATCAACTTCTGGTTCTTCAGGCTCAGTCACAGTATATGCCTGTTGCACAACTAGGGCCATGCCAGTGGAAGATTTGTCAGTTTTCTTCCAGTTGATCAGTCTTGCAGGATTATTCTCCTCATGATTCAACATTAGACCATACAAAGTTTGAAGAGTGTATGACTCAATGTTATTAGCAGCATTGACAGAATTTGTCATATCAAGAAACTGTTGAGGAAGACTATCCAAGAACTTTTGAACAAGCTCTCCTTCCTCCTTCACAGTGCCTACACTGATTAAATCATGGATAACAGTATTAAACCTGTTGTAGAGAGTGGTGATGTCTTCATTTGGACTTGAGAAGAAGTTTTCATACTTCCTCCTCATGTTGCTTTTTCTCTGCAACTTCACCTTAGGTGTGCCTTCATAGGTGACTGATAGGCTATCCCACATAGCCTTTTATGTTGGCAATTTCATAATTGCATTAAGTATTTCTTTGGTAACAACATTACCAATCACCCCCTTTGCTCTAGAATCTAAAGTGTATAACTGACGGTCAGTATCAGTTCATGTGTGCTTCAGTTTAGGAACTGTTCTTGTGCTCTCAGGAGCATCATCAGTAGCAGCAACGGGTTCCACAGTTTGTGGAATGGTAGGACCATCATTCAGCACAGTGAGCATCTCATGATGAATAGATTCAAGATACCACTGAGCTTTTAGCTTCCATTGATAGAAGTCTTTTCCATCAAAGATGGGCACTCCCTTTCCAGACATAACTGGTGCAATAATTGTAGACATTTTGGATTTTGGAGTGTTGGAAGGATAGATATAGGGAATGGCTGACAGGGTAATAGATCGACTAAATAAGGATTTATTTAGCCCGCTCTGATACCAGTTGTTAGGTCACAACAACCCTAGATTACTTAGTTAATTGATAGAATTATTAATACTTAAGACAAATAATGTATAGAACAAGATTATAGTCAAATGTATAATTCCACTAAGTGTGGTATGCTGCGGAAAAGCAATACCACTGATCAATTACAATAAGATATAAAAGTGTAAAGTGAATTGGTGAGTTCTCCTTTGCAAGATGATCTCTATTTATAATGATATAGAGATCTTACATAAAGGGCAAAGGAGTAACCGAAGGACTAAACTAGGAAAATGACTAAGATCAAGGGATTTGATCTTAGTCCGTTACAAAACTGACTGTAACTCAGTCCTTCTACTCAGTATTGGATTTCCAATACTGAGTGTTGATACTGAGTGGCCAATACTGGCCAAACTCAGTATCAGACCTAAACTCAGCTAATTTATTCTACTATTTAATCTAAGCTAGTCTAGGTTGTTTTGTTATCTTAAGATTCAAAAGGGGTAAGGCTTTTTTCCTTAACAATGATTCTTGAATCTATCGCAAGCAAGAGCACTATCAAATTCCAACCATAACCACGAACCGCCAATATAGTGAACATCAACATCTAGAAAGCCTTCTTTAACACAAACAATGTTAATGTTCTCTATCAAGGATAAATTACGCACCTTTCCCACCAACACCGTGCCTTCATCCTTTATAGGCATAATATCTTCTTTTCCTAGAGTAATCACCTTTTTTTCCACCCCCAACCTATTATGTTTCTCCTTTAAAACCCCATCATCACCTTTAGAAACCCCAGGCTTTGATTTGAACAAATCCACATACTTAAAGTCTCTATTTATAGACCTACTTGGCTCGTTATGCACGACTTTTTGTTGAGGCTAACTCGCAGGGATCACAACATTAACATTTTTACGAGCAAACCTCGATACAAACGCAAAGAGATGATACGAATCAAACCATGCATCCTTCAAACGTGACAAAAGTGTATCCACATTCTGCACTTTAATAAACCTAACGAAACCAAATCTGAGTCCGATCTTAGAAAGTTTACGGGCAATGTAGGCATCTGCAATGGTGCCATACACCATCATGGCCTTCCACGGGTCTCTAGGATCCCAATGATTCGGAAAATTAGTCACGTAGAAAGAAGTAGCAATACCTTTTAGATCCATCTCCTGTTTGCGCATCATCCTGCTTTCCTTCTCAGAATTCCAACGCGATTCATTCGAGAACACCATAACACGTAACCCTCCCCCCTCCCTGATTGCTAGGGGAAGATCGACACTCAAAATCATGTATACGGCAGGAACCCTAGCTAGGGTTAGGCCGCCGCTCGAGAGAGAAAAATACTTCCTTTTTCATGACACCCACTTTATTACTTTTGATACGGCAAAAGGAAACCTTAGCTTTGCTAGCTTCCAAACATTCACGCACAACCAAAAATGAAGTACCGAGACACTCCCGGGCCTATAAACGAATTCGATCTCGATCAACACATCTTATTTCTTCTGTTTGATTAAACCTGCAACCTTGCGCCTTTGTTCTCTGCTCAAAACGAAGGAATTGATTGGAAGAGATGGTAGTAGTCGAATGGAATCAATGAACGAAGGAAAACGTCGGCGACTAGGGAAGAGAATTTCAGACTTGCATATGTATCTAAGCAAGTGATTAGCTTCTTCGTCTCGTTTGGGTTGCAGCCATTTGTGTATTGGCGCCGAGAGGATATTTTGCTCTATGATCTTTATCATTTTCCTCCATTGATCCCCGAACAGGGACAAAGCGATTGTGCGATAACTGCCACTTGTCAAATAAGCCGACAAGATTTCCGACCTTGAATCAAATATTATATCCTACTTTTTCAGGAATTCACATGCTAGTAAAGGTGAGCACGGGGCGGGTTGGGGCGGTTTTTCACTAAAACCAAACCCCGAACCGCAAACTTCGGTTTTTAAGAATTAGAAACCGTTCGGTTTCGTTTTTTTGGGTTTCGGTTTTTTGGTTTTTCTCAATAAAGCGGTTTGGTTTCGGTTTTTTTTCGGTTTTTTGTTTTCCTTAAAATTTACCAATTTGTTAACCTAAAAGTTATGATCCAAACTTTAGTATTTATATAGTTATAAGACCCGGAAAACAATGAAAAAAACATGTGAAAAATAACAAACAATATATACATCAAACTTTCTTTTAAATAGTTAAAGATCAAAATCTTTTATAAATATACAAATATTATTACAAAATTTGGAATATATATATAGCGGGGCGGGGCGGTTTTTTCGGTTCAGTTTTTCGTATGCACCCAGAAACCGCCCCAAACATTCGGTTTTTTAAAAAGTAAAAACCGCTAACCAGTTTAACACCGTTATACCACACAACCTTCGGTATTATAGGACTCCTCGCCATGCCTACAACGCCTCGCCAACCATTTTTTCTTTTTCTTTTTTTTTATTTAGTAAATTGTGATTGGTTTGGGTATTTTACGTGGGTCCCATATGGGTGTTATATTGTTATATGATGTTAAACAAAGGATGATAATTTTAAGGTATATGTTAGAACCATGTTATATAGGCAAAATTCCTTTAACATCGCTTTTAATTAATTTTGTGGCTGTTAACGTTAATAGTAGTCAATCATGTAATACTTCCTACGTTTCAAAATAAGTGATACACTTTTCATTTTGGTGTGTTTCAAAATAAGTGATACACTTTGAAAACTTACCATATTTGGTAAAAGATAGTGGGACGACACCCACTAACTATCTCATTTAATAAGGTGAAAAGACACATGTACCCTTACTTTTACTTTTAAACATCATTAAATTCACTTTAATCAATATGCGTGGGACTCATCATCCATTAACTATCAAATTTAATCTAATTAACCTTCATTATCATCTTTTGCCTCAAAAACCGTGAACTCTAATTTATATCACTTATTTTGAAACGGATGAAGTATTTACTTTAATCACAGAGTACTTTTATTTGTTGGTTGTGTGTTCCTATCAAATTAATGACAGACATATCGGCTTGAAGATAACTATAGTATGAGTAATGGTATTAAGTCTTATCATTATTTGGTCCTACTCATTAGATGAAAATATATGTCAAAATTAAAGGATAATATTAAAAAAGAGAATTAGTGGATTACATATGTCATCATATTAATTGGTAGGACTATGAATAAGACCAAATAATATAACTATATATCATTTCTTTTATAATATTTTTGTCTCTTCCTCCTAATAACATTAGGTGTCACCGACACGCATGTTAAAGTTTTGTTAAAGCTCTCATGCTAATTGTTTAACGCACAATCAAAAGGAATTTTTTTTCTTTATTGATAAATTGTGATTGTTTGAGAATTTTTTATTTAGGTTTAAAGGGATGTTGTATTAATGTTAGAAAAAAAGAGAATAATTTTAAAATTGTGTTAAAGTCATGTTATATAGCTACTTTGAATCAGATGAAGTAATTATTGTATGCACGTAGTTAAACATTTATAATTTACATAAAATAGTAATACTAAAAGATCTAATAATGTTATATAGATATAATATATTGACAATTAAATTTTATGTTACTTAAAGATTTATAAAATATTACTATATTTAAAATACCAATAATCTATAATGTTATACAAGTAACACGTTGTTAAAATATCTGTTGAATTTTTTATTTCACTAAAAAATCATACTTTTTTCATAATTATAATCATTTTGTAACGTTATATGACATGCATTTAAACATATATATTCATTTTTTTTGTAATATTGATATTGATGATTATTTAATATTGAGAAAAATATATATATATTCTTATTGTTTTTTTGTATCTTTAACGTTTCATAGTCTCGGAGCGGAGCGCGGCTATCACATTACTCTTTTTTAACATTACTCTAGCGACTAGTCATTTGGTTTACCCAAGTAAGAATTTTGAACTGATGAGCCCATGACTTTTAGAAATTCATTCATAACCACCGTTAAACATAGTTTCACTTAGAATCTTGAAAATATCTATATCACTTAAATAGCTAAACAAATTGTGCTAAACTCGGAGAAGCGACACACTTCATTTGTTAATTGGGTATACTTAACTAAGGGGTCATGGAGTTCATTTGTTAATTGGGAGTTCATGGAGTTGGAATTGGAGAAGAGATATTAGAGGGGGTGCTGAATTAGAACAATTTACAATTCTAATGGCGAGATTAGCGATGGTTCGGGTGGAGGATGGGAATGATCAGCTTATGTGGGCTCATGATAAGACTTCTGGCTTTACGGTTGCGGGAGCTCGGCGCATTATTGATAAAGATCTACATCCAGGTATTGATTCAATTACTTCATGGGAGAAGATTTTTCCATTAAAAGTTAATGTCTTCGTTTGGAGGGTTAGACTTGACAGATTGCCATCGCGTTTGAATTTATCTCGGAGAGGTATGGATATTAATTCTATAATGTGTCCTATGTGTCAATGTCGTCCGGAGTCCATGGCGCATTTGTTTTACTCGTGTATATAGCCATGCAAGTGTGGAGATCCATCTATAATTGGTGTGATATTGTGGGATTCCATGGGTGTAATTTTGAAGAATGGTGGTCCTGGTGTGTGGTGGCTTCGAATAGAAGGCAGTCGACTTTGAGGTTAAGAACGATTGGCATAGCTACGTGTTGGTCGATTTGGCGATTTAGAAATGCTTTTCTTTTTGATGATGGGAGTTTTAGAAAATGTGATATTGTTGATTTTATTATAGTTTGTTCTTTTAACTGGTTAACCCAACGAGGTCAAAATTGAAAGATCTCTTGGGTTGATTGGTTAAGAAATCTCTTGTATTGAACTTTTTTCTTTGTTTAGCAAATTGCTAAACTCTAGTGGTTTTTATAAAAAATTTTGGAGGTCTTCGGGCAGGTGATGGCATTGCCGAAGCTCGATCCGTTGCCTTCTTTTTACTGTTCAAAAAAAAAAACTAAGGGGTCACTATTATGTGCAGTTGCTCATCCCGGTTTTCATGGACATTGATACAAGCCCACAATGGATTACAACAATGAGCCTAACAAGATGAAAATTCGGGCTTCTAGGCCCATCAGGAACCTAATTGCCCCAGCCCGCTGCCAAAATTAAACCCAAGGTCAATCACTAGCATGTTCACCTTGTTCCAGGAATAAAGGAGAAGTTATTTTGTTGGCTTTGAATAAAAAAGGAGGTAGTCTTAACTCCTTGTTTTACTATTAGTGTTTAATTACTTTTACAAGTATTGTAGTTCTGTTGGTAAAACATTAAGAATTTTTCTAAATTATCTGTACCTTTTGTTTTCTTGAGGGTCATACACCCTTTGATAAAGTGGCACAACTCCTAACATCCATATATAATTGATAGAACTCTATGAATGCATTTGGCACAACACCTTAGGCCTCTGCCAACGGTAGTTAACTAACATTGTTGGCATATCCTCTTCAGTTTGCATTTTCTTGTGGTTTTTTCAGTTTACCGACGAGAGAGGGAAAGAAGAAAGAGAAAGAGAGTGATGTGGATACTTTTACATCTTGCATAAAATATGTGTACTTTGGCAAAGTGACGAATGAAGTGAACAAATGTTGTTAGTAGGGGTGTGTCAGTTTATAATTTTTAATATAACATCGATGTAACAAAACTGACAAATAAAATAAGAAACAACTATTGGGAGACATTACTTATCGTTCATCGATCTAACGTAACATTGATAAAATTCAAACATTTGCAAAACAATTATAAGTTATTAAGAGTACAAGGTCTGAGGTGTTAAAGGCACGCTAAATGCCTTCTATATGGTGAACTTCATAACGCCCATGTTAAACACTTCTCGCCATTGCTATAATGCGCAACCAAAGGATTTTTGGGGGGTTTTTTTGTTGGTAAATTGTGACTAATTTGGGTTTTTTTTGAGTTGCAAATGAATGTTATAGATATGCTAAACCAGGGAGGGTAATTTTTAAGTGAATGTCAAAACCATGTTAAAGAGCCAAAAATAGCTTTAACATAACTTTAACACACATGTGTATGGACAAAGAATTACGTGATCAAGTCGTGTGTCATAACCTACGCAATTCGATGATATTTCATAACTCCCTCCAAGTTTTTTTTTTTTTTTTTTTGTCAACGTTAGTTATTGTAATGTTCTTTTTAACTCATGTAATATTCTTCTAATTATCGTAATGGTTTTTTAATTATATTATATATATATTTATTTTAGTGAAGTTATTTATTTAAGAGAAATGATATTGATGCCTATTATTTGTGCTTACTTTTGTGACTACTCATATAATTAAAAGAAGTGTCAAAATCAATGGATTATATTATAAAAGAGATTTATTGGATTACACATATCATCTTGTGGCGAGTAGGCATATGAAATAAACATAAATAGTAGGTATCAGTATTATTTTTCTTTATTTAATATCATGTCTTAAATGTAAAAGGTGAAATATTTAGTGGTATTAAAAAAAGAACTGAATGTATAGTATTGGTTGAATACGTTGGTTATGTGTAATTTAGAATATAAATTGAACTTGTAAAAAATTGAAGTGTTGGTGAACGTTGTAATTAGTCTAATCTTTGATCGCACACCACTGGCGGATCTATGCCCAACTAAGTGGGGTGTATGGGTGTAACATACGTGTTCTAATTTTGAGTATTTTAATTGTTAAGTTAATTATAGGTGGTAAATGACAAGTTGTTAGGTTACGTTGGTTGAAAGTGTTGGTCAAAAATCTGTATTTTCGGTATTTGGATAAGTGGCATAGGTCAAAAAGGAAGAAAAATTGTGAAATTGCAGCATTTCGGAAGATAGCGGCGCTATCTTAGAGATAGCGGCGCTATCTTGTGTAAAAGGGGACAGCAACTCGAAATAGCTAAAGGGGAAACGCGAAAAATTTAGAGATAGCGGCGCTATCCCTGGAAATAGCGGCGCTATTTATCGCGGGGTCGAGATAGCGGCGCTATCTTGGGCAGATAGTGGCGCTATCTTGTGCAGATTAGGCATAAAATCGGGATTTTTCCCCATTTCAGCCCAAATAACCTCTAGAACTTTCTCTTCTCGGTGTTGGACGATTTTGGACGATATTTGGTGCTTTTGGGCAGATTATAGCTAGAAATCAAAGGATTTTCATCTATTGTATTGATAATTAAGGTAAAACATCATCCCTATCACCATGCATATGTATAAATTGATGTATTGAGTTAGTAGGTCATGAACCCTAGTTAGGGTTTGAGTTATGGAACTGAAATTGATGATTGTAGACTATGTATGACTGATATTGAACTAGGAAATTGGAAGTTAGCATGTGATTATGCACTAGATGTAAAGTTAGAAGTTTAGGGTTTTGGGGTTAATCACCAAGTTTGGGTATTGGTGATTAAGGGTCATTCTAGTTGTGATTTTGAGTTTGTATATTGAATGAGATAAGTGTAATTGTGATAGGTAAACAATTGGGAAATTGTGGTGATTGTATCAATCGGTGACAATGGAATTTGATTAAAGGAGTTCGTGGCTTGTGTTGGAAATTGCTTGATCCCAGGTGAGTTCATCTATGTACAACTGTATACTAGTAGTTATATATTTAAATGTTACGTGTTTAATTGTTATTTGGTTTATTATTATCACATATGCGATGCCTAGAACATTGAATTGGTAATTCTAGTGATTTGACTGTAATATGATTAAATGAAGTTTGACTCATTAATAGACTTTTGCTATGTGTATTGACTTGTAAGAATATAGTAATTATTTGTAGTATGCCTTGTGTATAATCTTTTGATAGATGTCTTGATTGATGGAATATCCTTGTGTTACGTCTCGGTTGGATTGCTCTAGTATAAGATGCATTTTTATTGATTCGGGTTGTGATAATCCTATTGTTCCGGTCTCATGGAGTCATCGTTGTTATTGTTTCGTTTGGTATCGAATATGAGTTACCGTACGAATTCCTTGAGAGATAATTTCGTTTCGTGAGGACCCACGGCGGCTTGAGTATTACTTTGTGTAATATGTTGAGCGGTGGACGCGGGAGTACCTGGCGGAGGAGTGGTATGGACCGTGGTGGTGAAGCTGGATCATGGACTCGGTTAGGGGTGCCTTGATCACCTTCATCGGCCTCATTCCCTAATGGCCTAAGGGGGAATGACGTACTTTGATTCGTTTGGATGGTATTGAGATCTCATTGGTTCATGATGCGGTATTGTCTATCGGTTCCTGTGGTTAAGTGATGATTCTCGTGGAGTGTTGATTCGGTGATTAGTTCTCAATTGTGTTTATTATCTTGCAAACTCTTGTTGATTCTTGCGATATAGTTGTATTCTCAATGTCAGTCATTCAGTGATTCTTGTTGATCCCGGATTAGTGTTGATACTCGGCTATGACGGATTCTCGGTAAATCTCATGTTAAGTTGTAAAGCTTTTCGGTCAGTTATGCATTGATGTGTACTTGCTATAATATGAATTACTTAAATAGTTTTATACCATTTTATATGTTATTATTTCTTTGTTTTGTATATAATGCTAGTATTATTTTGTACTTTATGAACTCACTAAGCTCGTTGTAGCTTACCCGTTTAGTGGACTAACTTTTTACAGGAAAAGATAAGAGTAAGCATATAGGATCTTGAAGTTGATCGGAGGCTTAGAAGTTATACTCCGGGCGTATATTTAGGTTTGTGGGAGTTGGGTAGTTTTGTATTGATAATTTTCTTGTAGTTAGCTGGTTTGTATCCGTAGTCTTTGTTGGTAGTGAGATCTTGGTTCGTTTGTTGTATTTTGTATAGTTGTTATCTGTTTAGAATGGTTAATTGTAATTAGATAGTTATTAGAAAGTTGTCCGTTTTGATTGGTGGGATTTCTTGACCCGGTCGTTACGATATGGTATCAGAGCATTAGTTTGAGTGAACTAGGTATCATTGCGGTGCTTAGACTCAAACTTAGGTGTTGATGGTGTAAGTGTATGGATTATGGGTTTAGGATGGATACAAACCATAGGTTTAAGTCTAGAAAAGGGGTAAAGGGTTAACGATAGGAAATGGTATGATTAATGATATAATTGTGTGGACTTAAATTTCGGTAAATCATGGATCAAAGATGTGGTAAATGTGATCATGGGGTTTCTGAATGAGGGGAAAATTTCATGCTTATCTTGAGGCATGAAACAACTTTGTTAAATGAAAGAGGAATAAGTGTTTGTTGTGAAGAGAGATTGATGAGTAGAATTGTTAATACGGTTCGTTCTATGTTTGAATAACTTAGAAAAGGAGAGAAAAGTAAGTCGAAGGCTAATGTGGTGATTGAATCTTTAAGTAAGAAATTTGGGGCAATATCCTTTAAAACCTTTTGTAGTAGTGGAGCTATCGAATTTACGGGTGTGCCTGATCCTGTGGAGGTGTTGAGTATTGAAAACACAGACAATGTATTCTATGTATCTCATGTCCACGGGGAAGATCAAAATGTTATGTGACCGCTAGGCTTTCAGGAAAGGCGTTGACCTGATGAATAGTTTGTATAAAATATTAAGCGAGGAGGAAGAGGATCATATGATTTGGTAATCTTTTATAGTTCGTTTTCTTGATCAATATAGTTCTAGTAAGATGAGAACAAGGATTGAGAAAGAATTCTTGGAAATTAGATTAGCAACAATGTTGTTAGACGAATATTAAACGGTGTTTAATCCGGAGGCACAATTTGCCACAAAATTCATCCCAAAATGGAGTAAAGAAAGTGTAAGTGCTTGTGGAAGGTTTAGATATGAAAATTAAGATTGTGCTAGCAAATATGATATTCCTTTGTCGTGAAAGTTGTTGAATATGTTCGGAAGGGTGAGTATGATTTGAACCCAAGTAGAGTGTTGATTCCTGAACCAAAACGTTATAAAATGAAACAATTCAATTTTCCCCCGCAGTTCAGTGTCAGTTCTTTTCGAAACAGGTATAAGTAAGGTCTATGTGAAATAATATATTATGTGTATAATTTTGATAATTTTGTAGTCGGGTGCAACCTGTAAACGTCGACATTGTAGTAGAAATTATAATGGACGATGTGAGAATTATCAAGAACCTTGAAGTGTTAGGGTTGTGGTGAAAACGGACATAAAAGGTTTAGCTGTCCGTACAAGGATGCAATTATTAGTCTTACGGAAAGTTGGGATACCGAAAGTGTCAATACTCTACTCTTTCTAACAAGTCGCCGAAAATGAAACTTTGGTTCATCAGTCTTTTGTGACGGGTACTCTAAGCGAAAGGAGGAGGTTCCCAAGGCAAGAGGTTGTGTGTTCAAATACCTCTGAGGAAGCTTACGAGGATGCTAACGTCAAAATTGGTACATTTCTTGTTTAATACTCTAAACGCTCGTAGATTGTTTGATTAGGAAGAATCTAATTTATTGTATGTCACCGGATTCGTTTGATCTTTAATATTGTTTTCATATCCGATAATGAATCTGTTATATATATTGATGTTGTGAAAAGTGAAACTTTAATGGTCACAAAGGATATGAGGATTTAAGTATTGGAAATTAATGACCACAAATTCTATATTGATCTAGGGTTCATAGAATTTGTCAAGTTTAAACATTATTATTGGAACGGATTAGGTAATGAAGTATATAGACAACCTTATGTGTTTTAGAAAAGATGGACCGAAATTTGGTTGAAAGGGAATAACCCGAGTAAGTGTAGGGTGAAAATAGAATGGTGAATTAATGAACAAATTGGTTCTTATAAGTGGTAATTTTTTTCCCATAAATGCATTAGTGATGTAGAATGGGTATTTTATGCGGAGATGATATTGATATCCTCGACGAGTTAGTTAGGCTATGAGCAAAACTTGAAACCCGAGAATAATAAAACTAAAAGAATACTGAAGTATGGAACTTGGATGAGCTAGGAACTATGGTAAGGTTAATTATAACATGAGTTTGGACTTTGATCATGTTAGTATATGTTGACTAAACTGGAACATAATTAGTATGAACTGAATATAATGTGGTTATTGAGGTGGTTATGATTCAATTAGTTTAACATAAATTTCAGTATCATGCATTTGGATTCAATTGCGGAATAATTAGTTAAAAATAGAACTTGAATCAATATAAAGTATTGGTTATGTATATAGAACAAGTAATTGGTTATGGTACGAAGTTTTGACCATGTATATGAGATCCAACTTTGACTTTGGGAATAGTATGAATTGAGAATTTGTTAAATGACATAAAATTTGATCTGGTCTGAGGAATAGTTTGGGAACAAAGTTGTTGATAGTGGGGACGTGTGTAGTAATCGGTTATGGATATTTAAAATTGGTAATGTACTAGAAATACCACAAGATTCAAGGTTAATGAATATGTTTATAAGTAAGAATTATGAAGGAACTGTATTTTGTATCTAAGCCTTGTAATGTAATTATCAATTCAGGCATGACGAATGGTTAACTACTAACCGAGTTGACTTTATAGATTGCGGTTTACTGTAATAATAATGGATAGTTTATCAATGTTCAAAAGATTGAAATGAGTTTAATGCAGGGTAAGAGTCTGAAGCAAAGGATCATGTGATGAAATTTAGTTAAAGGAATGCCGAGTAATCTCATGTAATGAATGAAAAGTATGGATACCGGTGGCGTAATTGGAATTAGTCCTAGGGAATTGTCATGGGAGATCGATTTATACCTAGAAAAGAATGGAAGGGAAGTTTGAATACACTCGATGAAATGGCTCCTTTGACTGATATTGACTGAAGTCAAAGTCAATATGATTAAGAATATGAAGAAATTGAAAAAGGTATGTAATTAATGAATACCATATTTGTTAAGTTAATTGTTAGATTTTTAATAATAATATTAGGAATTTGTCCTATTTTAAGGAAGGAACGGTTAAACATGAATCTGTCATTATATGCGTATTGGTATGGCTAGAATGTAACTCGTTACATACTAAATTTTGAAATAGTATGGTTTTGACCCGTTTGAGTAATAATTTGGTTAAATGTGAATTGGTCAAAGAAGGTAGTCTTGGTTTTGCATATAAAATAAGTGTCTGATTTTGACCATTGTATGAATTAAAGAATTGCAATTCATATGAATTTTTGGCTTGTTTGAGTGATCGAGTAATATGGAAGCTATTTGTTGATTGAAGGTATTTCATATGTTTATTGTTAATAATGTAGATATATTTGGCAAAACGGTTCTTTTGGACCTAGGTCAAATGTGCTAAGAAATTGGAATATGTAGCTAATGTTTGTCAAGAGGGAAACAAAAGAATGAAATGATCATAGATGGAATGGTAATTGAGGAAAGAAAAGATGATAAAATCAAGGAATTCTATTTCATTCAAGTCAACCTAATTTCGGGACGAAATTCTCAAAAGGAGGAGGTAATTGTAACATACGTGTTCTAATTTTGAGTATTTTAATTGTTAAGTTAATTATAGGTGGTAAATGACAAGTTGTTAGGTTACGTTGGTTGAAAGTGTTGGTCAAAAATCTGTATTTTCGGTATTTGGATAAGTGGCATAGGTCAAAAAGGAAGAAAAATTGTGAAATTGCAGCATTTCGGAAGATAGCGGCGCTATCTTAGAGATAGCGGCGCTATCTTGTGTAAAAGGGGACAGCAACTCGAAATAGCTAAAGAGGAAACGCGAAAAATTTAGAGATAGCGGCGCTATCCCTAGAAATAGCGGCGCTATTTATCGCGGGGTCGAGATAGCGGCGCTATCTTGTGCAGATTAGGCATAAAATCGGGATTTTTCCCCATTTCAGCCCAAATAACCTCTAGAACTTTATCTTCTCGGTGTTGGGCGATTTTGGACGATATTTGGTGCTTTTGGGCAGATTATAGCTAGAAATCAAAGGATTTTCATCTATTGTATTGATAATTAAGGTAAAACATCATCCCTATCACCATGCATATGTATAAATTGATGTATTGAGTTAGTAGGTCATGAACCCTAGTTAGGGTTTGAGTTATGGAACTGAAATTGATGATTGTAGACTATGTATGACTGATATTGAACTAGGAAATTGGAAGTTAGCATGTGATTATGCACTAGATGTAAAGTTAGAAGTTTAGGGTTTTGGGGTTAATCACCAAGTTTGGGAATTGGTGATTAAGGGTCATTCTAGTTGTGATTTTGAGCTTGTATATTGAATGAGATAAGTGTAATTGTGATAGGTAAACAATTGGGAAATTGTGGTGATTGTATCAATCGGTGACAATGGAATTTGATTAAAGGAGTTCGTGGCTTGTGTTGGAAATTGCTTGATCCCAGGTGAGTTCATCTATGTACAACTGTATACTAGTAGTTATATATTTAAATGCTACGTGTTTAATTATTATTTGGTTTATTATTATCACATATGCGATGCCTAAAACATTGAATTGGTAATTCTAGTGGTTTGACTGTAATATGATTAAATGAAGTTTGACTCATTAATAGACTTTTGCTATGTGTATTGACTTGTAAGAATATAGTTATTATTTGTAGTATGCCTTGTGTATAATCTTTTGATAGATGTCTTGATTGATGGAATATCCTTGAAGTGTCTCACTTGATATCGATTCATGTCGTATAAATTCCTTGTGTTACGTCTCGGTTGGATTGCTCTAGTATAAGATGCATTTTTATTGATTCGGGTTGTGATAATCCTATTGTTCCGGTCTCGTGGAGTCATCGTTGTTATTGTTTCGTTTGATATCGAATATGAGTTACCGTATGAATTCCTTGAGAGATAATTTCGTTTCGTGAGGACCCACGGCGGCTTGAGTATTACTTCGTGTAGTATGTTGAGCGGTGGACGCGGGAGTACCTGGCGGAGGAGTGGTATGGACCGTGGTGGTGAAGCTGGATCATGGACTCGGTTAGGGGTGCCTTGATCACCTTCATCGGCCTCATTCCCTAATGGCCTAAGGGGGAATGACGCACTTTGATTCGTTTGGATGGTATTGAGATCTCATTGGTTCATGATGCGGTATTGTCTCTCGGTTCCGGTGTTTAAGTGATGATTCTCGTGGAGTGTTGATTCGGTGATTGGTTCTCAATTGTGTTTATTATCTTGCAAACTCTTGTTGATTCTTGCGATATAGTTGTATTCTCAATGTCAGTCATTCAGTGATTCTTGTTGATCCCGGATAAGTGTTGATACTCGGCTATGACGGATTCTCGGTAAATCTCATGTTAAGTTGTAAAGCTTTTCGGTCAGTTATGCATTGATGTATACTTGCTATAATATGAATTACTTAAATAGTTTTATACCATTTTATATGTTATTATTTCTTTGTTTTGTATATAATGCTAGTATTATTTTGTACTTTATGAACTCACTAAGCTCGTTGTAGCTTACCCGTTTAGTGGACTAACTTTTTACAGGAAAATATAAGAGTAAGCATATAGGATCTTCAAGTTGATCGGAGGCTTAGAAGTTATACTCCGGGCGTATATTTAGGTTTGTGGGAGTTGGGTAGTTTTGTATTGATAATTTTCTTGTAGTTAGCTGGTTTGTATCCATAGTCTTTGTTGGTAGTGAGATCTTGGTTCGTTTGTTGTATTTTGTATAGTTGTTATCTGTTTAGAATGGTTAATTGTAATTAGATAGTTATTAGAAAGTTGTTCGTTTTGATTGGTGGGATTTCTTGACCCGGTCGTTACAATGGGCACCACTTGGTTGGTGATCCTCGTGTGGAAAAAAAAATTGATTAAGAAAATTAGTATATAATTTTTTTATGGTCCACACTTAAAATTTTATGAAAACTCCGGTTGAATTTGGTCCTAGATTCGCCACTGTCGCACACCCAATGTTTTAAAATCCGGTCGATCCGGCCGGTTTAACCCGGTCCACACGGGACCCGTAGAAGACACTGGTTTAATAATAGATGGGTATATGATGAGTAACGAGCCCCGGAGACCCAGTCGGCGACCTGACGACCTGTAAACCCGGAAATAACCCGACAGTTTGGTAGACAAAATCTTCCGAACTTTTAGTTTTGGGCTTTTGGAATTTTGGTTTATACTTCCAGTTGATTATGAGTTAAATACGATCAATATTGCTTAGATTGTGCGTAATGTGTGACCAAACCCAGTTTGGTCACCCTTGCCACCTCTGCGCCACATCAGCTTTCTCTCACCTGATCAAACACAGGACCAGACAGCCACCAAATGCCCGTAATGGGTGACCGTTCGAAAAAAAAAATTAATTTAAATTAAAAACAAATACATTAATAATAAAAAAAACATTACATTAATAATTGAAAAAAAACATAAATAAAAAAAACATTACATTAATTTTTAAAAAAATAAACTATCAGTCCAAATTATATATGGCCCTGATTTTTGCCTTCTTTTCCAAAACCCACGCAAGATTTTTGCCGGTGAGGTGATCGTGCGACGAATTGTAGAATTTCATGTGCTTAAGCTCTTGGGTATCTTTTTGTATCTCCATGAAATCAGATATGTTTGCTTTGCGGAAGTCAAAAAATTCGTCCGTGACGTCTTTCCAATGCCCGACTAATTCCTGAGCCGATGATGGTGGGGGGGCACCGTATTCTGAACTTTGAGCAGCTGATGACGATGCCGCTGCTTTCTTCTTCGCCTTGTCCCGCCCCATCGGTCGAGGGGGTGCAGCTTCCACTTCTTCATCATACTGATCCTCCTCTTCTGGACCAACCTCTGAACCTTGAGCAGCTGATGATGACGAAGTCCTTGATTTTTTCCCCCTAGCCTTCGCGAACATCTCCAACTGTGTTAGTCCCAAGACTAAGTAAATAAGATTTGATGATCGATAGCCAAGAAGAATAAATATCAGCTGAAGTAAGTATCTCAGCTGAAGCAAGTACATGCAATAACCTTCAGCTGAGTACGTACTTAGCTTTAGGAAATCAAGTCAAATCAGCAGCTATTAACGAGAGTTCATTCGAAGTCTATGGCGGAAGGACAAAGACAAGAAGAAGACTATTCAGCTGATTGTGGAATCAGCTGATAGTACCTGCTGCAGATGAAGACTTAAAGGAAATGTTCATTGACACCTTGAACATTTCCCTTTCCCGCTCAAAGAAGAAGAAAACGATGAAGATCTTCTATTTTGGAATAGAAGATAATGTCAGTACAACTTCATCGTTTGTCCCTCAAGCATGTAAAGAGAAAGTCAACTATTTCTGTACTTATGTAGTACACCTTTCACTGTGCGTCAGAAATGGTACCGGAAGTAGTTGACACAAAGTACACTTGGGACAATAACTTGTGCAAGAGCATTTAATGATCCATGGACAAGTCTACATCGACGAGTTATAAGTTTACACGTCGTCTAACTTGTGGACAAAGGAACATGGATCTTGGGCTATAAATAGAGACGTAAATGCTTGCATTTACATACACCTTTTAGAAATCATAGCATAAGGCATTTATATCAGCTGTTAGTATCATCTGATATAACTCGCAGTGCTTACTCTTCTAGTTTGAGCGATCTAAAGTGTCATTTCAAGTATAGAGTTTTTAGTTAGTTGTGTACTATCTATTTCCGCAAACTTTGTACTGTATTAAGTTGTTTTAATAAACTCTTAATCATTGAAATCTTGTTGTTATTTATCTTATCTCTTCGTCATTCTCGGTCATAACGCAACACGTAGTGTTGTTGGGATCCAACAACTGGTATCAGAGCATGTGTCAAAATTGTTTTCTATCAATTTTGAGCATCTATTATGGCTAAACCTACATCATCTGGAAAACCTCCTAAACTCACTCAAACCAACTATCCTATGTGGAAAACGCGTATGTTGTCCCACATGGTTACCTATCACCCAAAACTTCAAGATAATATCACGATAGGAAAATACGTTCCCAAAACCCTTATCCCTGGTACTCCTGAAGTCCCAGAACACTATGTAGTGAAATCTGAGGCTCAATGGACAGACGCTGAAAAACGTCTTGTTCATCTATAGAATAAGGGTAGGGACATGCTTTTTCAAGCGGTTGGCGATGAACTGTATCACAATATTCAATTTTGTGACTCAGTTAAAGAGATGTGGGAGAGGCTGGCTGAAGTTTATGAAGGCATATCTGTTGTGCGTGAACATAACAAAAACATGCTCATAGACGATTACGAGTTGTTTAAAGCCAAGCATACTGAGACTATAGCTCAAACTTTTAATCGTTATAACATTCTGTTAAACGAGCTGAAATCTCATGGGGTTGATAAGGACGATATGTCCAAAATGTGTAAGTTTATGGCTGCCTTACCTTCTAAATGGGCCACCATCATAACTTGCATGAGTACATCTCCTACCTTGAAAGATTATACTCTTTCTTCTCTCTATGGTATGTTTCTAAGCCATGAGAGAACTGTACTCAACAAATTTCAACCTCCAAAGGACTCTAAAGTGAGTCCGTCTGGATCTTCAACTGCTCTTGTTTCTCTAAACAAACCAAGCAGAATCGAATATCCTCCATCAGATGATGAAGCTGACAACACTTCAGCTGTTGGTTTGTTCAACATACTTGAGGTCAGCATTGAAGAAGTTGATGAAGATGAAGACAATGAAGCTCTTATAACTGAGCTTGCCCTACTTGTTAAAAATAGAAAATTCTTTAAAAACAAATCTGGCTCCTCAGCTAGAGGTTCTAGTAGCAGATCTATCTCATCAGCTGTACCCTCCAGACCCTCTGGAAGTACACCTGACATCTCTGAGATAACTTGCTACAACTGCAACAAGAAGGGACACTATGCTAACGACTGCAAGCAGAAGAAAGCAAGTTCATCATCTTCAACTGGTGAGTCCATTGAAGAAAAATATAAAAAGCTACAAGCCTTCACCAAAAAGATCTTGGAAGAAAAGAAGGCACTTGAAGGCAAAGCTGCTGACAAGGGTCTCGTAGCTGAAACTCATGATTGGGCTGACTCTTGTGACAGCTCATCTGATGATGATGAACAAATGGCCACAATGTGTTTGATGGCTCGTGCTGATGATGATGAAAGCATTACAGCTGATGATGCTAGTTCTTATAAATGGGTCAACATCGTTCATAAAAAGGTAACCTCTCTAATCTCTAGTGAGGCTACTAAAGCTAAAGATAGTGTTGATTCTATTATTTGTGACTTGCACTTCATTGATCAGCTGAAAGGTGAATGTTTGGATAAACATAGTGCTATTCTACGTGAAAATGCATTTTTAAAAGAACGGTTAATTGACCATAAAACTTTAAAAGAAGAACTTTCTGAAACAAAATTTATAAACTCAGTTCTTCAACATGATCTAAGTGAAAAGGTTAAAGAACTTGAAGCTATTAAAAAGATTTGTGAATCATGGTCTCGTTCATCCAAACGTGTGAGTGAATGTGTTAACTCATAAATTCCTACTCGAGTACAAGCTGTGCTAGGAGGAGACTTCCTTGCCGCAGCCGTTGTACCTGACAGCAGTACAGATGATCTGTACTACTCGTCAGCTGATGCTTCTGTGCCAGCTGAAGAATTGGTTTTTGGTTCCTTTATTAGGTCTACCAAAACCTTTGCTACTGAGATGTCCTCAGAAGATCCTTCTAAAACCACTGGTGAAGAGTCATCAGCTGACTCCTCTGCCATGGTTGTTAGGACACCTACTATAGCAGTCGTTGAACCAAGAAAATCTATCTTGGGTTCAGCACCTGCTGGTTCTTCTGCTAGACCTCAGCAGAAGACTAGCAGAACAGCAGGAAAGAAAGCTGTTCTTACACCTTCCAAGGGTGAGCCAATTGGAGTTCGTACTCGAGCTGCAAAGAACAAAGGTAAGAGTGTTCCTAAAAGCACTCCAAGCCCTTCTTCAGTTGTGTCTGTCAGACGGCTGAAAGGAAAGGTCAGCAAGCTGACATCACTCGTTCAAACTCTAACTATCTCTGATAATCAGAAAATGAAAGGAATTTTGGGTCTTGTTCCCAATCCTAGTGCCTCGTCCTCTACTCCACTGCAAAGAAACAGAAAATGCTATAAGTGTGGAGATCGTGGGCATATGGCAAGTGAGTGTGACATCACATGCCTGAGACCTTCTCCAACCTCAGCTTGTGAGCCTTTTGAAAAACCAACACCTGTGAGCTCCAGCGGGAAATCACAAGGACCCACAGAGGTGTGGGTTCTCAAAAAGAACTAACTCTTTTAATTTATGTGCAGGGTGACGAAAGCAAACATGTCTGGTACTTAGAGAGTGGTTGCTCAAGACACATGACTGGATACAAATCCCTGCTGGAAGAGTTTGAAGTTTGTGATGGTCCCTCAGTAGTCTTTGGTGATAATGGTAGAGGCTCAACTGAAGGTTATGAAACCATCTCCAATGGATCCATAAATATCACAAGAGTTGGTTATGTGAATGGGCTGAAACATAATCTAATCAGCATTAGCCAACTTTGTGATGTAAAGTTCTCAGTGAACTTTAATGAATACAGAGGAACGGTGACGGATAAAAGTGGAAAGGTAGTATTAGTTGGTCCAAGAACCAAGAATGTTTATACACTTGACATGAATCCTCAAAATCAAGAAGTTTGTCTATTCTCACACTCAACTAAAGAGCTAAATTGGTTGTGGCATAAACGGCTATCTCACCTGAACTTCAAAAACATATCGAAGCTGGCTAGAGGTCAGCTGGTGAATAGTCTACCACAAATCCAATATGAAAAAGATAAACTTTGTTCTGCTTGTGAACAAGGTAAACAACACAAAAGCTCCTTCAAGTCGAAGCAATGTTTTTCCATCTGTAGCTGCCTTCACATGCTCCATACAGATCTATTTGGTCCTATGAGTACTGAAAGCTTAGGCGGGAAGAAGTATACACTTGTCATCGTTGATGAATATTCACGATACACATGGGTTATATCCCTTCGTCACAAAAGTGATGCAGCTGATGAAATCATTAAGTTCATCAAAAGGATGGAACTTCTAAATGGGTCTAGAGTCAAGATGCTGAGATCAGACAATGGTACTGAATTCAGAAACAAGACTTTGGATGACTTCTGTTCAGATGTTGGGATCTCCCAAAACTTCTCAGCCGCTAGAACACCTCAACAAAATGGTGTTGCTGAAAGAAGGAACAGAACCCTAATAGAAGCTGCAAGAACAATGCTTGCTGAGTCAAACATGCCTAAGCAATTTTGGGCAGAAGCTGTTAACACAGCTTGTTTTACTCAAAATAGGTCTCTCTATGTGAAGAGACATAAGAAAACTTCTTATGAGATTTTTCGTCAAATGAAACCTTTCATCGGTTTCTTTCATGTGTTTGGCTGTGTGTGTTTTGTGTTAAACACAAGAGATCGGCTAGGGAAATTTGATTCCAAAGCTGATGAAGCCATTTTCTTGGGATATTCCACTTCATCCAAGGCATACAGAGTCTTCAACAAAAGAAGACAAACATTGGAAGAGTCCATAAATGTTACTTTTGAAGAACACTCAAAAGCCTTAAATCCATCCTCTGCTGAATCGTCTGATGCATTTCAGAGATCAGCTGTTCCATCTCCTGATGATACAGCTGAAGCATTTTCTGATGCTTTAAATCTCTTTGAAGTACCCGTAAATGAATCAGATGAGACATTTCATGATGCTCCTACATATCTTGTAGATATTGCAGCTGTTCAACAAGAGATTCCAACAGCTAGAGCATCATCCAAGGCTATCTCTAAGCCACCTCTTCATACTTCAAGAAGATCTGTTCAAAATAAACCATCCTTCTGAGCACTCAGCCGCTCAACAAGGATCTAATTCTGCTGAATCTTCCTCTTCTACAGCTGCTCGTCAATCCAAGTGGACCTCAGAACATCCAATTGAATTAATCATTGGAGATCCACAACAAGGAGTAGTCACAAGAAGCAAAGCATCATGCAATCTCTGCTTATGGTCTTGTTTCTTAGCAACTGTAGAACCGAAAAATATTAAAGCTGCTTTAGAAGACTCAAGCTGGATTCAGGCGATGCAGGAAGAACTTAACCAATTCGAGGTCAATAAAGTGTGGCAGCTGGTACCTCCACCAGCTGGTAAGACCATAATTGGTACTAAGTGGGTATTTAGGAACAAGATGGATGAAGAAGGTGTTATTCGTAACAAGGCTAGACTTGTTGCACAAGGATACAGACAAGAGGTAGGAATCGATTTCGATGAAACATTTGCTCCAGTGGCTAGGCTCGAAGCTATCAGAATATTTCTAGCTTACGCTGCATACAAAAACTTCACAGTTTTTCAGATGGGTTTTGAAGAGTGCTTTCTTAAACGGGAAACTGCAAGAGGAGGTATATGTCAAACAACCACCAGGGTTTGAAAATCCTAAGTATTTAGACTATGTGTTTAAATTGGATAAAGCACTGTATGGGTTGAAACAAGCTCCTCGTGCTTGGTATGACACACTCTCCACGTTCCTCATAGCAAATGATTTCACCAGGGGAAAGATTGATAAAACCTTATTCATTCGTAAAATCTGTTCAAATTTATGTGGATGACATAATTTTTGGTGCTACTGACGAGAAACTCTGTAGACGTTTCTCAAAACTGATGTATACAAAGTATGAGATGAGTATGATGGGTGAACTGACATATTTTCTTGGCTTACAAGTTAAGCAATCTAAAAATGGAATTTTTATAAATCAAGAAAAATATATCAAAGATCTTTTAAAGAAATTTGATATGAATTCATCATCATCAATGAAAACTCCAATGGCTCCTCCAAACAATCTAGATGCTGACACAACTGGGAAATCAGTTGATATCACATTCTACGGAGGAATCATTGGATCTTTACTCTATCTCACCGCCAGCAGACCAGATATTATGTTTGCTACTTGCATGTGTGCTAGGTATCAAGCTGATCCTAGAGAATCTCATTTGATAGCTGCAAAAAGAATTTTGAGGTACCTTAAGGGTACTCCAAGCCTAGGTCTTTGGTATGCCAAAGACTCCGGGTATGATCTAGTTGGCTATTCAGATTCAGACTTTGCAGGTTGTAAGATGGATAGAAAGAGCACCACTGGAGGATGTCAGCTGCTTGGTGGAAAGCTAGTCAGCTGGACAAGTAAGAAACAAAATACTGTTTCTACCTCCACAGCTGAAGCAGAATATGTTGCTGCTGGAAGCTGCTGTGCTCAAGTCCTTTGGATGAAGAATTAGCTTATTGATTTCGATATGAACTTTTGCAAAGTTCCCATCTATTGTGATAACACTAGTGCTATCGCAATCAGCAACAATCCTGTTCTTCACTCCAGAACCAAACATATCGACATAAGGTATCATTTTATTAGAGATCACATTAAACAAGGTGACGTGGAACTTCATTTCATTTCAACAGACCTTCAGCTAGCTGATTTATTCACTAAGCCTTTAGATGAAAAACGCTTCAATTTTTTGATCATCGAGCTGGCTATGTTGAATGCTTGAATCAACTGCTGAAGTACTATCAGCAGCTGATAAGTTCACCTTGTCACTTAGTACATTCAGCTGATTAAAAACCGTTTTGAATTAATCAGTCAGCTGAATAAAATCTCTTAAATGATAACTTATGGAGTTTTATAAGTTGAAACGTTTGGTTCTCCCATAAAAGGCATCTTTCATCACGATCCACACGTTCTCTGTGGCAAATATTTCCACTCGAGTGAAAATATTTGGCATTTATGAGGACAAGACACCCTGACACCAGAAACGGCTCCACTATCCCTCTCTGTCACATCCCACCCACTTTTGCATGAAAACCAACGTGTCCATAGTTGGGATGCAACTAACCATTATTAACCCGGTTTAAATTCGAATATTTACCCGATTCGTCTCCCTCACCCCTATAAATACCCATCCTTCTCCTTCACTTCTTCCTCACCACCCTCAAAATTCTCTCCCAAAACCCTAATTCTTTCGAGCTTTTATCTTTCTTCCCTCTCTCCCAAAAATGTTGAAGAAAGCCTCTAATGTTCCAACCCCCAAAGCTCCTCTCACTAGGGCTGCCATTGATTTATCTCATAAATCAAACCTTGTAGCCAACACTTCCCCCCCAAATGAACTGGCCGATGTATATCGACCGGTTGGGAAGTTCTTACGCAACTGCCCTATTAGCGGTGCGTTTATCAGATTCACCAAGAGCAACTGTGAGCTCTTGCGTGATTTCTGGATGTCCGCCACTCTTACTGGCAACGACATCACTGCGCAAGTCGGAAATCGTCCAATCACCATTACTCTTGATGATTTCCGAACTGCTTGCGGGTTCGACTATCTGGCACCTGAAAAAGAATATCAGCGGATGAAATCCACTGAGGAAGCTAAAGAGAATCTAATCCGTATCACTGGATACAGATTAGAAAAAGAAGACCAGAAGGTGTCGATCTTCAAGAAGTCTCAGCTGTCGAGACCCTGGGCCTATTTCTTTACCCACATCATTCAGGGTATAGGCGGCAACTCCGGGTTCCACAACCAGTGCAACTCCAGCATGCAAGTCTTTGCTGAAGCCCTAGTCACTGGTCAGCGGATCGACTTTGGGAGACTGGTGTACGAGGAGGTCAAGGCGAAGCTGAAAGCCAAGGGAAATCATATTCCCTACCTTCGCTTCTTCATATTGTGCATTGCACATGTGATGGTTGAGAAGCTGAAGGTTAGTTACGAAGACCTTCCTGGGGAATCAGTGATGGTTCTTCCCATCTCCAGCATCATCTTTAACCAGAAGAAGGATGCTGAAAAGGATTTTCCCTCACCTCGTACATGTTGAAGATCATAGATGATCGGATCAGATCGAAAAAGGATCAAACAAAGGGCGCCACATCAGAAGAATCTGCCCTTCAAGAAGGTATGTCCTTTCCTCATCTGGAGTGTTTTCCATCAACGGGACGACCACAAACTGTTAATGGAAATACCACCACTTCCACTGGGACCTCCGTTCCCATTGACGTGGAAATTGTAGAAACGGGTGATATTCCACGTGGTGGTAAGAAGCGAGTTAAGCGAGCCTCTCATCGCTCTCCTTCTTCCTCCTCATTCTTTGTATCATCTTCTCCCACTTCACGTGATCCTTCTTCTCCTCAGCTGAGGGTAAGAGGGACTGCTACCTGTGGAGATGATACAGTGGTTGATGATGTTGAGCTGGCGACAGCAGCAGCATCAGGATTCAGCCGGGATCCGTTGGGTTCTCACTCGAGATCCCAGTTGGAAGGATTACGATCAGATGCTATGCCAGTATCTGAGAATAGTTCTTCTCATTTTCATTCTGGCAGTGTTTTTCCAGGAACTCCACCAACAATTGGAGCTCCTGTTCAGACACTCTCGGCTGATCCTCTTTTTCTCTCTTTTGCTCTTCATCCACTCTCTTCTGCTGATTTCTCAACAAGTCAGCAGACTTCAAAACGGCAATTTCGTTCTTTAGGAGTTAGTGCCGGCTCCAACCTTCCGCGTAGCTCCTCGACCGATTCATTATCTGTCGTTGTAACAAGGGAACAAACTCCAGAAGCAACCTCAGTCTCTCAAAAGACTGCTGGTGAAGTTTTCGGCTCAACCCAAGCCACCCGTGAGTCAGCTGCACACACACCACCCCCAACTTCTTCATCACTTTCTGAGTCATCAGCTGATGATAGATTGACTGGAAACCAAGTCAATCTTGAAGCTGTTCTTTCTGTTTCCCACAACGTCACCGGCTTAAACCAGCAGGTGATCAAGGAAACCACCACCGCCAATGAAGAGACAACTTTAGACCAAGTTGTTACTGAGGCAACCACCCAAGCTGCTAGTGATCGCGAATGTATTCGCCAACTGAGCTGTGAGGCAGCTAACACACCACCCAGAGGAACTCTTCCTCCTGTCTCTATACCAGTATCGCCGGCTGGTGAGACTGAAGTCTATGAGAATCAAACAGCTTTTCACACAATGTTTGATTCGACCGATGACCCTATTATTCGGTCCTACTATTCGTCATCTGACGAATCAGTAGATACTGGACTTCACACTGTTTTGACAGCTGATGTCGGCACTTCTGATAGAACCCCAGAAGTTTCAGCTGGACCCAACTCACCCCCAATAGTTCCTGAGCAACCCATAGGAGCAACTCCTCCTAACTCAGGAACATCCACTCCCACAGCTGAGGTTACCCCTCAAGCTGGAGACATGCCGGACCCCCACCATCAAAGCGTCCAAATGTCCCTTGCTGAATCCAGCAAAGCTGGAAGAAGCATTCCCATCAGAGCCGCTGCTGCTCTGATGTCTCAAGAAGCATGGCCAGGCTGAGTAAGCAGATGAACACCCTTCGCAGGGATGTTCCAAAGAAGTTTGCTGCTACTGCTGAGAAGCTCTCTTCCAGCATAACTTCTCTGCACACTGAGGTTCACACTCAGACTCCTCAGCTGGCTCTTCTTTCTGAGCAGATTCAAGACACCACCAACGGGTTCACCTCTCTCAAAGAATATCTTCAGCAAGAGGTGAACTCCATTCGCGAATTTGCCAGTGTCGAAAAAGACAAGCTTCTCTCCGAAGCTCGAGCCACAGAAGCTAAGTTTGATCGATAGATGGATACCTTGACTTCCAAGGTGTCTCCTCTTCTTACAGCTGTCGATCGACTGACCTCTACTCATAGTCACCTTTCTAAGGCTATTGAGGGGTCTGCCTCTGCTGTGTCCACAAGGATGGACAAGTTGGAGACTGAAGTCAGCTCGTTGACTTCTCAAGTCGCTGGTCTCCAAGGCACTCTCAACCTCATTCTATAAATGCTAAATGAGGGTGCCGCCACTGCTCGTCCTGCTTCAGCACCAGAGAGTACCCCTCTTCTTCGGGCACTCTCTGAGGGGGAGAAAGAGGCCACTTCAGCAGGTGAACAACACGGTGAACAAAATAGTTCACAACCTATAGTCACCTCTGCTGTCGGAGCCAATACTGAAGACGTTCCAGAAGGTGATAACTCAAGAATTCCACCTATCACCTCTGTTGGAACACACAAAGAAGAAGCTGAACCCACAACTGGTTTTGTTAAAATCGTTGATTCTTTTGAATCAGTTGAGGTCCCACAAGTCCAAGACCCTCAGCCCATTTTACAGGTGAATCCTCAACCTGCTAAGGGGGAGTCTACGTCTGAGACGGTTAAAGCTCTCCTCTTTAAGGAAGCTAGAACTGTCGCTGATCTTGATGCAGCTATTGCCCTTCAAAGAAAAACTCAAGAAGAGATGTATCAAAGAGCTGAAGCACAATGAACTGAGAACATTAGGTTGTTCAAAAAGGTTCTTTATCAGCGTAGACAGGAAGCTAAAATCACCAGCGTAAGGGCCGCCAAGTTTACTCCAGGATCCCTACTTGAAGTAAAGATAACTAGAGCTGGTGGACCAATTGCGGCTGAAAGGTTTCCTCTGAACAAGATCAGCACTCAACTCAGCTATGATGAGTGGAATGAGTTGCTAGCAGCTTCCACAACTGCACATTCGTCTGAGACGATAACGCAGCTGCAAAATGAGATCAAAGTCGCAACAATCATCTTCAAGACTTTATGCGACAACATCAGGAGGACATCTCCTGAGTTGGCTGATCGCATACCTGCTGAGTTGCGTGATTCTCAAGAAGTTGCTATCAGAGGACCTACTGGTGAAGGCTCATCAGCAAGAGGGGAGAAACGTAAGTCCGTTCTCCCTGACCCCTTTGCTGACACCAGAACACTTGATGTTGAGAGGTCAATAATATTTGCCAAACGACCGAAACTTAACATCTCAAAAGTTGTACCCACGGGAGTGAACTTTGTCCCTGGGCTGATCGTAAAAGAACCCATCTATGGCTTTTGCTATCTGGAGAAGAAGACGCCTTGCTTCCAACGGGCTGATGAGTTGCACATGTGTGATGTTGATCAACTTCTGATCTATCACAAGACGCTGAGTTCCTCCACTGAAGAGGGAAGAGAAATGAAGAAATTAATCAACTCAGCTTTCAACTCACTGTACCGAAATGTCACTGGGGAAGCTATGTCCTAGACATAGTATTTTTTTTATTTTCCTTGTACTTTTCATTTTCAATTAATAGAAAATCAAATTTTGTAATATACTTGTAAAAATTGTAAAAAGATACAAAAGAACCCTAAGGGTCAAAGCACATAAGTATTCAGCTGACCACATCAGCTGAATCATTACAGGGTTACACTTAAACAGCTATTTGATTGCATCAAATAGGGGGAGATTGTTAGTCCCAAGACTAAGTAAATAAGATTTGATGATCGATAGCCAAGAAGAATAAATATCAGCTGAAGCAAGTATATGCAATAACCTTCAGTTGAGTACGTACTTAGCTTTAGGAAATCAAGTAAAATCAGCAGCTATTAACGAGAGTTCATTCGAAGTCTATGGCCGAAGGACAAAGACAAGAAGAAGACTATTCAGCTGATTGTGGAATCAGCTGATAGTACCTGCTGCAGATGAAGACTTAAAGGAAATGTTCATTGACACCTTGAACATTTCCCTTTCCCGCTCAAAGAAAAAGAAAACGATGAAGATCTTCTATTTTGGAATAGAATATAATGTCAGTACAACTTCATCGTTTGTCCCTCAAGCATGTAAAGAGAAAGTCAACTATTTCGGTACTTATGTAGTACACCTTTCACTGTGCGTCATAAAGGGTACCGGAAGTAGTTGACACAAAGTACACTTGGGACAATAACTTGTGCAAGAGCATTTAATGATCCATGGACAAGTCTACATTGACGAGTTATAAGTTTACACGTCGTCTAACTTGTGGACAAAGGAACATGGATCTTGGGCTATAAATAGAGACGTAAATGCTTGCATTTACACACACCTTTTAGAAATCATAGCACAAGAACATTCTCTGAGAGTTAGTTATTTTTCTAAGTATTAACTCCTCCATAGTTATTACTAAGGCATTTATATCAGCTGTTAGTATCAGCTGATATAACTCTCAGTGCTTACTCTTCTAGTTTGAGCGATCTAAAGTGTCATTTCAAGTATAGAGTTCTTAGTTAGTTGTGTACTATCTATTCAAACTTTGTACTGTATTAAGTTGTTTTAATAAACTCTTAATCATTGAAATCTTGTTGTTATTTATCTTATCTCTTCGTCATTCTCGGTCATAACGCAACACGTAGTGTTGTTGGGATCCAACAAACTGTGCTGGGTATTCAACCTCCTTCCACTTTGGATGGTCCTTCAAAATTCTCCAGCACTCCACCTCTGTGAACTCCCCTGCATGTTGAGCACTAAATTCACCACAAGCTCGCTCGTACAAAATTTGGTCGTTCGCCCCACTTGGGTTTCTTCGTACGAGGTTGTCATAAATATAGTAAAAGTTGGCAATTTTAGGACGAAGCCTATTCTTCCACTTGCAGTTTAGTGAGTCGTATGTTCGGGTCGTCCCACCCATTTCGCTTGCAAAGCGAACTAACACATCCTGCCAAAATCCACATTTAACCCTGAAGTTCGCCTTAACGGCATTTTCGGAAGTGTCGATCCAAGCCTTGCATAAGGCTATCTCTTCGGGCTTCGTCCATGTCGCGCTTCCGCCGGTCACCCCCTTTGTCGGTGGTTGACTCCTTTTTGCTACCTTCTTTTTTGTTGGCGCTACAACGGGCTCGGGCTCGTCGGACGACTCGGAAGACTCGACGTCGAGGGGCGCGGCGGGAGTGGCGGGGGAACCACTTTGTGTTCGTGGTTGGTAGTCGTATTGGTCGAGCCCGGCGAAAGGATCAAAACTTTGGTGGTCGTATTGATCCCCACCAAAATAATTTTGATAACCTTGTTGTGGTGGTTGTTGATATTGTGGCGGTTGTTGTTGTTGTGGAGGGTATGGTCGGGTATGGTGGTTGGTAGTAGGGGGAGCAAATGGATTATTTTGATAACCTTGTGGGATTGGTTGACTTGTTTGGTGTACGAAACTTGGTGGTTGAAAGTTGATCAATGGTGATTGAGAGGGTGTGGGAGTGTTTGCTTGGCGTCGAGATTTTGTAGCCTTTCCTTTGTTCTTGGAGGAAGACATTTTTGGAGAGGGTGATTGAGAGGGATTTGAGTGTGTGTTTGAGAAGTGTAGAAAGAAATGAGAGTTGTGAATTATTTGGTAAAAGAATTGGGTATTTATAGGGTAAAAAAGGGGGGAGAAAGAGCCGTTGGAGAGGGGAGAAAGAGACGTTCAACGGTCGACTTGAACGGTCGAGTAGTCGACCGTTGGTGCTGCTCGACGCGTCGGGGAGGTGGCGGTGTAACGGGGGCGACGCGTCCCGGTTGCGCAGGTGACCGGTCGCGACCTTTGGTCGGGTCGTGCGTTACGGGTGGTCTTATAATCGAATATTGTACTTCCAGTGGTCATGCATTGAATTAATATTATAACTTATCAATTTGTGATCATGCATTGAATTATTATCGATATAAATTCTACTGGTAAACAGAAACAATATTATGCAAATGTTTGTTATTAATGTTTGGTCATGCATTGATCTTTTTAAGACGTAATTTGATGTTTAAGAATAAACTTTTCTAAGGCTAGTGGGTATGGGCACCACATGTGGTGGTGCTCTTTTCCGCCACGTCATCGCCACCTCATACACCACACCACCACCACGCCACATCATTTGGTGGAAATACCCACCACACCATACCACACCATTTTATTTTCCATCTCATCATTTCTTTTCCATTTATTTTTTAAACATAATATTAAACTTCCATTAAAATTAAAATAACAATACAAATACTTAAAATTTAAAATACTTAAAATAAAAAAACTACAATCCTAAATCGCTCATGGCTTTTCGAGCCCTTTCCTTCGCGGCTAGGAAATGTTGAAGATCTTCTTGCGGCAAGCCTGGCGGCGGTTGCATACTCAAAATATTCAAATTATTGATCATTCTTTGTTCGGTTGCAAGCGCCCTTTCTCTTTCTTCTTTCTCCCTCTCTTGCTGGCGTCGTTCTTGTTCCAGTTGAACTTGTTGACGACGCATCTCTACGCGCTCTTTCGTTGCCTCAAAGTGCTCGTCTAATCGTTTTTGAATGTCTTGCCTATGCTTGCTCTTCGCTTCCTTTTCCGCCGCATGCCTACCCGCTCGTTTAGCCTTGTCTCTTCCAATTGGTCGTTCAAGAGGAGTTGGGGTTTCATCAATGTCGTCGAATAGGTCATCGGGAAATTCATCGTCCCCTGCATCAAGGTTGACACGAGAACGACCATCAGAAACGTCAACCAATTGTGAACTTTTTGAGCGCTTCGATTGTTGTTGATCTTTAGTAATTGTGCCGATCCATTTTGGATCCTCTTTTAAAATCAACCAATGTCGATCTAGCTCAAAAGCATGGCCATTTTTTTCAACTTTCTATTGTTTCTTGGCGACCTCCAAAACATCAAACGCGGCCATTCCGCTACTTCTTTCCGACGAGAGTTTGTTGTATATACCATTGAATTTTGTAACCTTGTTGTTTATGTCACGCCATTTGCTACTAAGACTATTGTCTTTTCGGTATGGCGAGACTCCCAAGAAGGTATGGAATTTAGAAAGAATGGCTTCCCAATAGTTTTTAATTCTCATGCCATTCCCGTCCTTCTCGTTTTTAGAAGTCGCACACCAAGCTCGGCACAACGCAAGTTCCTCCTTTTCCGTCCATGGAAGTTGTGTGTCTTCTTCCACATCTTCTCCCTCAACGTCTTCAACAACCTCTTTTTCTTTCCTTTCCCTTTCCCTTTCCCTTTCGCCTTTCTCTTGCTCCCCCCCGCTTGTCGTTCTTGTGTTTGGGCTTGTTGATGAATTTGTTATTGTTGAAAATATTGGCCGGTGGGTGCAAATTCGGATACATTTTGTGAGTATTGGGGTTGTTGAAATTGAGGGAGTTGAAATTGAGGTGCGTTTTGTGGATAATATTGTGGATGTGAGACAACACCGGGATTTAGGATGTTGACGTATTGGTCGAAGCAACCAAATCCTAGGTTCGGTGGTATATTTTGTTGTGAAGGTTGATTGGGTGTTTGTGGAGGATTGTTGTGTGGATCCATTGTAAGTAGAGAGGTATGAAGATAGGAGTTTGTAGAGAGTAAAATGGGTTAATTGTGTTTATAAAATGAGTGAAAGTGTGTAATATATATAGGTAAATAATTTAATAAAAAAAACTTTTTTTTTTAATTCTAACGGCTATATAGCCGTTTGACAACGGCTCTTTCCGATCAAATACAGCTTCCCACGCCCGTTGCCGAGCGTCGACCGTTGCACACTCTCGCCACGCCGCACCCCAACGCCGTTGGGGGGGCGGTGTTCCCTTTCGAGCCCACGGCGTGGGCGCCTCGTCACACCCCCACGCCCCTTTGTGCGTTGGACCATACCGATGAGTCTAAGATGGGATGTATTTAGACTTTTTACTGATATTTGATGATTGAAATAATTTCACCTAGTACATTTTTCTATGTTTTAGGAGTTCCGGGTTGACCCGCTGTTGAACTTGTTGATCCATATCCCAGTCATTGTATGGGTCGAGTATTAACGCTGGTTTTAAAACATTGCGCACACCATCACAGGCACACCAGACACGCAATTTTGTCTTGTTACTACCCCTTCAACCCCCCCGCCCTTTGACCTTTTTTCTGCTACACAAATTTCCCCCTTTTCTTTTGCTCTCCCATTAGGTTTTCCAGATTCTTTTTCATCGAAACCCTAAATGGAACAATCTGTACTTGATGATATAATTCAGAGGTTGCTTGCAGTTAGAGGCAAACCTGGTAAGCAGGTCCAACTCACTGAACCAGAAATCAAGCAACTTTGTCTTCTTTCTAAAGATATTTTCATGCAGCAGCCTAATCTCTTGGAAATCGAAGCTCCCATGAAGATCTGTGGTATCTATTCTTCTTATTATCTGTTTCACTTTTACTTTTAGGTTTATGTATTCGACCGATTTCATAAAACGATCATATTTTTGTTTAATTTTCCGTAGTTGACTATTAATTGTGATTTGGAACTTGTTGTTAGTTGTTGATTTTAAGAGTCGGGTTTGATTTCAACCGAGTCAACTCAATTGTGAGTATAGAACACATATGACATGATCAGCTGCTGAAATTGGTGAAGAGTTTCGATTGTAAATGTGTAGTGAAAAGGATTAAAAAGAGACAAAACATATGATATGATTTGTGAGAAGCTTTTGTACATCATACAACTCTAAAGACCTCTCAAAATCATTTCAAATGATGGTTTTCATCACCACAAATGTGTGTTTCAGTTTTTCTATCTTTTTTTTATATGCAACTTTGTAGAGGAATTTAGGCATTCACTAGTTGGATATATTTACAGTGTTATCTTATTATTAGATAAGATGCCCATATAATAATTTTCACGCTAGCTGCAACGGAAAGGATTATTAAATAAGATCATCTAATTACTTGTTCTTCTACTCAAAGGTAGAAGACTTTTACAAAACATGTCACTTTTTTACAATGTTGTAAATTTGGCCAACTCAGCCGGGTACTCGCTACTCGGTAGTAGACTGAGTCGTGTTGATGCTAACCGGTCAAAAAAACTCTGTCAAAATCGGTCAAAACTCGGACAACTCGGTTAAACTAGTCCAACTTGGAAACTCGGTCAAATGCGTATAAAACTCAGTCAAAACTCGTAAACTTGGTTAAAACTCTAGCAATTTCTCCAAAATATGTTATATTTATAAGAACTAGGGAAATTATACGTGTAAATTATAATATATATTTTTATAAGAAATTATATATAAAAATCCCAATCCGAGTACTTACCAAGTAACCGAGTACTCGCTGCAAGGTCGTCGAACGAACGGGTAGCGAATAGCGAGTTCTGCAACCATGCATTTTGAATAAAATGTGCTTTCTCATTATATGTATTAATGTCTTGAAAAATCATATTCTTGTCTATATGATTTCAACTGATTATCTAACCATTACAACTTCAATTAGCAAAACTGCAAAACCACATCTTAACACTATCTCATAAAATCTTTATAATTACCTCTGACTTTGATTATTAAATATCACATAATTGCTCTTTGTTTTTTTGTTTTTTATTATCAGGTGACATTCATGGTCAATATTCCGATCTTTTACGTCTTTTTGAATACGGTGGATTACCTCCACAAGCAAACTACTTATTTCTCGGTGATTATGTTGACCGAGGAAAACAAAGTCTAGAAACAATATGTCTTCTTCTTGCATACAAAATCAAATACCCAAATAACTTCTTCCTTTTACGCGGTAACCACGAATGTGCTTCAATAAACCGTATTTACGGGTTCTATGATGAATGCAAAAGACGGTTTAATCTGAAATTATGGAAAACATTCTCGGATTGCTTCAATTGTCTGCCTGTTGCAGCTCTTATTGATGAAAAGATTCTGTGCATGCATGGGGGATTATCGCCTGATTTAAATAATCTGGATCAAATTAGGAATTTAAAAAGGCCAACTGATATTCCTGATAGTGGTTTGTTATGTGATCTTTTATGGTCAGATCCTTGTAATGAAGTTAAAGGTTGGGGTATGAATGATCGTGGTGTTTCGTATACTTTTGGGCCTGATGTTGTCACTCAGTTTTTGGAGAAACATGATTTGGATCTTGTGTGTCGGGCTCACCAGGTATGACTAGACATTTTTTTTTATTTTTTTATTTTTTTTAGAGTAAATTACAAAAATGGTCCTTTAGGTTTTTACCATATTACAACTTTGGTCCTTTAGTTTCATAAATTACACAGATAGTCTTTATTTTTTAAACTTGTTGCAACCGTAGTCCTTTAGGCTAAACGGTGTTATAATTTTCTGTTAAGTCACCACATGTGCAATGCACATGAGGGGACTTTTGTCCTTTCACGTTTATTTTTATTAAAAATTTGGAAAACCAAGCTTATGTACAAATTTTCATGCATTAGGTACATACTCACTTAATCAACCCAATTCATCTTCTTCAGTCTTCGCACAACCTAAAATCAAAACCTTGGAAAAAAACAATCAAAACCTAACCTTACGACGGTGCTGCAAGCTGTACATAAGCTTGGTTTTGATTTTAGGTTGTGTGAAGAAGATGAATTGGGTTGTGTAAGTGATTATGTACCTAATGCATGAAAAGTTGTACGTAAGCTTGTTTTTTCATTTTTAATATAAATAAGTGCGAAAGGACAAAAGTGCCCTCATGTGTGTTGCACATGTGGCGACTTAACAGAAAACTTTAACACCATTTAGCCTAAAGGACTACGGGTGCAACAAGTTTAAAAAAATAAGGTCTATCCGTGTAATTTATGAAACTAAAGGACCAAAGTTGTAATATGGTACAAACCTAAAGGACCATTTGTGTAGTTTACTCTTTATTTTATTATGTGATTTGTGTTGCAGGTTGTTGAAGATGGATATGAGTTTTTTGCTGACAGACAGCTTGTAACTGTATTTTCTGCACCGAATTATTGTGGGGAATTTGATAATGCGGGTGCTATGATGAGTGTTGATGAAACTTTAATGTGTTCTTTTCAAATACTAAAACCTGCTGAAAAAAAGTCAAAGTTCAACTCTGGTATCACTCTTTTTGGAAGCACGACAACAGCTAAACCAGGAAACACTCCACCTGGAATCAAGGTGCTCATTGCATTCTAAAATTAAATATAATATTGTCATGGTATATTTCTACATGCAAGTTAACAATTCTACACAGTTTTAAAAAGTTTGTAAAATTTCGAAATTTTCTGTTGTGAGATTCACATGGAAACCTGAAAAACCGTTTAGATTATAGAAAGTTTCTCTTTGATTGAAATATGAAGATTACAAAGATGAAGTAGATTAAACTTGCGCAAAAAACAGAAGGGGTCAAACGGGTTGAACAGAAAGTATATTTCAATGCCTTCAACCTCATAAATCTTTTATTTAAATTGTTATTGCAATAAAATTGTTTTTGTGATCATAGTTAATGTGTTGATTATTTATTACAAATTTGTTTGGGCTTTGCAGCAATTCTTAGGTGGAAGAACATGAAGAAGAAATGAAGGTCAGGGTTGATTTTTGGTCCCAGGACCAGATGTTGGAGATATATAAATTTCTAGTGTTTGTACTTTAGTGATACGAGATATAAATCTTTTCGTGATCAATGACCACTGTATGATATCAAGACCCATGTTTTGATAGTTATGATGGGTACAAATAATACCAAAAAAGTGTTGCTATACATTTTCTCAACGTTTGCTTCAACCTGTTATTATTATTATTATTATTTCCTCACCAGGTGTTAATCCACGGGTTTCAGGTCAAATGTGTTATTTGGGTTTTGGCCAATACCTTGGTAAAAATGTCCTCATGTGTAACATGAGGAACTTAACGGCTTAATTTAGACGGAGGGATGGAAATCCGGAAAATCAGAAATCATTAATTTAGACGGAAGGATAGAAATCCGGAAAATCAGAAATCACAGGGACAAAAATTACGAAAAAAAGTTAAGGAACAAAATTGTAAAATTTGGAAATGACTACTCTAACATCATTATGTTGCTAATTAACATCTAAAAAAATTGGTAAATATCATAAGAGTTATATGGTTACAGAATGACAGATGTGGCATCGGACTGAGACGTTCGAGGTAGCAACAGCGTGTGTGCTTATTTATTACGTTTTTGGTAAAGATTTAAAAAGTGGTTAATGATGAGGATGAAGCAGAACTAGGAATTTTTTGTTGTGAAAAAGGAGAAATGATATGGTGTTGATATGCTGTGTATAAACCACATATGACAATTTTATACTTAATCGCAAATTGCCGCTCATTCCAAACTTTGATCACCCCTTGTGTCAATTATATAAGGCGTTACCTACAAAACCATTACTCGTATTTATTGGATATTATTATTATTATTATTATTATTATTATTATTATTATTATTATTATTATTATTATTATTATTATTATTATTATTATTATTATTATTATTATTATATGATGGTTTCCTGTTGGTGGGGTTTAATCGTTGGCCCGGGTTTAATTTTATTACTGTATGGTTGACTAGCGATTCGGGCTTCATGCAGGTGAGTCTTTTTTTCTTCCCGTCGGTTCATAAACACTTGCCATGGTGAAGAAGGGGAGATCAAGCACACTTAGAGATCAATACAATGTAGAGTTGTATGTTGCATTCGGGAAGGTTGAATTGGTCTTGATCTATTGATGTCTAAGTTAAAGTTTTAGAATAAAACCCTTATTTCTAATTGAATATTTTTTGTTTTTATGTCACATCTGTCTTATAGCTCTTTTCCGGAGGCTCATGGGTATGAGCACAATGTGGCGTTATGTGCCCCTAGGTGGCATTTGTTGGAATATGCTTCACGCGTATAACATATAGTTATATGGCTAGTTGTTTGTGAGCCTAAAGGGTCACACACTTAAACACTAAACACCATTATATAATTAGTGTAATTAGTGTAATTACATTAATTATTAATATATAAGCTATAAGCTTGTGTATAATAAGTTTAATATTAATTGTTAATATTGAAACTTTATTGTGAGCAAAATGGAAGAAACAAATGACTAGGGACTAAAGTGCAAATGGAACAATGGTTTATGGAAATCATTGATGGGTCTTTATGGCACCATTAAGAGTGTTGAATGGCTCAATAAACTCACCCTTGACCACCCATTTGGCCGCCCCCTCTCTCTAACACTTGTAGGTGTTTTTGTTTTCTTTTGCTCTCAAGAATGAAGGACTAGCATCCTCCTTTGGTGTTCTTGATTGTGTTGTGTGGACTTTCTTTTAGAGGTATTCTAATTGAATACTTGGTTTCAATCCATCACCAACTCCATCCGAATACACAATAATCAAAGGCAACTAGGGTATGAATTCTTATACCATTCTCTTTGATTTTCTTATAGTTTAATTGTATGATTGATATCAAGATCCGTTCATGGTGATAAATACTTTCCGCTGCGTTTTGATAATTGTTTTAACCGAAAATCACCATTAGTGGTATCACGAGTCATTATATTAATCATATAATTAGCTAGATTTTGTGAAAAGTGGCAAAAATCAAACGATTTTGGTGTTTTTTTACAAACTGATCGGACGAAAATTAAACCCTACGGGTTTTTATTTTAATTTTCGGTTTTGTATAATTATGAGGGTTAAAATAACGTATTTTTGGAACCCTATTGTCACTTGTTACAAAATCAAAATCAAAAAATTAATCTAGTTTATTGAATTTTTTGATTATTTGGCTTGGAATTACTTGTTTAATTATGTTTTTTGATATGGCAAAACATGTATTTTTGCCATATCCCAAGCCAAAGCCTTGTCAATTGTTACTTGTTTGTGCAAACCGATGAAAGCCTAGACCATTTGTGAATGAATGTGGTTGATGTTTGGTTGTTTGGTTGTTTGGGAAAAGCCTTGTTTTTTGGCTTAATTGTTGTAATTTGTTTCATTTATTTTTCTTTTATTTTTGGTGCCATTTTTGGGGCAATTTGTAATGTAAAAGTAATAGAATAGATTGTATTTATTTTATCTTTTTATTGTAAATTGTTGATAAAAAATATTGAAGACTAATGAAGAAAACAACAAATTTCCGTCACAAAAGCGAGGGCTGTACGAAAACAGGTTTTCCAGAGGCATACGGACTCCGTTTTGGGCGATTCAAAAGCCTAAAATGCTTGCAAAGTCGTGGGCTACAACTTTCCAGAAGGCCGGGAAGACCAACGAAGATTCCTTCAGTGACTTTTCGGGCTTCAAAGTCTGCTGGAATTTTCTGGCAGATTACACTTTTTCACAATTTTGGGTTCTACTTGCTCAAGAATGTCTTGGAGCAAGTGGGAGCCCATTGGGTTTATGTAGGCCCGTTTGGGTTCATGTTGGCCCGTCCCCTAGTTTGACCCTTCGCTCCGTCGTGATGACTCACGTGACCGAACCTAGAATTTCATCGGTTGAGGTTTGCACAAAATTTGTTGCATGTTTTATTTATGTTTGTGGTTGTTTTCTTTTCCTATTAGATACAAGTAAATAAAACAATTAAAAATGGTTTTTTGACACAAACATTAAAACATCCAAACATTTAATCATCGATAATTACTAGTTAATCATTGATGATTAAACCTTTAATCTAAAATTGTTTTGAGATTAAACTAAGTTTAAATATGATTTGAAACTTAAAATAATAGTTAATCATTGAAGATTAAACCTTTAATCTAAAATTGTTTTGAGATTAAACTAAGTTTAAATACGATTTGAAACTTAAACCTTAATAATCGTTAAATGTTTTTACTGTTTATTAAACGACTTATGAAGTGATATGAATGAAGTACATGATTCATTCATATCTTAATAAAATTTTATTAATTAAAATTTAACATACCTAAAATTTAAGTCACGCCGTCCAATCGGTTGTAAATCACTTGCTTCTATTTTTGAATTCACGTGAGACGTGGTTTGAATCTAGATCCGAGGTCATTATTCTCTACGCGTGAGACCTAGAGCTATTTTGACATGATTTCACATTGGATGACTTAATCGAGTTAACGGTGAGACCTTGACTCGAGGCGACGATGCGACAAACATGCCACTTGACCCTAGATGCTTGTTCACTAGGTGCCATGAAGTCCCATACCTTTAAGAGTTGCACTTGTAATGCAATTGTTGATCGTCACCTACCTATTGGATCTATCACCTCTAGCAGATCAACTGATGCGGTGATAGAAGCTCAATGGGATCTTAGCTTTTAATTAAAATTAATTGGGTAGTTAATTGATTAAAAGAAATTATTATTGAAAATACTATTTTTTGAACTTTGGTTGTTATACAGATAACAACAACATCAAAACCTAAGTATCTCCACTCAAAAATCAGTTCTTGAAAACTGAAACTGACTAATATCAACTTTATCTTCTGATATCGAATTCTAAGGATTGTCCTTAGAGATGAGAAAGTTGATACACCTATAAGAGGCCTTACCTGAGGCACCTCCTGTCAGTGATTCTGCTGCTGTTCGTCAAGCCTTTACCGAAACGTTTAACGAACACCAAGAAGTTGCTACTCATATGCTTGTGAGCATGAACCCCGAGATTCGAAAGTACTTCGAGGAACTCACAGCATATGACATGATAAGCGAGTTGAAAATGATATTTCAACAAAAGGCAGAACTTGAACTGTTCAAAACAGTTAAAGCATTCCATGCTTGCAATCAGGAGGACGGCCAATCAGTTAGCACTTACATCTTGAATATGCAATGCTATCTTGATCCAATGGAACGTCTTGGTTACCCCTTACCACAAGTTCTTGGAATGAGCTTGATTCTTACCTCACTATCCAAGGACTATGACCAGTTTGAAAAGTGTTTTAAAAGTACATAGCATGGGGAAGACAATCGTTGAACATGCTATGGTAAAACTGGTTGAGCAAGGGTTACCCAATACTTTTCTTGCAATCAGGGAAGGTAAACCGCAAGCACAAGGCAAGAGTCTAGGTAAGGGTAAGCTAGTTTACTTTTCCAAACCTACGATTCCCCCACCTGCTAAAAAGGAGCACCCTGCAAAGGATATTTCTTGCCATCATTGCGATGAAACTGGCCATTGAAGGAGGAATTATCCTGCCTACGTGGCAGAGTTGATGAAGGACAAATGTGTTCTAGTTAGCACATTAGGTATCTTCATTATAGAACTCTATACTTTTCGTGATAAATCTTGAGTGTATGACACTAGTTGTGGAACTCACATTTACACAAATGTGCAAGATTGAATGTGAAGTAGAAAGCTAAATGAATGGAAGCTGTGATCTTATCCTTCCTAATGCGTTAATTATTGTTTTGAACAATTATCAATTATGCATTGTTTAGCTTTATCGTTTGTTGAATAATGAATTATGATATTTTGTTTTATGAAAAATAACATTTTTTTATAACTATTCATTGTAATAGTATGTTTGAAATTAATATGCATGATCCTAATTCAAACGATAGTTCTATATACAAATGTAGCACTCAAGAATCCAAATTGGTTTGGATTCTACTTACCTAGATCATCGTCATCGTTTCCACATAAACAAGAAACGCATTTTGATACTAAAACTCGACGGGCTTCTTTACAAATGATTATGAATCATTTAAAATGCCTCTCTTGTATATTATGGAAAGATAACAAGAAAGCTTTTCTCCCAAGTTGGCGAAAGAGCTACAAATCTACTTGGACTCATACATACTGATGTATGTGGCCCTTTTAGAACTAAGACTAGGGAAGGTGCCACCTACTTTCACTGATGATATCATTCGATGTGGTTATGTTTACTTGATTAAACATCAACATGGAAGCTTTAATGATATCAGTCGCTATGGTTATGTTTACTTGATTAGACATAAACATGAAATCTTTGAAATGTTCAAAGCTTTCTAAAGTAAAAGTAGAAAATCAACTTAGCAAGACAACAAAGGCTTTCAGTCCTGATTAAGGATGAAAGTACATTAGTCAAGAGTTTCCGAATCATCCCTCACATCGTGAGATTGTCTCACAATTCACTCTTTCATACACTCCACAAGATAATGGTGCGTCTGGAAGGAGATATCGGACCATGTATGACATGGTGCGATCTATGATGAGTCCTACTACTCTTACACTATCCTTTTGAGGGGCATGCACTGAAGTCTGCTACTCGAATACTTGATATGGTTCCGACCAAAAGGTTAAAAAGACACCATATGAGATATGGCGTGGGAAAGTCCCTAATTTGTCTTACTTGAGGATATGGGGTTGTGAGGATCTCGTGGAACGAGACATGCCGAACAAACTTGAACCCATATCTATCAAGTATATCTTCGATTACTATTTTACTTCCCAACTGAGAACAAATGGTTGTTACTCGGTATGCTGAGTTTCTTGAGAACAGTCTCATTTCACAAAGCAAGTGGGAGCACTATAGACTTTGACAAGATTCAAAGTGAAGATACACAACCTTCTGGTAACACTAGCAAATATCATTCTGAGGCTGGACATATAGATGTTGGACCACAGGATGATGTTGTTCCCATTCATAGATCCACAAGGACACTTCATGCACCTGAACGATATAGATTTATGTCGATGCTGAGGAGCAAGTTTCGAGGATCATTATGAACCCCCTAATTATCAAGTTGCATTATCGAATTTTGAATTCGAAAAATGACTTGAAGCTATGAATGCGAAAATAAAATCCATGAGAGACAATCAAGTTTTGAACTTAGTTGATCTTTCTCAAAACAGTAAGACTGTTGACATGGATGAAAATATACACACCTATAAATCTCTCATAGTAGCAAAAGGTTACACTCAATCCTACTGGATTGACAATGATGAAACCTTCTCGCCTGTTACTAAAGACATTAGGATTCTTATAGCCAAAGTAGTGTACTATGACTATGAAATTTGGTTGATGATGAAATCAAAACGTTTGTTTCACCTAAAACCCAAACTGAGTATGTGTATATATGAAAGCTAGTGGGAGCGTTGTCGTTTCTCAAGTCATACATGTTGATGACATGTCACTCATGTGAAACAATATACCATGCTACAAGATGAAAATCCTGGCTTGGAAAATGTTTCGACATGATGGATTGTAGGGACACGACATACATACTTGAAGTAAAGATCTATAATGATAGATCAAAGCGGTTAATTGGTTTAAGTCAAAGTGCTTACATTGACAAAATTCTAAATGGTTTAGAGTGGTACTCCCAAACGAGGAAGTCCTCGTATGCCACACAATGTAAACTTGAGTGAGACTCAAGGACCTTCCACACCTGATGTGGTGAAGCGGATGAATGTAATCCCCTATGAATCGGCTATTACATTCATCATGTACGCTGTAAGAAGTACTAGGCCAAATGTAACGTCCTTAGGGGACCTTACTAGAAAATACCAACAGAATTCATGAGAGAGTCACTGGATTGCTGTTAAGAACACATTGAAGTATTTTAAAGTACTGGATATATGTTTCTTGGTCATGGTGGAGATACTGAACTGAAACTAAGTATACTTGCTATACTTATGTTGGTTTTGAAATAGGGCGTGATGACGCTAGATCCTATTTACGAAGGTTCACTACATTCGAATGATTTATCGAGATATGTGAAATTCGTACACTTAAAGTTCAAACAGATAACTAACTAGCTGACGCTTTATCGAACTCAATGTCTTGTACCAAACATCTTGAATATGAATGGAACATTGGACTTCGACAAGCTAATAGTTTCATGTAAATCTGTTTTAGTATTTGGATAATGGAACTGTGAGCAGTTTATATTGGAATAAATTGATATATTTGATATGATCGTTTTTATATGAATATCTACTGTGTTCTATATTTGCATGTTTATATCCTTGAATATTTACTGTGTTTTATATTCTAAATTGTCCATTGTCATATTGATAATATGGGAATATTATTAAGACAAATCTGAGGGCATTGATGACATTATCTTAGTATGACTAAGGATGATGAAATCAAACTCACATGTCGCTCATAACGATGCACGATTGGACTGACCCAAACTATGAGAAATCACTTCTTGGATTTATGTCACAAGTGAATCTCACAAAGGCTTTGTCACTTATCCTCTGACTTGAGATGCAAGTTGGTTTGTGTATGTAGAGGGGCAAACTTTGATGTGGTTAAACGCTGACCTGAATAAGGCTGCTATAACAACCATTATCGGGTTTATCATTAAGCATATGACAGACACGTGCAGTCAATATAGAATTTGTTCCTCCACGTATGTGGATTAGATACTACTGGGCCCCTCGATGATTTTGAATAGATGTATGTGTGGCCACACCCAAAAGGTAATCAAGATGAATCTTGATTGGTTTTGGTAATCTATTTCATTATATAGATCGAGAAACAGAATCGTTGAAGTTTTAGATTGACATTGATCCTTGTCTAAAATTCAACATAGTATCAGTAACAAAAGGATAACTGCTTGAAAAACTTTGAACAAAGATTTTATGAAACTCCTCATATACTCCTAGGGGCATTGGCGGGTTGCTAGACTCTAACCTTTGCTTGTATAACTACTTGATGTTATCACGTGCGCAAGTGGGAGCTGTTGGAATATGCTTCACGCGTATAACATATAGTTATATGGCTAGTTGTTTGTGAGCCTAAAGGGTCACACACTTAAACACTAAACACCGTTATATAATTAGTGTAATTAGTGTAATTACATTAATTATTAATATATAAGCTATAAGCTTGTGTATAATAAGTTTAATATTAATTGTTAATCTTGAAACTTTATTGTGAGCAAAATGGAAGAAACAAATGACTAGGGACTAAAGTGCAAATGGAACAATGGTTTATGGAAATCATTGATGGGTCTTTATGGCACCATTAAGAGTGTTGAATGGCTCAATAAACTCACCCTTGACCACCCATTTGGCCGCCCCCTATCTCTAACACTTGTAGGTGTTTTTGTTTTCTTTTGCTCTCAAGAATCAAGGACTAGCATCCTCCTTTGGTGTTCTTGATTGTGTTGTGTGGACTTTCTTTTAGAGGTATTCTAATTGAATACTTGGTTTCAATCCATCACCAACTCCATCCGAATACACAATAATCAAAGGCAACTAGGGTATGAATTCTTATACAATTCTCTTTGATTTTCTTATAGTTTAATTGTATGATTGATATCAAGATCCGTTCATGGTTATAAATACTTTCCGCTGCGTTTTGTTAATTGTTTTAACCGAAAATCACCATTAGCATTTGACAGTGGCGTGGAGGCAAATGAACACCGTCTCCCTCCACACCGTGGTGAGTTTCGTGATGAGGGTGTAGCCACAAAAGAACACAAGTATGGTGGGCAGAAATTGGTCATGTGGACCATAGGGAATGCCACCCCCTCCATATGTGGTGGGTGTGGTCATGTATTGAGTATTTTTTTTTTCTAAAAAATAGTTGTGATCTGGTTGTTTAATGATATCTAATGTGACAATAATTTTGTTATGTCTAAAAGCATCTCTAATGGTTGGCCTCATAATAATTTATTATTTGTGTCACACCAATTTTCCACTAATTAAAAAGCTATTCATAAAAAATCTTTCTACCGATTAATTTTCCAGAAAGTTATTTTTGTTCATAAAAAGCTTTAACATGATTATTAAAGAGTTAATGAATGCTAAGTGTTTGTTAAAATAGTAGTAAAAAGCTTTGTAATCTAATGACAAAAAATATCAAATAATAATAAATTTATAGATAACCTCTATGTATAAGTATGAACCTATCAACGTACAAGTATAAGCCCTTTTCAAACGTAGGTTGCAAGTACAATGGAATATAGGGCGCATGTGGGTCAATAATTATCGTAGACCACCGGTAGCGGTTAGTCAATGCTTCTAGATCCCTCTATAGTCTATAGTCATACTAGGTACGAACCATGTTTCTTCCCCGTTATTTTGGGACTCTTTTCTCTACATTTTTAATGTGTTTCCTTTCAAGTCAACGACGTCCGATTAGTGTTTTTATTGTCTTTTATAATGTATCCAAATCTTTTGAATTATATAGTTCAACCCGAATTAATCAAGTTAAACCGTGTTTCTTGGTCAAGGGTCTAATTCCCATTTAAAACGTATTTAAATATGACTGCTGAGTTGTTAGATCAAATTAGCAAAGTTTTTTTTATTGAAATAGTTACTATTTTACTCGGAATTATTTTAATATTGAAATGACATAATTTACACATTGTTAATATTCATAAAATTATGTATCTTTTGACACTTCTTTCCTTTTTCGTGAATTTGTCTAATAAATTGTTATTTGCTCACCATATAAAATTGCTATCAAGCAAATAGGATAGTTATTAGTTATTAGAATGACTTATTCAGGTGTTTGTTTGCTTATTTATTAATTAGATAGATAGATAGATAGATAGATAGATAGCATTTAGTGAGGTTAGTACACTTAGTGGTCATTGTACTTTATGAAAACAATTCACTTTGGTAATTCTACATATTTTTTTTTGGTTATTAAAGGCATGTTTGGGAAAGCTTATTTAGGGAGCTTTTTTCCTTAATAAGCTTAAATAAGCTTGAAGATTTAAGTTTATTAAGCTAATAAGCTAAAAAGCCTTCTAAATAAACTTTCCCAAACATGCCCTAAGCTTATTGTATAACACAATTATTAATTATTGGATATCAAGCTTTCTCAAGACATATTTAAATTACATGTGTGACCTACAACTTGTTAACAACAATGACCAAATTGATTTTTTTTTTCAAAAGTACAATGATTAAATTGAACTGTTCAATGAGTACAACGACCAAGGTGAACTTTTTTCGTAATCGTTACTTAAGGGAGCATTAACCCTACTAATAATGGTCACGCCATCACTTTGTTACCGGTTAAAATATATATCTATATGCTAATGCTCAAATGGTCAGTTTATATAAGTACAACTACCTTAATAGACAAAAAAATAATAGAATAAATAAAGTGAATTTTTTTGAAAATATAATAACTACTAAGTTCATTAGCTTAATTTTAGCGCGTAGGTGAAAATGCCTATTGATTTACTTATGAGTAAATATGCACTTACACATAAATACTCTAGTTAGATACCTATATATTACTAAAAGGTTTTTGGTCTATTGGTATTCAGTATAAAATATTATCTTCATGGTCGAAGGTTCAAGTTCTCTTATTTAATAGTATATTAATATTTGCCATTTAGAAAAAATATCCATCTATTACTCTCTAAAAAGTCTATAAACAATCAACATAAAAAGGTAGAAAGATAAATAAAAAGAAAAGCATTAAGCATGGTCTTTTCATTATCATTTTTTGTTCAACGGTCTAGTTCCAGAGTCCAGACCCAGGATAATGACTCTGCCCGTTATTCACTCACTAAAATAATGTTTGTAAATAAAGAAAATACAAAATATACAACGGTTTTCCTTTTTCTTTTATCAAATAAATCACATTTGATTTTAGTGTAAAATCAAATGTGATTGTATACTTAATCATATTTGATATTTTAGTTTAATCACATGTGATTCAGTAAACAATCAAATGTGATTCAGTATGCAATCACATCATGTGTTATTAATGAAAAAAATAATTTTTAAAAAAAAAAAACTCTAAAATTAAAAATTAAAAATTAAAAAAAAAATTACTTTTTTAAAATGACCAAATTACCCCTCAATGTGTAAAATATGTGATTAATCTTCACCATTAGATCTTATACATCAATGGCTGAGATTCGTTCATCGGGACTTCGTAAAAATGATGGACCTCCTTTAACGCAACTCTATATATTATGTAACAAGAAGGTATCAAAGACAAAGAACTGCTAAAGATGAAAAGAACATTGTTTTAACTAATGCCATTGACAAACATAACATAACCAAATGTGGATAATTGATTGTTGAATTGGTAACCAAAAATTACAAATGATTATAAGACGTGATTGTGAAACTAGCACTTAAAGATACGTATTTTATTTCCAAAACTTGACGTATTTGTTTGTAAAAGTAAATAGAACACGTGGTTTTTTCTTCTAATTACATGTCGATCTTTAACCCATGACCTATACATGACGAATATCTTACAACTTACACCAATACTATTAGATTATAAGCTTTGAATGTTTATTAATTTTTCTAATCTTACCTGTTATAAATAAAATAAAAATATTTTTTTATTCAAATGCCTCCACCGATTTCTTTGGTTTCCTTTTCGCCAAACTAACGTACAGAACCAAAGGCCTCAACTGAAGTTGTCGTGCCATCACTCATCAGTGAAGCTCGGTAGAAAACTTCAGTAGTATATAATTTACTACTGGTCTTTAAATTGTCAAAGTTACCAAACTAATCCACTGTACATGACTGTCTTACATATCTCACCAATCAAGGAAAAACCATGTCCTACATGAAGAAGCATATCAACACAATCAACAAAAGAATGAGATTATATGAGCACAGGCTTCATCAACAAACAAAGATTATAAGGAGACTGAAAAAGAAGGTTGATAGTAGTGATGCTCCACCAGTTGAGCTCACTAAGGGGGAGAAGGAAAACATACAAAGCATGATAGATGAATCTATTGCAGCAGCAGCAACTTCTCTCCTCAATCTTAAAGAAACAAAGGTTGATGAAGGCCAGGCTAATGATGAAAGCCTAGAAAAGATGGATATTACTGATGAGGCTACTACTACTGCTCCTATGGAAGAACAAGTTCAACAAGAAGCATCAGTAGTAACTCCTACTACTACTGATGTCATAGCAGTAGTAAATCAAGAAGAGGCAGCAAACACTACTGATGCCCTATCAGTAGTAATTCCTGAAGACATACCAGTAGTAACTACCTTGGCTACTACTGATGATATTATTGAGCTGCCACCACTACTAGATCCTGCAGTAATAATTCCACCATCACCAACAACAAAGTCAAGACAATTGGTGGTGAAAGATATTGATGATGATATCAACTGGTTAGAAGTTGATGAATGCACTCTACCTCCACATCCCAAAATAATTCCCGTGTCACAAATACATACCTATGGTCACAAATTTAGAATTGAAGCAGCTCCAGATAAAAAGAGTGACAATTACATAGGAAAGGGAAAGGAAATTGCTGATGAAGACCAACCTAACAGAGCACAAGGTCATGAAATGGTCAACAAAATCAATTATGCTAAATCAGCCAAGCAGGATAGGTGGAAAGTAAAAAGGGCAAACTATTTGAAGAAGGTTGAAGCCTCTCTAGCCATTGAGAACAGAAAATTAGCAGAAAGGGCTAGAATACTAAGACAACCCTTCACAGAAATAAAACTGGCAGATATAGCTGACATATCAAAACTGCCACAATTTCAACACAAGGTCAAAACCAAACAAGTTGCAGAAACCAGAAAAGAATTACAACGAAGAGAACTACAAAAAATAAGGCAACTTGAATCTGAAACAATAGAACTTCTTGAAGCACAAGTACAAGAATGCAAAGAGCAGAAGGCTGATATGCTAGAACAATTTGCAGACAAGAAGAAAGAAATGGTCACATTCTTGAAGTCAAAAGTTCACAACACAAAGGCCTTTGGAAGAATGAAGTTGATCAATTTAATAGAGAAGTATTGTGTGGAGAAGAAGAAGGACCTTCTTGAACAAAAGATTAAAGAGAAGGACACCACAAAAATTGAACAGATAAACTCCAAAGAAATGAAAGAAAGAAAAACTATAACTGGTGATGTAACACCGCAAAATCTGAACCATTTATTTTTTACAACAAATACGGAAGCGTTTCAAAATTATATATGTATATAACTCGTTCTTCACAAGTTATAAAAAAACATAAGATGTATGATTTTACAAAAGTTAAATTTCCAAAACAGTGTTACTTAACATTACGGCTCGACATCATAATCATTTCTTTAAGTCTTGGTCAATCATTCCTAAACTTAAACTCCAAAAGACTCGTCCAACTACAACCTGTAAAAGATTCAACATAGTGGGGGATTAGCACAAAGCTAAGTGAATGAAAATATAACATTTTATATTGTCTAAGTACAACAATCTCGTTTCACAACCTTCACAGATTCACAATCTTTACGGATTCACAATCTTTACAGATTCACAATCTTTACAGATTCACAAATAACGAGAGGTCCGGCGGTTTTGCAGAACCTTACAACTGTTGTGGGCCTAACAACAGCTTACCGATAGCCCTTTACTCATTAGCAATGGTAAAGCTTCCTTAAGACACAACGAATATGCCAAGGTACAATTACCGTTATCTAACAGTAAACGAAAGCCCAGCCACCCAATCAAGCTGCCTCTATACTTTTTCATGTGCACATATCATTTTCCATGTGCACATATCATTCAATTAACACATAGCCAGTTAATTATCATTATACTATTAATACTGGTCCAGAAATAAGGGAGCAGTACGAACGGATCAGCACTAACTAAATCAGCACTAACTAAATCAGCACTAACTAAATCAGCACTAACTGATCAGCACTAACTGATCACCACTAACTGATCGGCACTAACGGGGTCAGAACTAACTGATCAGCACTAACTGATCAGCACTAACGGGGTCAGCACTAACCACTTTCAATTGCAACCAAAACCATTGCAATTTAAACAATACAAAGGTTATAAATCCACTCACCTTTGCCAAGTCTTTCGCCACTCAGTTGTCTAATATCACTGAGCCTCTTTTCCTTTTTCCTGATAGATCAAAACAATACCCGAGTTAATAACCATATCAAGAGTTGTATAAATTATACACACAACTTCAAAATCAACGTGTATGTCATTAACTTGCACTAACCAAAACATGTAATATCACTTTGACTTTACAAGTCAAAATTAAAAACTATTTGTACATTTATAACCATTTTGACCCAAATGGTTAAATAATATTAAACAACTTCAATGACCAACTAGTGTTTCTTTTCATACACCAAATTGGCCATTTTCTTGCATTATATCAAATACAACTACCATTTAACTTCTTTATAGTCAAAGTTAACATTTACATGACATGAACACATAACCCGATCAACACCTTATTTTTTTCATATCTTTATCAAACTCATTTTTACATACTTGTCCACTTTGACTTATTCATAACCAAAGTCTAATAACCACAATTGTATTTAGCTAATTTTAGTACCTAATACCCAAATGGTTCAAAATCAAACAATTGAGTTAATGATCATTTAACACTTTCATAATATGAACGTACTATTACCATATAATACACAACTAGTGTCACTAATAGGACTTTGACCTTTAAATGGGACAAAGAAACAATTTAATTCAACAAGATTATGGTCTTACGCCAATTTGCACTATATTATGATCATTATATGCAAACACTATCAATTCAAGACTAACTCATCAAATTAGGATACAATTGAGCATACTTCATAACTATCAATATCATCATGTTTTTATTAACCTAAGATACACATTCAAGAACACACAATTATCTTTTTTTTCCTAGTAGCAAGCTCAACACAAACATAATCAAATTCTAACTAAATTTTAACTTATCCACTCTAATATACAATTAAGAACCTAAATAACAATATTAAACCTAAGAATATTCCAAGATTAGGGTCACACCCATCATCCTTACCAAAATCACCTACCATGGTGATTTTAGTCACTTTCATCAATTCAATGTTCTAACAAGCATTTAAGCATACACTTAAACTACTAACATATAAAAACCATAAAGATTCATAATTTTGGCAATATAATAAGAAAACCCATCAAAATTAGAAACCCTAGTTCATACCTAGTGAAATCTACAAGAACAGAACATCAAAGATAAAATTTCTTACCTAAAACTTACTTTATATTTGAATATGCAGAGATGCTTGGTGAAAACTACGTTTTGATTCTCTAATTTCTTTAAAACTACAAAGACAAATATGTGTGGTGTGCGTGTTTTTACGTGACAGGAAGAAAGGAGAGAAAAATAAACATTTTCTAGCTTGACACACATACAATACGTGTCCTTTAAGAGATGGATCACAATTTCAGTTAACATAATATAATACTCTAAATATAATTCGTAGTTAATTAATTTAAAATCTCTAACTAAGTCGGTTTTCAACAACGAATATATATTTGGAACTTTGGTTCAAAAGTGAATCTAATGATATAAAAATCATTAAAATATTTTAATGTCAACTAATTTTAACCCCTTGGTTAAAATATCAATTAATTCAATTAAATTATATAAAATTTAAATAAATTAATAAATAATATTTATCACTAACCGAAAGTGATAAAATACTAGGCCGGGTTTCAGGGTGTTACAAATCTACCCCCCTTAAAAAGATTCCGTCCGCGGAATCTGATCACACTCAAACTAATCTATTAACAGTTTTTTTTTATCTTGGTCTTAACTCATCACATCAAAATAGTATCCACACAATGTTCTCATACCCACTTGATAACTCTAAATATTCCAACTACCTCAATTATTTCTTTTAAGTTATGAACTCATCGAACAAGTTGTGCAACGTTTATCATATTTCTTTTCTTTAAATCACCAATAAAGTCAAATTTAAGTACTACCAAGTATCGGTACCCAATATGATATTGATCAATTTTTGATCCTCTAAATTATCAAATCAATCTCTTTTTTTGTCAAAATTTTATTTCATCCTTACCTTCAAATTTGTTCTAATTCACATAAAATAGTTAGTTTCCCGTGATTTCTTATATCTCCAAAGCATAGGAAATAATGTTTTCTTTACTCATATAATAATAACCCATACAGTTCCTTCATTCTTCATTCTGTTTACATCATCACAATCATTTATGAAATCCACTTTGTCATACTTTTAGTCAATCCACTAACTCAAAACTATCTCAACTTGTTCCAAAATAAGTATTGTCTATAATTTCTTTATAAATCCAAGCATAGGCATTAACAACTTTTCTTCACTTTTAATATTCATAATCCTCTAATACATTCTAATCATCTTCTTTATAATAGTATACATCCTTTCGTGGTCTGCGTAAAACGATGCATCTCATATTAAGCAATAAGGTCTCCATAGTTTTAAGGCATAACAACAATTATAAATCGCAAGTGATGGTTAAAATTATCCTTCACATGTCTTTTAATAATCCAAAAACATAGTCAATCTCAAAGTTTCCTTATTTACGGTCACAACAATCATTTCAAAGTCTATAATTTTACATCTTGTTCACCATTCCATCGAAATTTCGCACACTTTTTATTCTCTAACTTTGTCTCGATACTCAAAATTCTCAATCACCACTATCAAAGTTACGGTCATAATCCACTAAATTTCAAATTATATCTTTCTTATGCAAAATTCGCATCAATTATCACATAATACAACGTCCAATCTCATCTTGTCCAACACTTCTCTCAAGTAATTTTCATAATTAAATTCAATTTTATAACATGTCGAGGATATCACCAATCTATCATTTACAAAACAACCCGGAATCGTCGCTAATCTAGGTTCATTAAGTCAATTTTTCATACTTCAATTCTAGATCGGCAGACATTTTATGCAAACTCATTATATAATCTTTCAGGTCATTCAGAAATCATTCAAATATCTATCATTATCTATCTTTCATATTTTACACTCATAGCAAAGGTAATAATAGATTCACATTTACGGAAGCGGTACATTCGGCCCTTACTCTACATGTCACTACATGTGATACGATAGGTCACGGTAAGAATTTCCTCTTTCTTAAACCAACCAATAGTCTTACTTAGACTATTCAACCAACGTCTATACTCACATCAATTTTAATTATAAGATTTATATTTCAGGAGTTTCAATAATTACCATTATACTCATATTGATCTGCAATCACATATATTGTGACTGAAGCCGACATATAACTCATCATCTTCACTCCTCGTGAAGCAAGGGAACAACCCAAACAGTTAATTTTAACTTATCACCAATTTACACAAAACATAAATGAGTTATCTACTCCAACATTGAATAACACGAACACTTAATGAGCAACTGACACCCTGCAAGTCACTATGTGTGACCCAACAGTCCACGGTAATGATTAACCATTCCCTTATTCTAATCACTAGTCTCACCCGGACCACTCAACACATACTTATGATTACATCAATTTTAGTTATAAGCATTTCATTCAGGAATTTTACAATATTTATTATCAAAATCAAATTCAACTTCAGTCTCAGATATTGTGACTGTAATTAAACACTAGCAATCATCTTCAATTCTCATGAAGTGAAGGAACACAAAATCAATTACTTTCAATATATCATATATTTGCACATAACATACTTAAGCAATTTACTCTAATATTACATGACATAATTAAGGTATTGAGTTTACCGAAAACATACCCGTAATATCATCAACAGCGACGGTAGCATCATCCGCCGTCATCCTGTAAGCTCCACTCCCAACTGAAATAGCATTCTTTCTCTTTTGTCTCGTAGATGACAATCCCCGACCACCCAGTCCTTGACCTATAACCACTTTCTTTTCTGTAGGACATTCAATCAATATGTACCTATCACTTTGACAATTCCACCACACACTACGAGGAAGTTCACAATTCTTTGCCATGTATCTGATCGTTCCACACCTAACACATCACATAATCAACTCGGTACCAGATCTTGAATGAGAAATTCTACAGTTATTTTACCATCAAACTCTTTGACTCAACACTATCTGTTTGTCTTTGATTTTGATTCCCTTGTCTCTGATTTTCCCTCCCTTTTCTATTTTGTCAGAATCCAAAATATTAATATTTTAATTTCTTTAATGACACGTTTTCCTTATTCTTTACATTTCAGGTTTTTAACATCATTCTCAACTGATTTGGACGTCATAAAAGCCCGAGACGAGGTACTGGCTAACCTAACTGTGCCCCTATACTCTGGAAACAACTCCAATAAGCTATCGTACCTGTGAAGTCTCATCGTATACCCACCATTATATAATTTCGACTTCTAATTAAACAATTTTATCAACTCAGCAACTGTCATACCCTCGGTCATCTGTAGTTTCATAAACTCTTTTCTGATTCGGACCATCATAAAATACTACGGTGTGATTCATAATGCTTGTCTTGAAAATGATTCCAAGTATTGTAATCCTTTAATTGTTTGTAAGTATATTATTGTTCCAATCCCATATGTGATGATGTGATAGAAATCTGATGTATCAACACTTCCAAGGTCAAGGGGGTCGGGTTCTCTGTATCCGCCATACCTGTAAACTCAATCACAACATCTCACAAATTTTTAGTTTAAAGCGTTAGTACCTAACATACTAACCTCTCACATACTAATCACACTTTCCTAATCCCCACACACTAGGAAAGTTTGACCAAACTTGAGCCAAGATTTGGGAATGCTACACCTAACTGTATACACACCGCCAAATCAAGGCTCTGATACCAAATTGTAACACCGCAAAATCTGAACCATTTTTTTTTTTTACAACAAATACGGAAGCGTTTCAAAATTATATATGTATATAACTCGTTCTTCACAAGTTATAAAAAAACATAAGATGTATGATTTTACAAAAGTTAAATTTCCAAAACAGTGTTACTTAATATTACGGCTCGACATCATAATCATTTCTTTAAGTCTTGGTCAATCATTCCTAAACTTAAACTCCAAAAGACTCGTCCAACTACAACCTGTAAAAGATTCAACATAGTGTGGGATTAGCACAAAGCTAAGTGAATGAAAATATAACATTTTATATTGTCTAAGTACAACAATCTCGTTTCACAACCTTCACAGATTCACAATCTTTACGGATTCACAATCTTTACAGATTCACAATCTTTACAGATTCACAAATAACGAGAGGTCCGGCGGTTTTGCAGAACCTTACAACTGTTGTGGGCCTAACAACAGCTTACCGATAGCCCTTTACTCATTAGCAATGGTAAGCTTCCTTAAGACACAACGAGTATGCCAAGGTACAATTACCGTTATCTAACAGTAAACGAAAGCCCAGCCACCCAGTCAAGCTGCCTCTATACTTTTTCATGTGCACATATCATTTTCCATGTGCACATATCATTCAATTAACACATAGCCAGTTAATTATCATTATACTATTAATACTGGTCCAGAATTAAGGGAGCAGTACGAACGGATCAGCACTAACTAAATCAGCACTAACTAAATCAGCACTAACTAAATCAGCACTAACTAAATCAGCACTAACGGATCAGCACTAACTGATCAATACTAACTGATCGGCACTAACGGGGTCAGAACTAACTGATCAGCACTAACGGGGTCAGCACTAACCACTTTCAGTTGCAACCAAAACCATTGCAATTTAAACAATACAAAGGTTATAAATCCACTCACCTTTGCCAAGTCTTTCGCCACTCAGTTGTCTAATATCACTGAGCCTCTTTTCCTTTTTCCTGGTAGATCAAAACAATACCCGAGTTAATAACCATATCAAGAATTGTATAAATTATACACACAACTTCAAAATCAACGTGTATGTCATTAACTTGCACTAACCAAAACATGTAATATCACTTTGACTTTACAAGTCAAAATTAAAAACTATTTGTACATTTATAACCATTTTGACCCAAATGGTTAAATAATAGTAAACAACTTCAATGACCAACTAGTGTTTCTTTTCATACACCAAATTGGCCATTTTCTTGCATTATATCAAATACAACTACCATTTAACTTCTTTATAGTCAAAGTTAACATTTACATGACATGAACACATAACCCGATCAACACCTTATTTTTTTCATATCTTTATCAAACTCATTTTTACATACTTGTCCACTTTGACTTATTCATAACCAAAGTCTAATAACCACAATTGTATTTAGCTAATTTTAGTACCTAATACCCAAATGGTTCAAAATCAAACAATTGAGTTAATGATCATTTAACACTTTCATAATATGAACGTACTATTACCATATAATACACAACTAGTGTCACTAATAGGACTTTGACCTTTAAATGGGACAAAGAAACAATTTAATTCAACAAGATTATGGTCTTACGCCAATTTGCACTATATTATGATCATTATATGCAAACACTATCAATTCAAGACTAACTCATCAAATTAGGATACAATTGAGCATACTTCATAACTATCAATATCATCATGTTTTTATTAACCTAAGATACACATTCAAGAACACACAATTATCTTTTTTTTCCTAGTAGCAAGCTCAACACAAACATAATCAAATTCTAACTAAATTTTAACTTATCCACTCTAATATACAATTAAGAACCTAAATAACAATATTAAACCTAAGAATATTCCAAGATTAGGGTCACACCCATCATCCTTACCAAAATCACCTACCATGGTGATTTTAGTCACTTTCATCAATTCAATGTTCTAACAAGCATTTAAGCATACACTTAAACTACTAACATATAAAAACCATAAAGATTCATAATTTTGGCAATATAATAAGAAAACCCATCAAAATTAGAAACCCTAGTTCATACCTAGTGAAATCTACAAGAACAGAACATCAAAGATAAAATTTCTTACCTAAAACTTACTTTATATTTGAATATGCAGAGATGCTTGGTGAAAACTACGTTTTGATTCTCTAATTTCTTTAAAAATACAAAGACAAATATGTGTGGTGTGCGTGTTTTTACGTGACAGGAAGAAAGGAGAGAAAAATAAATATTTTCTAGCTTGACACACATACAATACGTGTCCTTTAAGAGATGGATCACAATTTCAGTTAACATAATATAATACTCTAAATCTAATTCGTAGTTAGTTAATTTAAAATCTCTAACTAAGTCGGTTTTCAACAACGAAGATATATTTGGAACTTTGGTTCAAAAGTGAATCTAATGATATAAAAATCATTAAAATATTTTAATGTCAACTAATTTTAACCCCTTGGTTAAAATATCAATTAATTCAATTAAATTATATAAAATTTAAATAAATTAATAAATAATATTTATCACTAACCGAAAGTGATAAAATACTAGGCCGGGTTTCAGGGTGTTACAGGTGAAACATCTGGTGAACTCTCTTTAACTACAAGAAAAAGGAAGGCTGATCAATCTGAACTAGAACAACCAAAGAAGAAATTACAAATAGTTCAAGTTCATGATCTTCCTATTGATCCCCTAGAAAGCAATCCAATCATCAACTGGAGATGTATAGATGATGTGATTGAGATTGTTAGAGAAGATAAGGTCACTCAAAGATTTAGAGTTTGGAAACCTTTAGTCATGTCCCTAACCAGAAGTGACATAATCAAGATGTTGATTATTGGTAAACCAAGAATGACCAAGAAGACCTGGAAGAATTCAGCTGCAGGTTACATTACAGAAATGATTGATGCTGCTTTCTATCCAGATAAATATCCAGAGAAGTTTACAAATCCAGAGAATATTCAAGCCTGGAATGTGCTACCAACGGTCAACATGTACTTCTTTGAATATACAAGTAAGAAGTGTAATTTATTCCTATATGAAAAAGAGTATCCTCACTCTGAGAAGACTCTTTATCAAATTTGGTGCATGAACTTTATTAAACCTAATGATGTTGTGATGTTCCAAAACAAGTTAAATGAATTTGTGAAAAAGATCAGCAAATATATTATTGCACAAAGGAATAAAAGAAACCAACAAACTTTAGAAGGAGATCAAAGAAGAGCAAAACTGTTGGAAGAAAAAGAAAAGAAGAAGAAGATGTGAAAAAGAAACTTGATTGATTGAAAGAGAATCAATAAGTTTAGGGGGAGATTGTTAGAACAAATCACAGTTCAACTTATTACTGATGCTGCAGTTAGTACTGATCATGGTTACTACTGATGAAGATTATGGTTATTACTGATGGGCAGATACACTTGATACTGATGAGTTGATACTGGTGAAGACTATAACTAACTTACTACTGGTCATGCATAAAGAGAAGATACTATTGATCATTAGTAGTTACTACTGACGTTGGTTTTGGACTTACTACTGATTATCAGAGTTACTACTGATCATCACATTTACTACAGATGATGCATATTTACTACTGGTGATTGCAGTTACTACTGATACGCGTATTTGGAAGCAAATCAAGTCCGAGATCTTCGCAGAGTTAGTTATAGAATGTTATTCAATGTATATCTTTTATAATTCGATGTAAATCAAGTCCTAGAATAACTAGGGTAAATAATTAGGCTTCAAGGACTGCTATAAGTAGTTCCTTACGAATTGTAAACATACGTGTATATTGTTAATCAATAATATACATTGAAGCTTTTTGTGAATTACTGTGTTCTTAATATTATTGTTCATTGTTCATTCAATATACAGTATTCTATTGTTCTTAATATATTAATACAAGTGTTGATCCGCTTCAACTTCTTGTTATTAGTAGATCTGGGTTGACAATAACTTGTTTTGGTTATTCGATCCTAACATATAAAAAAACCACTAACCGCTTTAACTATAACTCATATTGATTACAACCAAAAAGGAAAAAGGAATTTTACAGAAGAAAAGTGGACTACTACAGTTCTCAGTCTTCTTTATGAACATTCATCTCTTTTCCGTTGATTCACAAGGGGGATGAAAAAACTCAGGTTGATTATTTCACAGTCTCAACTAATACTATACTGGTAGAATATGAGCATTATTCTCAGCTTAGATCCGCCATTGATGGAGTTTCACCACCATTTATCACCCATGGATGCCCTAAAGTTAATTAAAACAACAATATTAGATTTCGCCCAATATACACCATTAATTTACAAAATCTGGTGTTGAAACGTTTAAAAACATAGTAAATAAAATACAGGACTTACTTAAAACTTGGTCTGCAGATAATCGCCTAGATACATCCTTGCATAGCATCTTCCTCAACAGATCCTTCGCTTCCGGCGAAACAGATCTGAAAATCCGCGTCGGAAACCGTAAATTCCCTCGCATCACTGCTTCAAACGTCTCCGCCGGCGTATCTCCATAAAACGGAGGAACTCCGGCCAGCATTATGTACAAAATCACACCAGCGCTCCAAACATCTACCTTCTCATTATACTCTCTACCAGACAAAATCTCCGGCGCAACATAGTACGGCGTGCCAACAACTCCGGTCATCGTACGCCGCTCATTCATCCCATACCACTCAGCCGATCCAAAATCTGCCAATTTCAACTTTCCACTCGAATCAAACAATACATTATCCGGCTTGATATCGCGATGCGCAATGCCTAAACGATGACAATTACTAATCGACGACATCAAAGGAGAAAACACCGAAAACGCCTCCGATTCCGAGAACACTCCGCCATGTTCTGAAATCCGGTCGAAGAGATCCGGCGAGTCGCAGAGGTCAATAATCATATGAAGGTAATCATCGTCTTCGTAGAGATTGTAAATTTGAACAGTGTTAGGGTTTCCGCCAAGTATGTGAAGAATTTTAGGTTCTTTATCGATGCACTCACGATCGGTGGAATCAGTTAGCAGGCGTTTGTCGATGGACTTACAGGCGAAGGATTCACCGGAGACGGCGGAGAAGCACCGGTGGACGACGCCGAACCGACCTCGGCCGAGTTCTTGGCAGATTTGGTAGTCTTTGTTCAATCTGTCGCTCATGATAGATTTGTGTTAGTTAAGTTGGTTTACAGAGAAAGACGTGAAGCGGGGGTTTTAAAGGGAATTGGAGAGTAAAAAGGGGCCCGCGTAAAGGGCTTAAAAGAGGATATTCTATTTCTAGTTCGAGAAGGAGTCGACTATTTTCTCAAAGTATTCTAGTTCGAGAAGAACGCTAGCGGCTTGTGGAAACTTATATTTTCTCCATTCACACTTAAATTAGTTTTATAAAAAGTTAGTTATGAACTTATGATGCATGTGATACATCTTATTTTAATAAAATGTAAATTGATATTATATTATCATCCATTATAATTACAATTTAATATTATTAACAGCCTTAGTTGTTATATATGTATCTACGTATACCCATACTCCAGCAATTCGGAAACTGATGTCACTCAACATTAAATTTGACGTCACCACGCATGGGCACAATAACCGATTATTGGACATCTTTTTAAACGGCAACCACAAGCACTCGTTAATTTTACATCATTTTATTCGTACCGGAATTTAAATATCAACTTTATGTTTTATTCGTACCGGAATTTAAATATCAACTTTATTTCAAGTTTTTAAATGTAAATCAGATAGGAAACAAGGTTTGATGAGCACAAAATGTTTTATAAATAAAAAGATCTAATACACATAGCCTGTTAAAAAGAAGAAATCAACGTAAGTTTTACAATAAATTATACGATTATGCTAAACAATATATGTAGTGATTGAAGTAAAAACTAGAGTAAATTACGGTTTTTGTCCCTATGGTTTGGCCGTTTCTGCGTTTTTGTCCCTGTGGTTTTTTTTTCTGTTTTTTTGTCCCTGAGGTATGCAAATTGGCATATAATCACCCAACTTTTTAAAAAACTACCTTTTAGAACCGTTCATAAAAAATAATGGGACTCACACTCACTAACTATCTACTTTAACAAAAAGAAATTACCATTTTACAGTTACCTTTTACTATTAAACACTATTAATATCACTTTATTCAAAAGGTGTGAGTCTCATACCCAACTAATTATCCAATTAATTTAATTTAACATCATTATAATCTTTTATCTCAAAAATCATGAAACTCAAAATTTATCACTTATTTTGAATCAAAGAAGTATAGTAATCCTAAAACTTCTATCAAATATCATGTTTTCAAAAAGTTTAACATCTTTCAGATTGATTTTTATAACTTCCTTAGACTTACAATTTAGTTTACCTCTCTCCTCATCCATTAAGTGTAAATTATAATTATCATTATAAATCTCGTATGATCGGATATGGCTACAAAATAATTTGCTCTAATTAATTACAAAGATCCAAAATAATTTTAGGTGGCTTTGTTCAACATGTGTCAAATGCGCTATTGTCGGAAACTAAACCATAAGTAGATAATGACTTATATACCCTTATTATTTTATGTGAAGTTGGCCACCCTTAATAAAGTTTTCAATTCTATCAAAATATTTGTCTCAAAATAAAGTTCACATTTCTCAAATTAGAGGGACCCACTAAATAAAATAATATTATTACCATGTACTTCACCACTAACTATCTTTAAAAAACACTTTCTCTTTCCAAAATAACCTTATATTTTAATCAAAATTATTATCAAGACCCCACCACTAACTAACTCCTAAAAACTTGTGTCCAATTGAAATGGAAACTTTATTAAGGGACGGAGGGAGTATAAATTACTGCGTGATTATTACGGTCAACATGTCTCTGGACTCTGGTGTGGGCCATGGTGATCGCACCAAGGACTACAGTCTGCATGTCTGGTCACGATGCAAATGAAAAAAAAAAAAAAAAAGGCACGAGTGGAACCACATAAAGAAAATTAGCAACCGAAATCATGCAATTTGAGGGGAAGAAAATGAAGGTTGTAAATAAAGTGAGATGGTGGCATGACCATATAGTAAAGACTCAAACTTCAAAAACTATGGTGAATTTATGACTGAGGTAATGCCGTTTCTTAAGGCGCGAAGTGACGCGATATATGAAAAATTATATAAATAAAGATAGAAAAACATATAATTATAAATTTATAACATAGTTTATCAACCTTTTTTATTCATTTTCGGCATATTCAACGATTCTTATAACCAAATAAGTATATGTATATCGGGTCCATATAGTTCAGGTACTTTAATACGCCTAAAAACACAACAATATGAGCTAAGTTGGACCATAACATGGGTCAAACCTTAGCTCAAGCTTTGGACTATGACGAGTCGGCATAATCAAACTTTAAGTGTTAACGCATTATGACGGAGCTAAAGCGGTTTTTTTTAGAACTATTGAAAAAACCCACTTTTTAATTTTATTATTGAACGACCCAAAATTATCAAACCTTGCCACGGTTGACCTCCAACTCCACAAGTAAGCATTTTTTTGTCGCTTCTAAAAATTTCCTTCCATTGGAGACCAAATTTTACCATGACCACTATCCTTGTGATTAACTAGGGATTGAACTATGCTCTTTTGATAATTCATATACTACTTCCATGTCGATGAACTTTTCATTTTTGTCAGCTTCAAGATAAGAGATACATTTATAATTTATTTTATTTGATAAAGAAAATTGAGACCCATCATCCACTTATTTTCCACTCTAATCCATCTTAATCCTTGTTATAATTTTTAACCTAAAAACCATGAAACTCATAATGTATCAATAGAACTAATATTATGTTCTTTTACTTATTTCTGTATCAAATTAAACAATGTTACTATTATTATTTCTTTTTATCTTTTTCAAACTATAAAACCAAAACATATTTGCACGCTATTTCGTTTTAAACGTATGAACTCAAAATTTTATTAATCAACACATTTTTGTATTTTTCTTGTTTCAAGTCTTAAGATCATTAGTTGCACGGATCATTTCCCTTTTATATATACGCAACAATCATCAGAGAAAGATTACGAGTTGCTAACAAGATTGTCCATCAGAGAAACACTTTTGTGTGCTACTATTGATAACTCTCTTCACTTAAAGCAGGAAGCCCGAATTTTGCAATATGTTCTAATTCATAGTCGGGTATTTGTGGGGTCGGGAGATTCATTTTGGGCCTTTTTATAACGGTTTCGGGGTCGTTCATTTTGTTTGCTTGCAATATAGCTGCTTGAGCATCTTGTCTCTGCAATTTTGTTTCTTGCAACATCTTGTTTCCTCAAATGGGCCTCTTTATCGGCCCGTCTCTCTCCTTCCAAATCCTCAATCGTGGTCGGGAATTTCGGTTGCTCAACAACCGAGCTTTCGTCAGTAACGTCGTAAAATCCAGGTGGCGGTTTTTTCTCAAACGGGATTTCAGCATTATAATCGATCCCTTTTCTTACCCGTTTTCTATGCCTGCCACCAATTCCAGCTGCTTTCAATTCCCTCCTTTTTTGCAAAGAAGCAAGTCTTCTAGCTTCTTCCAACTGCTTCTCACGGGCCTTTCTTTTAGCCTTTTTGCCCCTGGTATTGGCTAAACGGGCCCAGGCTTCAGAAAGCATTTCCTTTTCATCTTCATCCATGTCAACCGGGTCGGGTCGGGCTGGCTTTAATTCCGGGTTCGGGTCGATCTCACCGGGCCGTAGCTTTTTCAGGTCATCACCGGGCTCATAATTTTATAAATTAGATATTTATATGTGAAAATTAAATAAATGGAATAATTTTAAATGCTTAATTTTTAGAAGATATCTATTTATCAAATTTCAAATAATGAAAAAAATAACATAAAATAAAACATATAAATAATTACAAACATGAAAATACTAGCTTATAACTCGTGATAAATCACGGGTTGCTTATAGAAATTTTCATAATATTTTACTTCTACAAGAATATTTTTTTGAAATTAGAAACTGTAAATATTACAATTTCAAAATTAAGGATAATTGAAGTTACCCGTTTTAAAAGAAAGAACTACTTGTGTAGCAAAAATAAGTTGGCAGACAAATTCATATTTTGATATTACCCAAATGAAAATGGTCAAATGGTCAATAAGAGATTTCGAGTCAGAAACATTTCAAGATAAAATGAAAAATTATTTGGTTTTCAATATGTTCTATTAAAACAAAGGAAATTTGAATGAATATAGCAAAAAATAAATACATATGGATTAGAAACATAATTAAAATGTAGAATTAATTCTCATAAAATTAATGAGTGGAGCAATTACCAGCGTTGAACGAAGACGAAAAACGCATGACATTTTAAAAATATTAAGCCTCACATGGCACAATCGACTAATTTTTAAAAAATAAAAAGGTATTTATGGATTTTAAAGAGAAAAATAAAGAAAATAGTTTTGATTTTGCAGATTGATGGTGAAACAACAAATACGATCAGCAAAAGTAAATAATTAAACTTTAGATCATTCATTTTAAAAACAATAATAGATTTAAATCAGGCTACCTTCAAAATCTTTGTTTTCTAGCATCTCTCATTGGCGGAGTAAGAACATGGCGGTACTCCTCATCCACATTTGGAACAGGATCATCTTCTTCTCTCACCATAATCATCTATCAAATTATACTTGTTCATGTGAGAATCATTTATCAAAAAAAAAAAAAAAAGGTTTTAAAATTAGAGACTGTTGATATTATAAGTTTTAAATTATATATAAAGATCAAATTTTGAAAGGTCGCTTTTTTAGCTAATCGAACTCTATAATTAATCTAAAAAAGATGAAGGTAAACTTAACAAAATCAAATAAAGCTTATTATATTGATGCATTTCAAGAATAAATTGATATAAATATACCAACAAAAATGTCTATTGGAAACTATCATAAACGAAAGAATTTGAATGAACTCTATGTATCAGATTATCACATTGTTAAAAAAATCAAGGGAGAAAGTTCAAAACCATCATCCCCAGTTATAATTGCTCAAAATTTCTATACCTTATTGCCAACACATGAAATCATAAATATTATAATAAAAATCTACCTATATAAAAACTGATTCGTGGAACCACAAATGACATTCAACATATATATAGTTTCGAAAGTTTTATTTGCACAATTTTAAATTATGAATGGGCGATTAACCCAAGTTCTGAACTGGAATCTCGACAATTTTGGTTACTATATATTTTAAATATAATTATAATATTTGATTTATTTTCTTAAATAAAGTTGGTTACCACATTCTTTAAATTTCTTGTTTCTAATATATTGTCTTAAATTATAAAGCATACCATATGTGTAACCGGAAAATATGGTAACCAAATTATTACCTTGTTTTGGTAATTCCATATTAATATTTTTAATTTCAATCCCTAATTCGAATTGCAAGTAGTATGAGGTGGCATCCCATGTGGCACTTGAATTATGACGTCATTATGACGTGGAAAGAGTGATGTGTCGAAATTTCAAAAACGCTCTCTTTTATTATATATATAGACTAGCCTATAACCCGTGATAAATCACGGGTGGCTTATAAAGATTTTCATAATGTTTTACTTTTAAAAGAATACTTTACTCACTGAAAATTTTCCAAATGTTCAGTAAATAAAAAACTAATGATGTTTATGGAAGAACAGATCAAGAAGAAGTATAAAAGAAAATTGGCATAAAGATATACTGACTTGTGATGAACAAACTGATGTAGAGCTGAAATCTTGTTTGCTGGTAATAAGTGAATGTACTTCAAAATCCCTACATAATGTTGTGTTTTTGTCTTTTAATCCTAAAAGAAAGGCATAAAAACTCCCCTTAAATTTTAATTTGTACATACACTACACAATGTTAAAGTCTTGATGATGCAAATATCAAATTTAAATAAGAAAACCAGTTCAAATACTTCACCAACTACAAGTTAATTTTTAAAAAAATCTCTTTTGTACTGATTATAATAACTTCCAGATTCAGTTTTAAAGAAATTGTTTCTGGTTTTAATACATTGACTTCTTCTTTCTTCATGTCTTCCTAATTGTTTGCCATGTTTAATGCTATGAAAATTGGTTGGTTTTTTGAAAATTAATGTTTATGCAAGTGATATCATGTAGTCACACAACATCAACATGGTAATAATTATAGGAAAAGTGGCTGGATTGGGTACCAAGCCAGTATTGTGCGCGAAAAACAGATCGGAAAACCCACCATCCCAATTTTCTTTCAAATAATTAGTGTGTTAAAGTAACAAAAGATTATGATATATCTCTATTTAGTAAAATGTATTAAAAGGTTTGTTGCATTAAATATACACTTTGGATAGATTCCGGCCCATTCAACCTATTTGACATGTTTCCTTTTTAGCTAATATCTATTACTTGTTTTTTCGCTCAATTAAAAAGTTATTTTTAAATTAAAGATAGTGAACATGGTACTTACTTGCTTCAATTTCTTTTTCTGTCTTGTTGTTCATGAGCTTTAATTATATTCAATATTTTTTACTTTAATTGAGTGCATCACTGTTTCAAAGAAGTATGGAAAAATGGCATACGCTGTTAAGTGTTAATATAAGCTTACATACATTTAACATTAATATTAACAACCTAAGACCCCAAACTTCACAGTGGAAGCGATCTCACTTATGTATCCGTGTTAAGGATTAGTAGCTTAGTAGACTAAGCTAATTTGCTAAGTAGCAGATTCATTTCCCTGACAAAGAAAGCCTTAATAAAGGACATGAGTCCATGACACATAATGAGATCAACATATAATAACTTTTCTCTAATAGATGAGTTAAAATCATGTATTTATTTATCTCACACATAAATTAATTGTCTTCCTAAAAACAAAATAATAATAATAATAATAATAAAATTAAATTTGCCTTGGCTGACTACATTGTTAACTCTCACATTCCATTTTCATGTCCTCTCTTTCTTTAGCCAATTCATCATTTTTCCTTTGATGTTCCACAATACCTACATGAAACAAAAAATAAGACACAGTTTTTGTCATGGCCGCCAAATATGCTTGAAGCGTTAAAGCTTTTTGGTAGTAAATTTGTTCCATATTAATATTTTTAATATTTTTAATTTCAATCCCTAATTCGAATTGCAAGTAGTATGAGGTGGCATCCCATGTGGCACTTGAATTATGACGTCATTATGACGTGGAAAGAGTGATGTGTCGAAATTTCAAAAACGCTCTCTTTTATTATATATAGAGATTCGTGGAACCACAAATGACATTCAACATATATATAGTTTCGAAAGTTTTATTTGCACAATTTTAAATTATGAGTGGGCGATTAACCCAAGTTCTGAACTGGAATCTCGACAATTTTGGTTACTATATATTTTAAATATAATTATAATATTTGATTTATTTTCTTAAATAAAAATGGTTACCACATTCTTTAAATTTCTTGTTTCTAATATATTGTCTTAAATTATAAAGCATACCATATGTGTAACCGGAAAATATGGTAACCAAATTATTACCTTGTTTTGGTAATTCCATATTAATATTTTTAATTTCAATCCCTAATTCGAATTGCAAGTAGTATGAGGTGGCATCCCATGTGGCACTTGAATTATGACGTCATTATGACGTGGAAAGAGTGATGTGTCGAAATTTCAAAAACGCTCTCTTTTATTATATATATAGATATAGATATAGATATTAACGAAAACGTAAAATTAATTTTAATTAGCTGAAATTATGAGGTGTTGGAGTACAATTAGGAAAGTAGAGGATTTAAGATTAAGGAGAAAATGTCATATGCATAAGAGATTAGATGTATCGACTAATTAATAGGTAAATGTCAAAAATTATAATCCTAATTGGTTATTGGATATGATATTTTATTATGTGGCGAGTTCTCAAACTCATCAGTAGCGCCACATTACCTTCATCTTTACTAACGAGTTACTGACAAGGGTGTGTTAACCATAACTCATCACTGAAGTCATCCCCACTTAAAAATATATCCCCTCCCCCTCACGTGGGGCTGCCGACGTGATGAAGAACTCATCCATGTGGGGATGAGTTGCTACTGAAGAGATGGAAGACGCGTTTGATGTCAATTATTGATGAGATGAAGACGCGTTTAAGCCTTAGTACATGCAAATATATTGAAATAATAAAGATACTTAGAAAAATGGGATAATTGCTTTTATATCCTTGTAAAACTCATAAATTATTTCTATATCCTTCTCCAATTCATAAATTATCTCTATGTCCTTATAAACTTTATAATTACCTTCACATCCTTCCAAACCTTAAAACTCACTTTTATGTCCAAAAACCTATTTTATAATTTATTAAATCGTGATAATATCAATAATACATTCAAATAAACATGATTTTTAATACATAATCAACAGATATATTGGATACTTATATAATAATTATTGATATTATAATGATTTAATAGTTATTAAAATATTTTTTTGGACATAAAAGTAAGTTTTAAAGATTTAGAAGGATATGGAGGCAATTACAAAGTTTAGAAGGACATAGAGATAATTTATGAACTTGAGAATGATATAAAAATAATTTATAAATTTTACAAGGATATAAAAGCAATTATCCCGAGAAAAATAGAAGTATGAGAGTGTAAAGACTTTAGTGTCAGTCACTCTCAATCAGTTGAGCATGTTTTTCTTTTTCTACATTCCCGTGAATAATTTACTGACAAAACCCTTCAGAGTTGATTAATAAAATCGAAGCTCGTTAAAAATGTTCGGAGTTCATTCTGCCAATTGTTAAAAGCTTAAAGGACGTAAAGTATAACTATTACAAAATTTAAGCGAAATTAAATTGTCACTTTGATTAAATTACATATTGAAACAATATACTTAATGGGTACACGCGTATGTGACACTAATTCACAAATAAGGATCTATAACAACATTAAATAACTTACACTTTAAAAATTAAAAAGAAAAAAAGAAAAACATTAGCATAAGAAACATGAATTCCTTGTTCTTGATGTGTCCCTATCTTCAAGGCCTCGAACAAATGACCTAATTGCCAAGTGTTCGGATGCATATGTCATGAAAGCTGCAAATATTAGACCTCCAACAACCATTAAACCTAACCTGTTGATGCAAAAAACATAAAATATAAGAAAGGTTGTAAAGAAAAACAGGTAAATAGGTATTTTCGCTACATAATCAGTATGAACCTGATCATCCAATAATGAAAAGCAGAAAATGTAATTACTTTGAAAAGAGAGCTGTAATTCCCATAATACAGGGAACTGAAGGGGTAGCAATGGCCAAAAACACCATTCCTAGACCATAATACCATGTTGCTGCATCACAAGACACTTGTCGCTGATGACCTACAAATCAAAATACTTCAAAATTTTATAACTAATCCAAATTAAGATAAATGATTTCTACTTTGATGAAAATTAGTTTTATTGGTATTGACTTTGAAATGTGAATTAAGAGAACATATATTGATAGATATAATTTCCCTTTACTTTCTTATTGTAAAATTGTTTATACAATTACCAAATTTAATATGAAATACAAAGATTGACTAAGAATATTAAAGAAAAAAAAGGAAGTATAAGTTGTATATTACTATATTAGTAATTCATAAAAGTGTCAGATGCATTATATGTAGTACAGATAAAAAAAAACAACCTAAATTACCTTTTTCGGAATCATAATCTAATGATCCAGCACGAGAAGATCCTCCTTGAGTTGCAACCATTTTTCCCCATTTATATATTAAATGCAAATAACTGCCAAAAAGAAGGAAAAAAACTGTAAAAGTCCACTCGTACACGAGGAGCAACCCGGTCCATGGTTTGACTTGATGAGGTACAACTGAACCACCAACTGCAAGTGCAACTATTGCAGCCAAGAAACAGAAGAAAATAGAAATCCCACCAAGAAAAGCTGGCACCTTTGCATGTGCACCATTTGAAAACTAAAATTGAAAAAAAGAATATATAAGTATGTTCGATAGAGATCAAATGGGAAAGATTTAGGGCGATGAGTCAAAATGTTTACTTATGGGTTGACCTGAAACCCTTTTATCAAAATTTTATAATTTTTGAGTAAATTACATAAATAGTCCTCATGGTTTGTAGGGAATTGGAATTTTCCTCAATTTGGAATTTGTAACACCAACAGTCCCTAAAGCAAGAAAGGCCGTTAATTTTTAGGGACCGTTGATGTGACAAGTTTCAAAATTAGGGGCTATTCGTGTAATAAGAAAAGTCAAGTGATGAAATCCAAAATTTTATAGAAACCACAAGGACTATGTATGTAATTTATTCTAAATTTTTATATAAAAAAGTGTCAAATTAGATAACATAAAATATATAATTTCAATGATGATCTACTTTTTTGAATTAAAGATTTTATACATTAAAAAAATAGTTTTAATCAACTCGGCCAGTTAACAAGTAAACGGGTTGAAATTACCAACTGTAATATTTAATAAAATATAATAAAAGGAAAAGAAAGTAAAAGAAAAGAACCTGTTGACTAGAAGTGATGGTAGATGTAGATACTGTAGAATATGACAGAGAACCCCCTGATCTAAATTTGTAATATATATGTCGGGCATGATCACATATAGAACGGGTCTGACCCAAACATGATAATAAATCAAAATTCAGATAATCATGATATAATATGATAAGAAAATATAAATAAAAATCTGAAAATTCCAACCTGAAGATAAGAACGGTAGTAACAGAAAAGTAACGTGAAAACTGGAAGCAGGAATAGAAATTTGACTAGAAATTCATCGTGAGGATTTCTGCCTCCTTTAGTTCCTGGAAGTGTTTCTTCTAATTCCTCTCTAATATTCTGAAATTAACAAAAAAGAAAACAATTTATTAAAAGGAAAACAAGTCAAATGGGTTGAAAGCCGCCTAAATTGTATTAATCTAATCATACAACCACCTAAATCGTTTTATTCAAAATAATTTATTACTATTTAATGCAATGATTATTTACAAAAACTGGACAAAAAGTCAAACGGGTCAACCTTACCTGCCACGCGTCTACAGGTTTGACAAGCCAATTAGTCCACCAATCCCATGGTTTAAGCGGGCCAAGTGTATAATGAATAACACGGAGTTCTTTCTCATCTACCATCCACTGCAAATTTAAAAAAAGATAAATTAATTCTTTTTTAAAAAACATAAAAATTTAAAACTGAATTAATAAACAAGAATTACCTTGTTAGCAAGCATATAAAGTCCAACATCTGCATTATAAAGAGTAGAAAGTCTTTCCATTTCTGGAACTGGTTTAGAGTTGACTTTTTCAAGAGAAATTTCAGGGTCAAACACACGCGCACTCTCAAATCCAGCATAATATGTGTTAAGAAAACCTTGGTCACCTAAAAAGTTACAACAAAATGTTAATATCCCGTACAAATACGTATAGAGATAATGATAATAATATACCTCCAGTATAAGAATACAATGTTGACACTTTGCTAACCATATCCTTAAAAAGCTCCTCAGATGGTTCAACTACCATAACACCCGAATTAAGCCTCTCAGAATGCTTTAAATTGGCACAAAATTTCCCACATTTGAATAAATCATCGATATTTTTAACCACAATTGTATCAGCATCAAGGTACACCACTGCATAATTCAGAATATTTCAGTTGACAAATTTAAGATACAGTATAAAAGCAAACATTGAATATTATAAAGATTCTCCATATTCTACTAAATACGTATTAAACACAGTGACAATAGTATCACCTTTTTTGTAATCAGTCATGTTAAATATCTTGAGCTTTGTATAGACACCCCAAAACCTCGTTGGTCTCACTTGATTAGGGTTTTCCAAAAGACTGATCGGTGTCACAATCCAGCCATCAGCCTGCACAGATGATTCCAAAAATATAATAATATGATTAACTCATAAATAATGTCAAAGCTACAAAACCCTAGTTCATGTTGCACATATCAGATTTCATGTTCCCAAACAATAACTTTTTTTGTTCTTCTTTTTAACTCAAGGCTCTAGTTTGAACCAATTTGTTCTAGAATCCAAAACATTAATCACATAAAAAAAACTTTCGATCTTCAATTATGTTCTATAATCAAATAAGAAAGATGAGATTCATAGGTAAAAGCTGTTCAATTAGTAACTACAGAATCTATGACTTCAAGAAACCATAGATTAATACTCTTATTGCAAATTAACTTATATAAATTGAAGGAAAAGATCAGATGATACCAAGTAAAGGAAAAGATCAGATGATACCTTAAGGAGCTTTTTAGCGTAGTTTGAAACACCGTCAGACACCAAAACGACCATATCTCTTTCCGTTTTGGTATCCCGAATTGACTTGCCAAGAACACGAACTCCAAGCACGAATTCATCACCATATAAAAGAGTTACATACGCTTCTTTAGACGGTCCAGAAGCAGGAGCTGCTTGTACAATCTGATTCAGAGCTAATAAAGTTATCAATCCAAACCCTAATCTCGAAATCAGACTCAATTTCATCGTCTCTGAGTCTAATCTAAGAGAAATTGCAAGATATGGAAAGCGGATTAGCAACGAATTTACAGATGTGACCAATCCAGAATCATGTGAATTAAGTTATCGGAGGCTGTATATTATGGATTTTGTGAGGGTTTATGACAGGATTTCAATAAATGAGTTGAAAAAGTTCGCCGTTTTGATTTTGGTATTTTCTAGTCGAATGCGACTGGGAAAAGCGTCAAAATTGGCAACTCCGTTGTTTTCTCGGATGTTGGTTTTACAGGTCAATAGATGGTGTCTTGTGTTGCATCACGATCTGATCTGGTTTTCACGTGCCTAATAATGTACTTTCCCCCCAAAAAATAGCATGTATTTTACATTATACATTTACTAATAATTTTTTTTTAATTTTTTTTACTAGTATTGTATGTTAAATAATGATAATGATTTACTAGTATTGTACTCATGTTTTAGATATTTTAATAGTTTTTAAAGGTGATCCATGATTATGCAAGGGAAGAAAGAGATTACTTTGTATCAACTTTCCATTTTAATGATTCAATTTTATGAATAGAATGAATTCTAATTAATTAGTAAAGTTATAAGTGTAATAGCTAAGAGAAATAATATTGTTATTTATTATTTATGTCTACTTATATATTTATTCTTTTGATCAAGACAATTGTTAAAATCAGTGTATTATTTGTGTCCATAACTTACCTACTAAGAGAATGCTCGATGATGATGATGATGATGATGATGATGATCATGATGATGATGCAGTTAGGCTGTGAGTATTGCTAATCAGTCTATGCAGGGTCAGTCCAATAAGTTTTTGGGCCCTGGGTAAAATTATAAAAATGAGCCCCTCTAAAGTAATTTTTTTCCAAATAACTTAAAAATATTCGCCAAATGATAAGTGACGCCCCAATCCCCAAGTTAAATGTCCGGATTGAACCTTGTAGTCTGCATATTTTCAAATTTCAATATTCCGTTAGACTTACCTTCATTCAAATGAGTTTACACATATGTATACATGGGTTGATTTTCCGAAAGTAGGCTCCTAAATTTTGTGGACCCTGGGCGACCGTCCTTGTCGCCCATGCCCAGGGACGGCCCTGAGCCTATGGGTGGTGGTGGTGACAGCGGTAAGTGTTCATAACTAAAAAGAAGAAAGAGATGGTGATGGGGGAGGAGATGATGAAGATGTGTGGCAAAATAATTTAAACAATATAACAAGATCTAACAAGAAATTTAGAAATTATGTGGAATTTAGATAATTAGAAGTTTAAATTTTAGAACTGGAAAGAAGTTGCCGGTTAAGGGCTGGTTAGTCCGGTCTTCGGGCACACAAAACACAAAATGGAAGAAACTATAATCACTGAGTTTTAATCTTTATCAACATAAATTTATTACTAAATAAATTATAAAATTCAATCATGAAGCTAAAAGCTAAAAGCTAAAACAAAGATATATAATCAAAGTAATACATGGAGCAACTCCATATACAGCAGTCTATAACATAAGTTTTGTTAACCTTTGAAAGATGGAAGAATGAATCAAAGTCGTACACAAGTTTCGCCTAAATAAATCAGCATTATGATATATAGTAGCACATACATTGTCAATCAAACACAAAAGTGCAACCAAAAAAAGTATATTGTATCCCACGTGCTTAAAAACCATAAGAGTGAATCCAACACGTGTGGCTTATATTTTTAAATAAACAACACTCAAATACTTTAAACTCTCAAAAAAAAATGTCTTTCATTGCAACCTCAAAACGCTACCCAACAACAATTCCATCAAGACATGTTCCTTTTTTATCCAAATTTCCTGGTGAAGAAAATAAAAAACAAAAAATTATACCAATACTATTTCACATAATTATTAATATATCAACATGAAATACATACCAGATGAGATGAGATCAATCATCAACTTCAGCTCTGATCTCCTTCTGCAATTCCTCCTTATAATCCTCGAAAGTTCCATCAAATTTCTCCACACTTCCATTATCAACAACCCAAATTTCACTTTTCTCTTCATCATCACAAACCCGTGAAATTAACCGAGAATCATGGCTCACAAGAACAACACCACCCGTGAATTCTTCAAGTGCATCTGCAAGTGCATCAATACTCTGCATATCCAAATGATTTGTCGGTTCATCAAGCAACAAAATGTGCGGTTTCGACATCGATATTGAAGTGAACACAACACGGGCCTTTTGCCCGCCCGATAATTTTGCAATCGGGGTTAAATGATTATGGCTCGGGAGCCCGAATTTACCCAATTTGGCCCGAACCGCTTCTTGTTTACTAAACCCTTCTTGATCCGGATGAAGACGAAGAAGATATTGCACGGGTGTTTCACCCATGGTCAACAAGTCAACAAAATGTTGGGAATATCGCCCGATTCTCAGCTTTTGACTTCTTCTTACTTCACCTTCTGTCGGGTTTAAATCACCAGCTAAAAGATTTAATAATGTTGACTTTCCAGCCCCATTCGGGCCCACAATTGCCACCCGTGTACCCATATCGATCCCAACATCAACATCACTTAACCTAAAATCTTCTCTTTCTGGATAACTGAAACTAACTTCAATTAACTGTAATAACGGTGGTGTTAATTCAGTTGGTTCGGGAAAATGAAACTCAACTGTATAATCTCTCCACTTTTGTGGGGCCTCTTGGATTTCTTCATCTTCATCAGCTTTTCCCTTTGACTTTTTCTTCGCTTCTTTGACCGCAAATTTAGCCTTTTCTTTGACTTTTTCTTGCTGTTTCTGATTTCCAGCCCGTTTAGCAGCTTTCACTTGCTTATCATAAGTTTCAAACTTTTTATTCATTTCTTTACGACGTTGCTCGTACCCGCTTTCAAAATCATCGAAATTTCCACGATACATATGAAGTTTTAAATCATGAAGATGAATTATTTCATTACAAACAGTATTTAAAAAATCCCGATCGTGAGAAACAACAACTAGGGTTTTCTTCCATCTGCATAAATATTCTTCTAACCATAAAACAGCTCTAAGATCCAAATGATTAGTTGGTTCATCCAATAACAATAAAGTCGGTTGCACAAAAAGTGCACGGGCCAACGAAATCCTCATTCTCCAACCACCACTAAACGAACGGGTCGCACGGGTTTGCATAACTTTTGTAAACCCTAAACCCGCAAGAATCTTTGAAGCTTGGGCTTCTGCAGCATCAGAGCCCATTATCTGCAATTTATCATATAATTCAGCAAGTTTCTCACCTGCATCACCATTTTCATCATTTTCATTTCCATTTTCGCCCTCAGGTGTTTCCAACAATGAAGCAACTTCTTGTCTTAACTTGACAAGTGCTTCATTTGCTGACACAACAGCTTCAAGGGCAGTTCGGTCATCACCAACAATTTCTTGCTCAACTAATAAAACATCAATGTTTTTAGGTACAGGAATTTTCCTCCATGCAAGAAGCTTTAAAAGTGTTGACTTCCCTTTCCCGTTGGGTCCCACCAAACCGTACCGTTTTCCATGAGATATTTTCACAGATGCATTTTTCAATAATTCTTTACCACGTGCAGAAACTGAGAAATTATCAACTGTAATATCTTTCACATTTGCATCAGCATCATCTTGACCATCGAGTACTGCTGCCCGAGAACCAATCACAACCGTAAATGCATCATGATCATCTTTCATAGCTTCTTGTTTTGCAAGTTCAACTGCTTGTGCAGCAATCATATCTTTTTTCTCTCGTTTTTTTATTTCTTTCTCGGTTATTGATATTTCAAGATTCTTATCATTAGCTCTCTCTTTTCTGCTAGGTTTTTTAATTCCTCCTTTTTGGTTTTCATCATCTTCAGATAGATATTCAACTTCATCTTCATCATCTGAAGGAGGAAGATCAATGTCTGCATATGAGGTTTGTACCTTTGGGGCTGCTTTTGGTTTGGGGTTTCTGGCTGTTGAGGTTGAGGTGGTTACTTTTTTAGTCTTATCTGGTTTCTGGTCCATGCTGGCAAGCATTGCTGAGACTGATAGTTTTTCTTTTTTTCCTTCTTTGTTGGCTTGTTTACTCTTTTCTCCACCTTCATCGGTTTTTTTCTTCCCCATTGTTGGATTAATGACCTGTGACAGACCTATATACAAGATAGAAAAAACTAAAATTATACAAGCCCTAAAATATAACTAACTCCATCTTATTCAAATTTAATGACAAGTACTTCTAACAATAACTAATATAAATTATTTCAAAAAACTAACAGGCCAACCGCCAACCTAAGATAATAACAATAGTAACTACAAAAACCAGGAAGAGAGACAACTATTCTAGCCATTCACTCATTAAAAATAAAAAGATATTCAAATAACTTTTTGTATATATACAAAACCGTAACAAGGGGTTCATCGCGGTGCCTGTTACATTGAAGGATATATCTCAAAAAGACAAACTTTAGGTGATTCAAAACTATTGGGTAAGTAGAAACAATGGCTTATTTAATATTTTACTCTAACTCATTATAACAAGTGTTTTTCTCACAATTTACTTAACCAGATCTCTGTTACTATTGTGATGCCTATGATCAAATTACTACATAACTCATTCTCATCATCTGAATTACATACTACACACACGAAAACTGAACATATAGAGATGAGACTTTCTTTTAGGGTTGTAAATGACTACCAGAGGCTTTCACTTTAAATTTAAAATTTAATATAGAAGTGCCAAAACTATATCAAATTACGAACATACACTAGATGTTTCTATCAAGTTTTCAATCCCAAAAATCACGAAAATGATTGTATCAATCTTCAATCTGAATCAGTAACATGTTTGACATCGCTAAAATCAGTAAGTAAATTCTCATAATACGAAGCATAACCGAATCAGTGATAAACCCAAAAACACGAGCAAAATATAGTGGGTAAATTCGATAAGTTGGGCGAACAAGTCGACAGATATACAGATTGAAAGATGAAATAGAATCGATGTAGTACCTGAGTTGATTGATTTCTGGAGAAAATATCGAGAAATTGAGAAAGAAGTTAGGGTTTTGGTTTCGTAACGTAAGCCAACTATCCGCGTTAGAGATCTGTGGTCTTTTGTGGTTGTACCACCGACCAAAAAGTTTTCCATCATTCGCTCGTTTAGTCAGTTCGGGCTCGGGCTCAAGCTCGGGTTTGGGTTTGGGTTTGGGTAGCCTGTTGTGAAAAGAAAAAAGAAAAGAAAAAAGAAAAGAAAAAAGAAAAAGAAATAGGAAATTCGTAAACTAATCAAGAGCCAAGGAAGCCCTAGAAGCTTGAAGCTTCATCGTTTTTCTATCGCAGGAGAACTTCACCAGCGTGCAGAAGATATTGAATCGATTTCATACCATTTCCACACAAATCGAAATCAGTTTGTCAAATTCAGATGAAAACGAAGCGTGAAGATGTTGAAAACGCTACAGACAGTGAAGAACAACAATCGAAGAAGCAGAAATTAATCGAAAGATCTTCCCAATCGCCACCTCAACTTGGATTCGATAATGCTCTGCTTCCACTTGCAACATACGAAGATGAAGAGGAAGAAGATGACGAACTTGATGGTAAGAAATTGGAGATAAACGGTCTTAATACTCACGAGGAAGAAGACGACGAAGAAGATGAAGATCGTAATAATGGATTTGGTGCAGGGAGGCGTAATAGGACGATTGAAATCCGTAGAGATTGTCCTTACCTTGATACCGTTAATCGCCAGGTATTTCCTTAACCCATTCCTCATTTCTGTGAATTGTGATTTTTTATTGAAGATTTGGGACATGTAGTTATTAGCCAATGTTTAATTCCAGAGTTATATTCTAATAGTAAATAGGTGTAGTTAAGAATTTTGTGTAAAACTGTATTATAGATTTAATACTTCACATATCACACAAGTAGGGTTCAGGATTCCATATTTTAGTTATGTCCACTTAATTTTGCTTCCTAGGCTTTAAGCAACTTCCAACTCTTCGATTAGCAACTAATTGCTAATTATATTTACTCAAAACTAAGACAGGATTGATGGATTTTTGTCAATATGGAGGTAAGCTTTCTGGAGTAATTAGACATTCGAAAGAAAAGTAATTGAATCACTAACATAGTTTTAAATCTGTAAAATGATGGGATTTTAATGAAGCCATTTATCTTTTGCAGGTTTTGGATTTTGACTTTGAAAGATTCTGTTCGGTATCCCTATCAAATTTGAATGTGTATGCATGTTTAGTATGCGGTAAGTATTTTCAAGGAAGAGGACAAAAGTCACATGCATATACTCATAGCCTTGAAGCAGGACACCATGTTTACATCAATCTTCGAACAGAAAAAGTTTATTGTCTCCCTGATGGTTATGAAATCAATGATTCTTCATTAGATGATATCCGACATGTTTTGAACCCAAGGTATGCTTTTATCATATAAATTTCCATTTAATTATGAATAATGTTAAAATGATTATTGTTATAGGTTTAGCCGAGACCAAGTTTTGCAACTGGATAAAAATAGACAATGGTCAAGAGCTCTTGATGGATCTGATTATCTTCCTGGAATGGTAGTTCATTATTTTTATTTTCACTTTGCTATAAGTATTAAAAATGTAATATTATGTTTTATTTTTTATGATTGATTAGGTGGGACTAAACAACATTAAGGAAACTGATTTTGTTAATGTTACAATTCAATCTCTAATGCGAGTGACTCCTTTGAGAAACTTTTTTCTCATTCCTGAAAATTACAGTCACAGTAAATCTGTGCTTGTTCACCGGTTTGGTGAACTCACAAGGAAAATATGGCATGCAAGAAACTTCAAAGGACAGGTTTATAATTTATATCATACTTAATTATAATCTTTTGACTTATTATATTAAGTATTACCTAATCATACTTTACTTCTTTGTAGGTGAGTCCTCACGAATTTTTGCAAGCGGTTATGAAAGCTAGTAAAAAACGATTCCGTATTGGAGCACAATCTGATCCTGTTGAGTTTATGTCATGGCTTCTTAATACCCTCCATACACACCTTAAAACTTCAAAGACAAAAACCACCATTATCCATCAGTGTTTTCAGGTATCACTTCTTTTATACAAGCCCTTTTTTTTAATTCATTTATTTACTAGTAAATTGCGTAAATCGTCCTTGTGGTTCGTATGAAATTGCGGATTTCGTCCTTCAACTTTCTTTCATTGCAGCCTTGTAACATCAAAGGTCCCTACTTTTGAAAATTTGAACATCAACGCTCCCTAATATAAAAAATTGTAACATGTCCCTAAAAATGAACGACCTCTTTTGCGTTAGGGACCGTTATCGTTACAAGTTTCGAAATTTGGGGACTATGCGTGAAACAGAGGAAGTCGAGGGACCAAGTTTGTAATTTCATACAAACCACAGGGACGATTTATGCTTTTGTTCATTTACTTATATATAATAAAAACGGTGGTTTAGGGAGAATTGGAGGTTGTGAAAGAGATTAATGGAACTGAAACTGAAACCAGTAGAATGCCGTTCTTGATGCTTGGATTGGATTTACCACCGCCACCACTTTTCAAAGACGTGATGGAGAAAAACATTATTCCTCAGGTAATTAATATGTCTGAATATTTTCAACAGTTGACTTTTTGTGTTGACTTTGACTTAGAATAATGGTTGTGTAGGTCCCGCTTTTTAACATACTAAAGAAATTCGATGGGGAGGCAGTTACGGAAGTTGTGCGCCCTCGTATAGCCAGGATGAAATATCGCGTTACAAGGCTTCCAAAATATCTTATTCTGCACATGCGTCGTTTTACAAAGAATAATTTCTTTGTGGAGAAAAATCCTACCCTTGGTAAGTTGTTATGTTTTGGGTTAATTATGTTTTAGTCCTCTAACTTTCATTGATTTGACGTTTTAACCTTTTTTTACTATTGTTTTATTACTTTTTCAGTTAACTTTCCTGTGAAGAACCTGGAGTTGAAGGATTACATACCTTTACCTACACCAGCAGCATCTAAATCTGAAGAAAAAGTGCGATCTAAATACGATTTAATTGCAAATATTGTTCATGATGGTAAACCAGGTGAAGGATCATACAGGGTGTTTGTTCAACGCAAGTCTGAAGAACTCTGGTGGGCCCCTGCACTTTTAACTAACTTTATTTATGGATTTAATTCTTGTGTTTATATATTTTTTTTTCTTTTTTTTAGGTATGAGATGCAGGATCTTCATGTTGCAGAAACACTTCCACAAATGGTTGCACTTTCTGAGACTTATATGCAGATATATGAGCAACAACAGCAGTTGGACTGATCTGCTAAGATTTTATGGTTATAGTTTTGAGTAAATTTAATAACAATATTTGCTTTGTGGCAACTCAAAGAGATGAATTTGTTTATCTTCTGTTATGGTTTTTGAGTTGAGATCTTTTGAATTGCTTGACTTGATGTTGTATCGAAATTAGCAATAGGGTGGTTGTTTAATGAAGTTTGCTTTATTATACGCAAAGCAACGGATAATTATCTGCTTCATTTTCATTGAATATTCGATTTAAATTAAATACGTTGATGTTAACTGATTCATGTTACATGTTCTTACAGGTTCTTCGATGTACAAGTACAACATAAATACTTAAGATTTCGTATGATTTAAATTTTTAGACTTTGTGAGTGAAAATTTAATTTCTATTGAAAAGAAAGTAGGAATGAGGTGCAAATGGTGGAATAGTATAATCAACTATTCAACTAACTTGAACATAACAAAATTTGTTTTCTTTTTGCTTTTCAGAAAAAAAAAGTAAAATTTGAAGTCATAACAAAATTTATCTTAATTGATCTCATGAGCTGTCATTTATAAAATTCATATTTCAAAACTCAAAATGATATCTTACTACTATATAAAGCATTTAGGCCTACCCCATTAGGCAAGTTTAAGGAGCTCCTTAAACTTGATTTTAAGGACCTTTCCACTTTTGTTTGTTAGTTCTCTACCTTAAAAAAAAAAATCGCGGCTAATAAGATTCGAACCCAAGACCTCTCCTAACTTATCACTATGTGTTAACCACTTGCTATACATTACACTTTGGTAACACCACCCACACTTAATAACAAAAGTCTGTTACTCGAAAACCATTTTACTCAATAACATTAAATATACGACGCTGTAAATCATCAACTCTTACCAAAATCCACATTTCCGTTTAATTATTTATTTCTAGCAACAATTATTACCGTGTAAACGAACAACACTTGCTCGCCACGAAATATAGTTTCTGGGTACCCGCCGCCGCATTGCGCGGGTACCCTGCTAGTACTAGAAATATTCAATGGTAATTACGCATGACAGCATGAGAAACGTTACTTTGACTTTTACGTTAAGGTTACATTCAACCATTGACCATTGTTATCCGAGGACAAATAAGCATTGTCATGGAATCCGCCCGTTATTTTAGCCTTTTGTAATCCCTTTCCATTCTTTACAACTCTAAATGAATAGTAACTTGGCATGAAAAATGTATAACAGATGCAATTTATTGCTTAAAAGCAAAAGTAACATCAAATTTATTGTATTTAAAACACAAGCACTAAATATGTGTATGCTTGTTTATATATACACACACATATGTATGCGCAAGAGAGAAACATAGAAAGAAAGATGAGGAATACACAGCACACTATAGTTTTATTCATGATGATGTTTGTACTCATTTCATCTGGTAAAATCTCTTTTAAGATTTCTCACGAGTATTTACTTATTTGATTTGTTATATTTTGAACTTTAATATTTATATATTTGATGTAGTAGTTAAATTATGTGTATTATATGTGTGAAGGGATGATGATGGGGACAACGGCAGTTCGACCGGCTCTACCAAATTGCATAGTTACCCGAGATTGTGCGCCACTTTGTGTTGGTTGTGGGTTTTGTGCTTGCTTTGCAGGAACATGTTTTCGTGGGTGTCCTGGGCCCCCGGGTCTAAATAACGTTAATGGTCACTTGTAACGAGGCTTTTAGGGATTGTATTTTACCATATCCAATTATCATTTAATTTTATGTTACCCAAGAAATTAATATATACTCGTACTTACGTTTTTTAAAATAGCAGGGTGAAAACTTAATGATTAATAACTGAATTCTAATCCTAATTGCATATGGAAATAACCGAATTCTCAAGACCATCGTATCAATACACATATCTTCGACCTAATTTTAGCATATGGAATCCAAACTTAATGATAATAACCGAAGTCTAATCCCAACTGCATTATAAGTTAATATTTAACAAAATGTGGAATATATTTTCATAGTAAAAACAGCAAAATAGTTGGGTTTCACTAAAAAATGGAAGCACCCACCTTAACCCCATTATATATAATTTACATATTTTGAGTTAATTGATTTGTTTCTTTTACAACCGTCTGATTGTGCATAGTGGTAAGAGCTCTTGAATGACTTTATAAAGGTCATGGATCCGATCCCTTTACTAGATAGCTAAAGCTAGATTCGGAAACGGGCACGACAACGGTTCGGTCGCGTACATCACAGGCAAATCTCGGTCACCCAGGATAGCCTATTATAATGAGAATACCCTTTCAATTAAGAATTAAGCTTTGTGTCTGTTCCACCAAATATAATTCCCACTTAACAACCAATATCACGTACAGGCTTATGATCTTTAAAACTGCTTTGTAATGACCTGTAATCAATTTTCCACCCTGATGATTAGAAACTTAATAGATTCTAACCACATCAAACGACCAATTATAACCTATAGCAATAGAGATCTTTGTGGAAACCTATAAGTTAAATTAACATTAACATTTACACTTTCATAGTATTAGTGTTATCTGTGATCAACAATCGATTGGCTGTTCATCAACTTATATTGTGTTAGAGCGTTGTTTTTTTTTTTTTGGAAACAGCTTTCATTAAAAAACAAACAACTAGCCCAAAGCTAGACGAACATACAAGAATCTAACAATTACAAGGTAAAATGAGCCATTCGTCCCAACTAACTCTAAATTTGGGGCGACGATTACAAATCCATAAAAACGACACCTCTTTAATAGAATCAACAATATTATTTCTCCGAGTATCACCGTTATTAAACGTGATAGCATTTCGATGTCGCCACAAAATCCAAATAACCGTAAACACCACCGCTTCCACTATCACTTTCACCTTCGAATTCATAGTGCTTGCATCCAAAGTATAAAGAAAATCATCTAAATTCTCGACATGAAGATCAACAACTTGTAACCAATTTCCAATCGCCCGCCATACACTTTTCGTTACTTCACAACTCCAGAAGATATGATCCGTATTCTCGACCCCATCCCCACACATAACACACTTCAAATTTTCAAGCATAATACCTTTCATTAACAAATTTACTTTAGAAGAAATACGGTTTAGTAGTACCTTCCAAACCAAGATATTCACTTTCCGAGGCACTAACGGGTTCCACCTTGTACTTACCAACGACGACGGAAGTACCAAATTGTCAAGCCATATTCTCGTACTTTTAACTTCATAGACCCCTTCATTCCCGATATCCCAAGTCCACCTATCCGGCTCATTAGAAAGTGTGTTCCCTTCTAATAACCTAGTCAATTCTTCAACCCGAGCCTCTTCTCTCCCCCCTCTAATCTCCCGCGTCCACTCCCACCGCACCCTATTCTCCCGGAACCGATCAGCAACCAAAACGTCCTTCTCAACCTCTAGTAAAAAAATTCTCGGAAATCTATTTGCCAATGCAGTCGACCCTACCCACACATCTTTCCAAAACCTAGTCCTTTGCCCATTGCCGACCTTCTTCTTCAAATGAGATATAATATCTATACCATTGTTTTTGAACCTCTTCAATAATTTGATAATCTGCGCCCAAGGAGTCTTGCCTAGTCGGTTCGGATTATTTAGATCCATAGCTCCGTAATCACCATAAATAGATTTAATAACCGTTACCCACAAACTACTTTCATTATTAACGAACCGCCAAATCCATTTGATTACTAAAGCAATATTAAAAGCATATAAACTCCCTATATCAAGACCCCCGTTTTGTTTCGAGGCCAAAACCGTGTCCCAATTCACCCAATGAATCTTCTTTTTAAGCTCGGTTCCTCCCCAAAAAAAGGAAGCTCTCAACTTCTCTAACGTGTTAGCCACGCCCTTTGGCATGACAAAGAGAGACATATAATAAATACCCATACCTCCTAGCACCGTTTTTAAAAGTAAAGATCTACCCCCAACCGAGAGGGTATTAACCTTCCAACCCGAAAGCTTTTGCTTAAATTTATCAATCAAGGGATCCCAATTTTTCTTTCTAGTCATACACGCCCCTACCGGAAGACCTAAATAAATAAACGGTAATTTCCCCGGACACACACCAATTAAATCCGCCATATTCTTCACTTCCCCCTCCGAAATTCCAACTAGAGCCTTAGGATATGTTCTAAAACCTGTATCCCATTTAATTCCCACTTTTTGTCTAGCTGTATCCGTTTTTCCTTTATCTTTTTCGAACCAATCTTACGTCTAATTCAGACACCCATTTAATAACAATATTTTAATATTTTGTTTAATTAAGTTTTTTTTTATATATTTTTTTTTGAGTTTTTAATATTTTTCTATTTTAAAATTTTGAAAGTGTATTGCAAATGATGTTTTGAAACCCGGATTTTGAATCGGAGTGGCCGATCCTTTAAAAACGGCCGAATCGGTTGAACTGGATTTACAAAAAAAGGCCTAAAATACACAAAACAAACATTATAACAATTCCAAAAAATTATTTTCCAACAAAGTTAAACAACTTTTAGATCCATACGTATCAAAAGTTACACAAAACACTTATAATTCAACTAAAAATTTGGTGATTAAAACTTCAATACTTGTAAAATTAAACAAAAAGTTCTAAATTGCATCACTCTTTAGGCATAGGAGTGTTGTACGTATCAAAAAAAATTTATTCTTAGCATCCATAAATGAAAAAAAATCCTCATCGTTTCATTGTATAGTGCATACGAATAGAAAAGTTGAAAATCAAGTGGCAAAATCGAAATACATAAGCAATTCTAAAATCGAAATCAAACTAACAAATATACTGTTAGTTAATCTTACTACTATATAAAGCATTTAGGCCTACCCCATTAGGCAAGTTTAAGTAGCTCCTTAAACTTGATTTTAAGGACCTTTCCACTTTTGTTAGTTCTCTACCTTAAAAAATAAAATCGCAGCTAATAAGATTCGAACTCAAGACCTCTCCTAACTTATCACTATGTGTTAACCACTTGCTATAGATTACACTTTGGTAACACCACCCACACTTAATAACAAAAGTCTGTTACTCGAAAACCATTTTACCCAATAACATTAAATATACGACGCTGTAAATCATCAACTCTTACCAAAATCCACATTTCCGTTTAATTATTTATTTCTAGCAACAATTATTACCGTGTAAACGAACAACACTTGCTCGCCACGAAATATGGTTTCTGGGTACCCGGCGCCGCATTGCGCGGGTACCCTGCTAGTAATGTATAGTGCATACGTAATACGTAATACATAAGCAATTCAAAAATCAAACTAACAATTGTTAAAACTTAAGTTTAATACGTATGCACTATACCTTTCCGAGTTTTTAACTCGTGGTTGGAGTTATACGAATATGACGAGCTTATAAAGAGCTGTTGTGAAGAGTTTGTCACCGGGAATGATTCTGCAATTGTAAAAGTGAAAGACAAACTGAAATTTTTTAAGAACAAAAATAAAGTTTGGTCTAAAAATTTATTAGCCGCTCGTAATGAGCAGGTTATCGATATGCAAAAGCAGATTTCGGCTATTGAAGATTGTATGGATAATGGAGTGGCGACTGAACCGGAAATTAATTGAGGTTGGTGCTTTTGTGCAGATTGAAAGAAGTTGCAAAAAAAAAAAAAAATTGTGATGCTATGCAAAAGCTTAAAATTAAATGGGATGTGAAAGGGGATGAAAATTCAGCGTTTTTTCATGGCCTTCTTAATCAAAGAAGACGCAAGACAATGGTTCAAGGTGTTATGGAAGATGGTATGTGGCATACGAACCCAGCTACAGTTAAATCTATATTTTTTGATTATTATAAAACTAAGTTTGAGGCGATAATTACATGTGTTCCGGATTTGGAGGAGGAACGTTTTAAAAAGATTGACGCAAATCAAGTTACTGAGTTAGAAAAAATGTGTTCAATGGAAGAATTGAAGGTTGTGGTGTGGAGCTGTGGTAGTGAAAAAACCCCGGGCCCAGATGATTTTAATTTTAAATCTGTGAAAAAGTATTGGGAGTTTTTGAAAGATGATTTATTATGTTCGGTCAATGAATTTATGGATACGGGTCATTTTCCTAGAGGGTGTAATACTTCATTTATCACTTTAATACCTAAAGTGAACAACCCTACGTTGGTGAAGGATTACCGCCCCATATCTTTGATCGGTTTACAGTACAAAATCATTGCTAAACTTCTAGCGATGAGGGTCTCTAAAGTGGTTGATAGTGTGGTAAGTTGTGAACAATCTGCGTTCATAAAAGGAAGACAAATTTTAGACGGTCCGTTAATGGTTTGGTTAATGAGATTATTGAAGTTTACAATTAAATGAAGAAGAAATTACTTCTATTTAAAGTTGATTTCGAGAAAGCTTATGATTCCTTGAGTTGGGATTATCTTGATTTTATTATGTCAAGAATGGGGTTCGGTATGAAATGGAGAAACTGGGTGAAGTCTTGTCTTTCTTCGGCTACTTTATCGGTGTTGGTAAATGGTAGTCCGACGGAGGAATTTTGTATGCATAGGGGTGTTCGTCAAGGAGACCCATTATCACCTTTTTTATTTATTATAGCGATGGAAGGGTTGCATCTTGTTATTGATAAAGCGGTGGAAAGTAATCGTATAAAAGGGGCGGATATTGAGACTAATTTAAATATTTCTCATTTTTTTATGCAGATGATGTGATTGTCGTGACGGAGTGGAGCACGGATGATATGAATAGTATTATGCAGATTTTCAATAATTGTTATTATGAATCCGGTTTAAAGATAAATGTGCAAAAGTCTAACTTGTATGGCGTGGGAGTGAGCAATGATGATATCGAGCGAATGGCACGGCGGTCAGGTTGCGCTGCGGCTACTCTACCGTGTACGTACCTAGGAATGGGGGTGATTTATCTCGCCAAAGTAATTGGGCTAAGGTTATTGATTCTTTTCGGAAAAGACTATCAAATTGGAAAGCTAAAATGCTTTCCCATTGGTGGTAGGCTGACTCTTATTAAATCGGTTCTTGGGAGCGTTGGTATTTATTGGATGTCGTTATTCCGGGTGCCGGAAATTGTGATTAAAAAAATGGAACAAATGCGTGCTCGATTTTTTTGGGGTTGTCAAGATCTCGAAAAAAAAATAAGTTGGGTTGCATGGAAACATGTAATTGCAGCTAAGGATCATGGTGGCCTTCACATTGCAAGCCTAAAAGCTTTAAATCTGGCCCTGTTATTGAAGTGGAGATGAAGATTATATAACGAGCCAAATGCGTTGTGGTGTCGAGTTATTAAAGCTTTATATGGATCAGATGATGGTTTTATTAATTCTAGTTCGAACCGTAGTTTAAAAGGTCCTTGGTCTCGAGTAGTAGATGTTGTTCGGTATTTGCATGAAAATCACATCATAGATCATAATGCCATAAGGTATGCGTTAGTTAGTGGCGATAAGATCAAGTTTTGGCAAGATACGTGGTTAGATAATCAACCGTTGAAGGAGACGTTTAATCGGTTATTTAGTTTAGACTTAGATCAGGATTGTTTTGTCAAGGATAAATGGTGTGGTGGGGGTTGGAATTGGAGCTGGAGAAGACAACTAAGAGGTGGAATTGAGTTGGAGCAATTTCAAGGTTTAAGTTCGATTATTGATCAAGTTAATATTGGTGTCGGTAATGATAAATTGTGTTGGTGTGCTGATCAACAAGTTGTCGCTGGAGCTCGGAATATAATTGACAAATTTCTTCATCCGGGTATAGATTTTAATACTATTTGGTGTATTTCTGTTCCAATAAAAGTGAACGTCTTTATATGGCGTTTACGATTGGATAGATTACCGACTAGGCAAAATATATCTCGTAGAGGTATGGAAATTCAGGATATTGCATGCCCGGTGTGTCATTCCGGAATGGAGTCGGTGGAGCATTTGTTTTTCGGTTGTAATATGGCGATGCAGATTTTGGAGTCTATTTGTAAGTGGTGTGAAATAGATAGATTTCTGGGTAGATCTTTTGATGATTGGTGGATGTTTATTTCCGGGCTACGTTTATCCAAGAATGGAGTGATTAAACTGAAGACGATAGGGTTGCAGTTTGTTGGATGATTTGGCGGTTCAGGAACTCGAGTTTATTTGATAGTGGTAGCATAAAAAAAAGGCGATGTAATTGAGATTATTGTTTTATTTTCGTTTAATTGGTTAACTCATAGAAATCAAGCTTGTAAGATTTCTTGGGTTGACTGGATTAAAAAACCTTTGTATGATTTAGTTTAGTAATTTGCTAATGGTTTTTCTAACATATGCCCCCTAGGCATATGTTAAGGTGGATTAATGATCTTAAACTTTCCAAGAAATCCATAAAAAACATTTAATACATCACTTAAAACTATCAAATTTGAGTTTATTAAATGTTCATTGTTATTGTTTAAGAAATTTTGACTTCATTAAATGCCCCTATAACATATGCCTAGGGGGCATATGTTAGAAAAACCCTAACTACCCATTTGCTAAACTAGTTTTATTGGAGTGAAGGTTTCGGGAGGGTGATGACAATGCCGAAGCTCTTCCGTTTCCCTTTTTTTGCTCGTAAAAAAAAAGAGTGATGCAATTTAGAACTTTTTGTTTAATTTTACAAGTATTGAAGTTTTAATCACCAAATTTTTAGTTGAATTTTAAGTGTTTTGTGTAACTTTTGATATGTATGGATCTAAAAGTTGTTTAATTTTGTTGGAAAATAGTTTTTTGGAATTGTTATAATGTTTGTTTTGTGTATTTTAGGCCTTTTTTTTGTAAATCCGATTCAAACGTCCGGTTCAACCGGTCCGACCAGTTCGAACGTTTTTAAAGGATCGGCCGGTCCGATTCAAAATCCGGGTATTAATACATTGCTCAAAATGATAATAGAAATATTAAATGGTAATTAAGCATGACTGCGACTTTGACTTTTACGTTAAGGTTATATTCAACCATTGTTATCCAAGGGGAAAGGACAAATAAGCACTGTCATGGAATCCATCCGTCATTTTAGCATTTTGTAATCCCTTTCCGTTCTCTACAACTCTAAATGAAATAGTAAATTGGCATGAAAAATGTATAACAGATGTAATTTATTGCTTAAAAGCAAAAGTAACATAAAATTTATTGTATTTAAAACAGTAGCATTAAATTTGTATATGTTTGTTTATATATATATACACACATATCTATCCGAAAGAGAGAAACATAGAAAGAAAGATGATGAAGACACACCACACTATAGTTTTATTCATGATGATGTTTGTACTCATTTCATCTGGTAAAATCTCTTTTAATATTTCTTACGAGTATTTTACTTATTTAATTTGTTATATTTTCAACTCTAATATTTATATATGAGTTTTGATAATGACAGCCCTTAGGGCACTAAGCGCATAAAACGTTGTACAAAAGAGTTATTCCTAAACTCAAGGAGTTTGTTATAGATTAATGTACAAGTTTATAAAGCATGTCAGCTGTCATTATCAAAACCCTTTATATATTTGATGTAATAATTAAAATATTTGTATTATATGTGTGAAGGGATGATGATGGGGAAAAAGCAGTTCGACCAGTTCGACCGGCTCTACCAAATTGCAGAGTTAAACAAGATTGCGCGCCACTTTGTGTTGGTTGTGGGTTTTGTGCTTGCTTTGTAGGAACATGTTTTCGTGGGTGTCCGGGTCCCCCCGGGTCTAAATAACGTCAACGGTCACTCTTAACGAGGTTTTTAAGGATTGTATTGTCACACCTCGCCAAAAATGGTTTATAAAGAAAATGGTTTACGTAAGAACGGGCGTACGACTATCATGAGCAACACAAGCATATGATTATCGCAAACAATAGATGTTCCAAAATCTAAATAATATTTGAAATAAAGTAGGTCACAAAATTTAATGTTAACAAAATATTTGAAATGTAAAAAGAAAATATTTTTAATAAATCGTGGCATCTTGACACATGCATGCTTGTGATCCAATGCTACTAAGACTTATGCTTCAACTTAGCAACATGAAAAACATATGAAAAATGATCAACAAAATTGTTGAGTGAATCCACAGGTTTATAGTTTGTTTTGAAATCCAAAGTTTTACGTATGCCAACAGGCGTAATTTGTAAAATTATAGTGTCTGAAAATGATTTGAAGTCCAAAGTGTTCATGTGCCAACCATGGCATAAATGTGTGATGAAATAATATTTGAAAAAGATTTACCACCACGGGCTGTAATATGATAATAATTGAGTTGTTGAAATATTAAAACACATAAGTTTGTAGAAAAAGAATGACTGATATCCATTCAAATGTCGACCCTAAGTCCATAACCAAAACTCCAACTCTAATAATTATGTTACTGAATCAAAGATATGCACTCCCTGATTTTCGAAGCTGGAGGAGGAAGAGTCTTAGCCAATGGTACCATCTGCATATCCAGGGCCTAGTCGCAACTAGCTAATGATTATGGTATGTAACCTACATCTAAACTTAATTCGAGCATAATGATTGATTGTCATGGTTTATGATATGTTTCATCACAAGTAAAATAAATAGTCACAGTAGGTTTTACTGAAACACAATGATAAATATTGTAAAAATTTATAAAAAAACAGTTGATATGTTTTTCACCCCAAAAGATTATAAAAACGTAGTAAAAAGAGGGGTTGTGGACTCACCTGATAAAATGCTAGCAATATGCAATGATAATGTGCAAATCTGACAATGACTTCTTAGCGCCCTAAATGCATAAGAATAACAATAATGAGAGACGGCTTTATTGGCTCGTCTATTCTAGATGTTTCACTCCAATGATTGTTTTTTTAAATATTGTTACGTATGAGCAATACGTTGATGACTTTATAAATGTATAGATTTTAGTTCACTGATAATCTTCTACTTTAAATATATTCGCTTATATTTATAAGTCGTTATAGTTTTATTTGACGTTTGATTATGTATTCATTATAGAGAAGAATTTTGCGTTCGCTAAATAGGTACAAAAAAAACGTAAATAACTAAATAATGTAGATAAATAACTAATAACTTAATTTATTAAAAATAACTAATAATTAATTTAAATAAATAATTAGCTATATACTTAAATTAATAAGTAAAATAAATATTAATTAAAAAAAATCAATTTTTAAAGAACAAGATGAAAAGAATTGGAATTAATAGTAAATGCGTTGGGTTTGCACTGAATAAATGTATGGGCTGGGAAATTGTTTCGGCTGCAAGCTTGTGGGCTGAAAAAATAGAAGAGACTGAGGGGCTTGAATTATTATCGATGGGCTTGATTAAATTGCTGGCGGGCCAAATATTCAATTGGGGGCGAACTCCAGGTCCACAGACGTAGGTCTTAACCACCTGCACTGTCTCTACCTTTTGATGGTTTTAATTCAGCCCGAAATTCATATAAACTCTTTAGGACAGTGCTCTTGTTTAGACAGAAAATGACCAACAGCCACTCTTTCAGATTCTGAGATTTTTGGGTTGATTTTCAATGGTTTCTCAAGAATGGTATTATATAATCATATTTTAAACACCAAAACATAAGGAGTGAATCATTTAACATAAATTAATTGTAAAACTAAAAGAAAAGATTAAAGAATGAAGGGATTACCAAGCTTTTTGGTTGGTGTTCTTGAGAGAATCCTTGGATGATTTGCTACTGAAATTCAAAATTATGACTGGAATGAAACTGATTTTCGGATTAATTGAGAGATTTGAATAGGTTTAAGCTTATCAATTTGTTCAAAATATGGATTTTAAATCTTTTAAACACAAAATGTGGGAAGTTTGTTATTAGATTGGGGAAGAAGAATAGAGAGAGGTGGGGGTGGTACACGACAGGTGAGGTGGGGGTGAAAGGGTTTGGTTATAATAATTTAATTGGTTTAGTAGTTGGTATAATTATTTGGTAAAATATTTTCTCCGGGCTTTTACTCGATTATTATTTGTATGCTTAATCACGTAAGATGATTTGTACATTATATTTAGTACCGGTTGATTTGGTTGATCAAATGCTTCATATAAAAATATATAATTTATATTTTTGGTTCAGTTTAATGTTATTGATACGTCACCAACTCGCTAAATGGTTCTAACTGTAAGAGACACATACAAACTAACTTGTGTATAATGAATGTGTGTACTACCTACACATGATATGAGTAATTTTGCTAGACTTGAATGATGAAACAAATGCATTATTAAATGAGATAATTGTTCTATGATGAAACTTGATCATAATAAATGTCGGTTCAAGTACTTGATTTCCAGGGTTGTCACATGTAATTTACCCTCCAATTATCGTTGAATTGTATGTTACCCAAGCAATTAATATATACTTACGTTTTCTAAAACTAGCAGGGTGAAAAACTGTATGATTAATAACTGAATTCTAATCCTATTCCTAATTGCATATGAAACTAAAAACAACCGAATTCTCAAGTCCATCAATACACATGTCTTCAACCTTGTTTAGCTTATGGAATCCAAACTTAATGACAATAACATAATTCTAATACTGATTACATTAAATTTTTTTTGGAAACGGCAAATATGTTAGAAACAACTTAGCAAGAAGTTAAGAAAAGTACAAGACAAAATACTAAAAAGGAGAAATACACCAATAAACCCAATTACAAGTGATTTTGCTTCTATGTTTAACCCACAAAAAAGAGGTAGAGATTATATCGCCGGCAATATCCGTGTGTGATTTGTGAACTTTGTTGAAAACCACGTCATTCCTCGCCTTCCAACCACACCAAATGGTACATTGTATTATTGTGATTAGCATCACCTGTTTGTTGTGACAGTGGCTCCACCCTGTAGCGAACTCGGTAAGTTATTAACGGTGTCGAATGAGGGAAGTGGAATGTTACACCAGTTGAAGATCCAAGCGAGCACATTAGCCATGCGCGGGCATCGTATAAACGCATGATCCACATTTTCCACACCGCCATTACATACCGAACATGTGACAGAACCCACATTTATTCCACTGTTTTGCAAGCTGCTAGCTACCGGAACACGACCAAGCCCGATTCTCCATACCAAGCACTTAACTTTTAGTGGGGCAGCGCTATCCCACGGCATGTTAACAAATCCAGTCGTTGAAAGTTGATCATCCACCCAACCTCTGATGTTACGGACTGCGAAAGACCCATCCGATGAAACATTGCTGTGAAGTTTGTCAGGCCCACTGCACAAACGGACTGGGCTAAGTAGAAGCTGCAGATCATGCAATTCGTTGAGAGCCACATGACTGCTCAAACCATGAATCCAGTTCCAAGAAAACCCGTTTAAAGAGATCCGATCACTTATGAAACACGATTTGCATTTTTCATTGGCATATAAAGTGGGAAACTTGAGTTGTAGTGGGGTAGAATCTATCCAAGTGTCCTTCCAAAATAGAAAATTATTCCCATTGCCAACTCTAAGGGAGAAGACTTTGAAGAAGTCATGACCCAATCTTTTTAAGTCACCATCCACTCTAGCAATATTGTTCCACACCCCTACCGGATTGTTTTCACCATACGATGTAGCGATTTGTTACTAAGTTTGTGTATAGCCGAGATGACGTTCTTCCAAATGCTATGTTACCCGTCTCTTAATGCCCACCACCATTTTAACAGAAGGGCGATATTTTGAGCCTTTAATGAACCAACACCGAGCCCACCCTTTTGCTTTGAAGCAATAACTGTTGACCATGCTACTCAATTGATTTTTATTCACGTTTCCACTACCACCCCATAAAAATCTCCTTCTAATTTGTTCAAGCCTATAAGTACACACGAGGGAGCTTTAAATAGAGAAAGTAATATAAAGGCATACTACTTAATACCGATTTAATGAGCGTGAGCCTTCCGCCAAATGACAAATTTGTGGACTTCCACCCGGACAATTTGGAGTTAAAACGATCAACAACCGGCTCCCAATGTTTTTTTAGATTCATATTTGCACCCACCAGGACACCGAGATAATTAAAAGGAAACGTTCCCGGGATGCAACTAAGAATTTTCGCACAACGGTTAAGGCGAGCCGTTGAAATACCCACCCCATATATCTTAGATTTGTGAAAATTGACTTGAAGACCGGATGAGGCATGAAAACATCTTGAAATGCAAGCAAGGTTTTTCATATTTTGAATGGACCCGTCACCAACACATATTGCATCGTCAGCATAAAAAAGGTGAGAAATGGAAGCTCCGTTAGCACCTAACTTTATGCCACGAAAGACGTCTTTGTCACACGCCGTTTTCATGGCTACATTGAGCCCCTCCATTGCAAGTATAAATAAATATGTAGATAAAGGATCGCCTTGTCTAACGCCTTTTTGAATTTGAAATTCTTTTGTGGGAGAACCATTAATGAGTACTGATGCAAACGATGAGGATAGACAACCATGAATCCAGCGCCTCCATTTATTACCAAAATTCATTTCTGCGAGGACAGAATCTAGGTTACCCCAGTTTATGGAGTCTACTTTGAACATGAACATGGGGCTTTTGGAACTTTTTGCCCAAGAACATAGTTCGTTGATAACTAAAGGGCCCTCCAAAATATTACGCCTGTTGACATATGTCGATTGTGTGTTACCAACTACATCATCTATCACTGATTTAAATCTAAAAGATAATGCTTTTGCAAGTATTTTATACACGCAATTGATGAGAGATATAGGGCGATAATCACCTAAATTCACCGGATCTTTCAATTTTGGGATAAGAGTAATGAAGGATTAGTTGCAACCCCTAGCAATTGAGCATGTGTCTTCAAAAAACCGCACAAAATTTATAATATCGCCAATGAGCTCATCGTAGTGCACTTTAATGAATATAAGAGTGAAAGCGTCCGGTCCGGGAGCTTTCTCCCCGCCACAAGCCCAGATTGCATTTTTATCTCGGCAACAGTAAAAGGCTGTTCAATCGAGTCTACCTGCAAACATGATAATTTAGATAATGCATTGTTAGTAAAATTAGGTCTATTCGATCATCTTTCTGAAAATTTGGCTGTGAAAAACCGAAGTGTCTCAGCCTTGATCTCATCGGGATTGAAGACCCATCTGCCGTTTATTGCCAAGCCGTGTAATCGATTATTTCTATTTTTGTTTTAGAGTGCTCCATGAGAGAATGATGTGTTTTCGTCACCATCTATCACCAATTTGACAAAGGTGAAAATATTTATATAGTAAAAGCAGCAAAACAATTCTGTTTCACTCAAAAAGGAAGCACTCACCTTGCATTATAAGTTAAAATTTAACAAAGGTGAAAATATTTCTATAGTAGAAGCAGCAAAACAGTTCGGTTTCACTCAAAATGGAAGCACTCGCCTTAACCCCATTAAATATAATTAATTTACATATATTGAGTTAATTGCTTTGTTTCTATTCCAACCATCGCATGGTGGTAGTGGAAAGAACTCCCCAATGACTTTGTAGAGGTTAGGAGAAGATTTGGAAACGGTCACGACTACGGTTATGTTAAGTACATCACTAGGAAATCCTTGCCACCCTGGAGAGCCCATTATAATGGGAATATCCTTTTAATTAAGAATTAAGTTTTGTTTCTATTCCTACTGAAGATACGATTAATGTACCTGATCCATACCCGATCCAAGATCCAAGTAATGTGGGTCACATATGGCTTTTATGATTTACTAGAATTCTTTCTCTTTCTTTAGAGATTGTTGTTTTTCCATTGCTATCCTATTTTTGGCATAATTAGGAGGTGATCTTGGAAGCCAATCTGGAAATCTCGTGGTGTATCTGTATCGAAAAATTCCAAGTTGGATTTTGCCTAGCAATAACATTTGGGTGGTGAATTCCGTAACTCAAAGCGAAGTTGTTGTTAATCTTCTTATTCGGGTTCCAATCAATAAGCTACTGGGCATCAAACACTGTTTTGTAATGACCTGTAATCAATTTTCCACCCTGATGATTAGAAACTTAATAGATTCTAATCACATCAAACGACCAATTATAACCAATAGCAATAGAGATCTTTGTGGAAACATATAAGTTAAATTAACATTAACATTTACACTTTCATAGTATTAGTGTTATCTGTGATCAACAATTGATTGGCTGTTCATCAACTTATATTGTGTTAGAGCGTTGTGAACTTTATATTTGTCATTCAATCTAGAGTCTTATAAGTTAGGATTTGTTCTAGACCTGTATCCCATTAAATTCCCACTTTTTGTCTAGCCGTATCCATTTTTCTTTTATCTTTTTCGAACCAATCTTACATCTAATTCAGACTCCCATTTGACAGATTCCAAACCGAAAACTCATAATCTCATGATTAAGGTTGCCAAACCTTTCTCAGTCGTTTAAGTTAAGACTTGTCAACAACCTCAAACCCGTTTAAATTGCGACACTGAAAACAATTCAAAATCTCAAAATACTTGGACTATTTTATGTTTGTTATTATGTAATCCTTTGTAATCCATTGTAATCGGATTCAATTCCATTACAATTAATGGGATGTTTGGATAGTTTTCTATAAGAAATTAAATTCCCATGTAATTCAAACGTTGCATCATTAATTGTAATTTAGATTCCTTGTCAAATAGCTAAGAATTCAATTGCATATCTTGAGCGAACTAACAAATATATGAGGCATTTTTGGGTTAAATATATATAATCATCACATGGTGTGTTGAAAAGAAAAAGAAAAATAAAAACAAAAAATTTTAAAAAATATATAAAACATACAAAAAATTAAAATACTAAAAATTAAAAAAATTAAAAAAGCTAAATATATTTATATAAAAATATTTTAATTTTTTGTTTAATTAAGTTTTTTTTTGAGCTTTTAATATTTTTCTATTATAAAATTTTAAAGTGTTTTGTCATTTGATATAATTACATTCTAACTCTTTCGACAAATTTACAAACCAAACGAAAACAGGCAGAAGCTCGAAATTTTGTAGTCAAACGCGTAACACATTTGAATTCCACTATAATTCAAATCCATCATAATTCAATTTTTTCATAATTGAATTCCATTTCTTAGTATTCAAGCGAACCAAAAAACCACCTAATTCCTTTGTAGTGGACTAAAAATGAGGGCCATAAAATCGTGCAAATGATATTCTCTCGTACCAAGTTTTTTCTAGATTCATTTTGAGAGTATACACCAACAGAAAAACCGCCAATACTAATGAATGAAATCCGTTGGTAATTTGGTTAAAGTCATTGATAATCCAATTTACCAATGGGGTTAAACGGAAATTGTATGTGAGTAAAAGACCCGTTAGTAAATTTATTTACCAATGATCGTGTTGGGAACAGTGGTTGGTGATTAAAAGTTGATTTACATATCATCAAAAAGAATTGATTTACATAACTATCGTATAGAAAATCATTAATACATTATAGGGGTATGCTAGGTGCGATTGTGCCTTGACCATTAGAGTCCACCACTACTTAGGTTTGTATAATTTTCAGTCTAATAAGTATTAACATATTATGAATCAAAAACAAAAAATATAAAAAAGCGCTAATGAACAATGTTATTTCCATTGGCGGATCCACATGTATATAAAGGGGTGCATGGCCTCCAGTTGGTGGGACCCCATATATACAAAAAATTAATTTTTTATTTATTTTAATAGAAAATTCTTTTTTTACCCTCACTCATTAATTTGTCAACTATTAGTGAACTCCGATTGATTTTGATCCTTGATTCGCCACTGGTTATTTCAATGGTGAATTCACAACAACAATGACAATGAGACTTAAAATTTATATAGGTGGGATATGATAGTCGATAGATATCAGATTTACAAAGACGTATCCTTTTCAAAAGATAAAAATATTATTTTCCAAAATATCGACAACAAAAGCATGGATAAAAGTTTGAAGTGTTTATGACTTAATGCGTGTTCTGTGGAAAATGTATACATAGTAGCTAGTAATACAAATAATAAAAAATCAATGTAAAACTATAAAGAATGTATATATAACCACAAATTTAATGTTTAAAATAGCTTATAAGTTATAATTTTAATAGTTGGTCAAACTAATACAGTCCTTTATTTATTGATGAAAAGTAAAAAGTATTATGAAGTTCATAGTATTTAATTTACTAGCATTAAATGTGTTTATGTTTGTGTATAAATACACACACATATGTATGCATAAGATAGAAAAACATAGAAAGCATAATAATATAGGAAGAAGGATGAGGAATACACATCACACAATCGTTTTATTCATGGTGCTTGTATTCATTTCATCTGGTAAATCTCGTTGAATGTTTCTTACGCTTATTTACTTATTTTACTTGTAATATTTCCAAGTTTAATATCCATATATTTTGATCTAATAATTAAATTATTTGAACTATATGTGTGAAGGGATGCTGATGGGGACAACGGCAGTTCGACCAAATGCTCTACCATACTGCAAAGTAAGACAAGATTGTGCGCCAGTTTGCAAAGGTTGTGGGTTTTGTGCTTGTTTAGGAGGAATATGTGTTCGCGGGTGTCCCGGTCCTCCAGGGGTCTAATTAATAGTCACTTGTGACAAGGTTTTAAGTGATTGTATTTTATTATATGCAATGCATGTTATGTGAGGTTGTAAGCAATTAAAACATACTTATGCTATCTAAAATAAAAGCAATAAATGTTAGTTAAAAGTTTTAAGCTGTCTTATTTTTAATAGCTATTTTTTATGATAATAACAAAAACTATACAAGTCTTACGTAATGCTGAGAAACTGAAGAAAAATGTATTTATTTTACTTTTAATATATATGCATGTTTTGTCCATTTATTCTAAATTTTAAGAGTATTTCAAATGTATAATTTATTAAGCACTGAAAAAAAAAAATTTACAGTCATTCTATTAAATACACAACATGTCATTATGTTATCGTATGAATACAAATTTTCTAATGGAATAATTGTTTTACTGTGATAAATTATATTTTGTTACATATTCAACAAATACGTAGGTATATAAAGTTTTTAAAGTTTAAATGATTAATAAATATAATTTTGTGTCAAGTAAGTACCATATGTTTAGCAGCTCAATTGGTTATGACATTATGTTAATAATGCAGATGTCGCAAGTTTAAAATATACAAACTCTTTTTCTAGTTCTTTGTTTACATATCTTGTTTCACTATTTGTAATTGTATAAGTCATTTTCTTTCTTGTATTGCATTTTATTTAATAATATTGGTACTATCTCATACACACAAATTTGAAGAATCGTATCCTATGAAATAACTATAACATTATTAAAAATAAAATAAAAATAGTAACATTACTATTGGTATTTTCTATATGTATTAGAGTTATTTGGTAATTGAATTTTTTTCCCTCATATGAAACATATTTGAAGGCACTATTAAAATTTAGACATTATAATTAAAAAAAATTAACATTTATAAACTTTTAGGTAACTTAATCAAACTAACAAACTTACATATATAACATTGAAGGAGATGTTGGAATTTGGTCGGAGGTGTGTCTCATGGAGAATCGAAGGGGTTGTATTTATAGATGCGAAAGGTGATGATGATTGATGGTGGGTGATGACGGTTGACGGTGGGTGATAACCGTAAGTAGGCACCAGCGTCGAATAGCGGTGGTGGGAATTGAAGCAGTTCTTCAAGTCAGAGGTGAAGGGTTGTGGAGAAGAAAGAGTTTTGGCTTGTTCTTAAATTAATGTATTGCCCAAACTACCCTTACCCCCTAAATGTTTTATAAAGGGGTAGAGCTAAATAAAAGGAAAAAATGTTTGGTTGGTACAGGGGTTAAACCGTCGTGATAGGGAACGAAATGTCTTCAATAATACAAATCTAACTACTAAGGTATTTGAAACTTTGATAAGATTTTAACATATTTAATTTAATGTCTTGCTTATGAACAGTCAACTTGAATCATAAATGTATAATATAATAGGTATAATACACTCGAGATCAACATCTCGTTTAGTGGGTCAGTTGAATATGGTCAATGGAAGAAACGATTTCTCCATTTTAGCCTAAGCCAAACTGCAGGTCCACAAATCCTTGAATCCCTTCAAACTGGACCAGCAAAATTCTACCGTGCTGTGGTAGCTACCTCAAACTCTCAACCACCGGTAACTGGTGGTGTAGTTGAAATTCCCCCGGCGGAATACACTCAAGAACATAAAGAAAGGGCAAGGGCTGATGTATATGCACATTCTTACATGCTGCAAGGTCTTACAAATGAAATACACAGCAGTCTTGACAGTTTCACCACTCGTAAAGAACTCTGGAATGAAATCCGCAAGGAGATGGAAGGAACTGACCTAGGCAACAAGGCTAAAATGGTATCCACCCTTACACTTACTGTCAGTTTTAAAGCAAACACCGGAGAAGAAATCGAACAAACCTACCATAGGTTCTGCAACATGCTAAATGACCTCCGAAAGAACAACCTGAACAAAGGGAATTTAGAAATCAACATCAAATTCATTCAATCTCTTCTCCCCGAATGGGAAATGTTTGGCAACAGTGCGATGCAGCACAAAGACTTGAGCCTGATAGATATTCATGAACTATATGAATATCGACATCAGAATGAGCCAATGGTAAAAGGAATTGCCAAATCTAGGCAAGAAAATGCTGACACACTTGCACTGTTGGCCAAACAACACCAAGCTCTCAACAAAAGAGTTAATGAAGCACTACTGGCAGCTCAATCAAAAGAAGTTGTTAAAGATAAACCAGTGACTCTTATGCCTGAGGGAACTAATGAAGAAATTGAGTCGGTTCGTCAGGCCATAGCTCTAATCTCAAGCTACAACAATAAATACTATAGCAAGCCAACAAACAACAACCTCGAATCTTCATCGAACTTCAAATTCAACTCTTCCCAAAACCCAAACAACAAATCTTCATCTTCCTCTACTGACTGCGACATGACTGGGCACTTCGCCAAAGAATGCAAGAAGCCAAAGGTGAAACACTCTGAATACTTCAAAAGAAAGATGCTCCTGGCTAAGTAGGTCGAGAATGGCAAAGTCCTCTTTGCTGAGGATATGCAGTGGTTGGAAGACTCAGATGATCAAGAGGAAGAGCAATGCACCCAAATATGAATAAACAAACGAAAAATCTTTTCATAAGACAATACCTTCCCATGGTTTGCCAGATCCGACCTTACCTTCCCAGGGAAATATTTCCGCCAACTGGTAAATGTGAGGGTATACGTCTAGGGTATAGTAATAGGTGAGTGCAAGGTGATGTGAAAACATGATAACTGTTGGGTCACATTTTAGTCTATTCAATAGTCAAGGGGTGTAATGTGACATTTATTGAAATCAATAGTCTAGGGGTAGTTTATGTCATTAGTCAATATTAGGCCTAGGTTTAAATACCTAGTTGTAACCTAATTCAAATCCAGTGTTTCACTAAGATTTCGAATAGTGGTCCCGAATTCAAGTTGATTTTCAGCTCTTCATTATTTAATTATTTAGCGATCATTAAGCTTGCCGTCTATTGTAATCGAACGTACGTTTTGTGTGTGTGCAAAGCTTCTTCTTGTTCTTCCAATTCATCATTGTTATTGCTTAATCTGTTGCTTAATCGATACATACGGATTCGCAATTGGTATCAGAGCGCAAATCTCCTTTGATTCGATCCATTTCAGTGAAGATTAAGCAAGTTTTGAAGTTTTTGAAGAAGAACTCAAGAATCAAAAAATCGGAATTTGAGGTATTAAATCGTTAATATTCTTTGTTCATTACATTCCTCTTGTAATTCTAAGCATATTAGAATCAAGTTTCGATTAAATCCATCATCAATTGATCTTAATTTTGTAATTTTAAAGAAAATCATTATAACACATTTTTTCCACTGTAAAATCGAAATTATCGTCTGATTTGTTGTGTTTTGATCGATTTTATTGACTCATTTCGTGCGAAAATCATTTTCGAGCATTTTGGGATTTGAATCACTCGATTTGGTTAAGAATTGAGAATTCTAGGATCGATTTAGTAAAAAATATAGCTGTTTCGGTTCGTCATTGGTGAAGAACATCGAAACTATTCGGCCCGAAAACAGTAAACTATTCAGCCCGAACACCACCTCGTCCCGAACACCACTCTTAGCCCGAACACCACTTCGGCCCGAACACCACTTCCGCCCGAACACCACTTCGGCCCGAACTCCACTCTTCGGCCCGAACACCACTTCGGCACGAACACCACTTCGGTCCGAACACCCCTCTTCGGCCCGAACACAACTTTGGCCCGAACACAACATAGACTTCGTCCCGAACAACCCAAGATCGTGTGACAAAAGGGGCTATACTAAAACGATCATAACTTTCAGCTCGGGTGTCCATTTCACGCCCACGAGTAACCAAATCGAAGCTCGAGGCGAAGGCTACGTCATGATAAACGCCATAGGCGGTTTACCCAACCTCCCGGCCCAAAAAGACCTGTTTCAATCACTTTATTTGCGTTTTTGTGATTTTTCAGTCAATTTTCAAACTTCGTTTAGCACTAGTTTCTATTTGTGACAGGGACAAGCTTAGAGTTTATAAATCAATTTAAGAGAAGGATGGCATCACAGTTTGAAATGTCAAACCTTGAAGAATTAACTTGCTACTTAGGCATTAAAGTTTCACAAGAAATAGACTGTGTAAAAGTCAAACAAGAAAGTTATGCCATGAAAATCCTAAAAGAAGCAGGTATGCAAAGTTGTAATCCTAAAAGAAGCAGGTATGCAAAGTTGTAATGCAACCCAATGTCCCATGGAGCCAGGACTAAAATTGTCAAAAGCAGAAAATGAGCCAGAAGTTGAAGCTGCCCATTACCGAAAAATAGTAGGTTGCTTACATTATCTTTTGCATACAAGACCAGATTTAGCATACTCGGTTGGTGTTGTTAGCCATTATATGCAAAGCCCAAGAGAATCACATGCACGAGCCATCAAACAAATTCTCCGGTATCTACGTGGGACAACGTCATTTGGAATAAAATACACACGATGTGGAGACTTAAAACTTTTGGGATACAGTGACAGCAGTCATAATGTTGATTTAGACGATGGGAAGAGTACAACAGGACATGCCTTCTACCTTAGTAACTCACCTATCATTTGGTGCTCACAAAAGCAAGACACTGTGGTGTTATCCTCATGTGAAGCTGAGTTTATGGCAGCCACCGCAACTGCATGTCAAGCTATATGGCTAAGGGAGCTATTGGCGGAATTAACGGGAAATGAAAAGCAACCAGTGCTGATTCGAATAGACAATAAATCAGCAATTTCCCTATCAAAGAACCTGGTCTTTCATGGAAGAAGCAAACACATCCATACTCGATATCACTTCATTCGTGATCGTGTTGAAAGGAAACAAGTTATAGTCGAACATGTTTCTGGAGACAAACAAAAGGCAGATCCCCTGACGAAGGCTTTGGCACGGGTAAAGTTTGCAGAGATGAGATCGTTACTCGGTGTGCAAGAATTACCAGCCAGTCAGAAATTCAGGGGGTGATTATCGTTGAATTATCTGAATCCGATCGTGGCGTGAGGCGTGGATCGGGTCAGCATAATATTTGGATTACTATCCAAGTTTATCAAGTCTATTAAGTTTAAATATGAAATAATTATCTACTCCTAAAAGGGTGGGCTTCCTTTTAGATAATTATATACTTTAAACTAATCATAATCCTACTTATATACAAACGTGTTTTGGTCTGTATATATAGATACCATGTAGGGTAGGGATTTCTAATTGTATTGAAGTTTTGAGTTATATTTTCTTCAATAAATGGTTTATGCGAGTTAGGCAACATACTTGTTTTTACTTCCTGTTTACTTAACAAGGTTGCCAAACCTTTCTCAATCGTTTAAGTTAAGACTTTTCAACAACCTCAAACCCGTTTAAATTGTGACACTGAATACAATTCGGAATCTCAAAGTATTTCGACTAGTTTATATATGCTTGTTATTATGTAATCCTTTGTAATCCATTGTAACTGGATTCAATTCCATTACAATTAATGGGATGTTTGGATAGTTTTCTATAAGAAATAAAATTCTCATGTAATTCAAACGTTGTATCATTAATTGTAATTTAGATTCCTTGTAAAATAGCTAAGAATTCAATTGCATAGAGCCATCTAACAAATATATGAGGCATTTTTGGGTTAAATATATAATCATCACATGTTGTGTTTGAAAGAAAAATAAAAATAAAAACAAAAATTTTAAAAAAATATATAAAACACACAAAAAATTAAAATGCTAAAAATTAAAAAATTAAAAAAACTAAATATATTTTAATAAAAATATTTTAATTTTTTATTTAATTAAGTTAATTTTTATTTTTATTTTTTAAGTATTTAATATTTTAATATTTTTCTATTTTAAAATTTTAAAGTGTTTTGCTAATGCATGCCCCATGGGCATACGATAACGAATATTTATTAAACCAAAATTTCCTTAATTAGAGTATAATAATATTTATTAGTCATTAATATTTTTGTTTTACACCGATTTTACTCTCACTATAATTGAAAATGAAGCTTTTTAATAAATTAAATGCAGGGGCATAATATATTTTTAACATTACTGTGATGTGCCCCTGTGGCACATATTAGAAAATCTCTTTATGATAAGGTTAAAAAAAACAAATAAATGGTATTATTGTTATTTGATATAATTACATTCTAACTCTTTCGACAAATTTACAAACCAAACGAAAAAAGGCAGAAACTCGAAATTTTGTAGTCAAACGCGTAACACATTTGAATTCCACTATAATTCAATTCCTTCATAATTCAATTTCTTCATAATTGAATTCCATTTCTTAGTATTCGGGAGAACTAAAAACAACCTAATTCTTTTGTAGTGGAATAAAAATGAGGGCCATAAAATCGTGCAAATGGTATTCACTCGTACCAAGTGTTTTCAAGATTCATTTTGTGAGTATACACTAATAGAAAAACCGCCAATACAAATGGATGAAATCCGTTAGTAATTTGGTTAAATTCATTGATAATCCAATTTAGCAATTGGGTTAAACGGAAATTGTCTGTAAGCAAAAGACCCGTTAGTAAATTTATTTACCAATGATCCTGTTGGGAACAGTGGTTGGTGATTAAAAATTGATTTACATTACTATCATATAGAAAATCATTATTACATTAGAGAGGTATGCTAGGTGCGATTGTGCCTTGCCATTAGAGTCTACCACTACTTAGGTTTGTATAATTTTCAGTCTAATAAGTATTAACATATTATGAATCAAAAACAAAAAATATAAAATAGCGCTAATGAACAATGCTATTTCAATGGTGAATGTACAACAACAATGACAATGAGACTTAAAATTTATATAGGTGGGATATGATCGTCGATAGATATGAGATTCATAGTCATATCTTTATCTAAAGATAAAAATATTTCCAAAATATCGATATCAAAAGTGTGGATAAAAGTTTGAAGTGTTTATGACTATGCGTGTTAGTGGTGAATGTATACATAGTAGCTAGTAATACAAATTAAAAAAAAATCAATGTAAAACTATAAAGAATGTATATAATATATAACCACAAATTTAATGTTTAAAATAGTGTATAAATTATAATTTTAATAGTTGGTCAAACTAATACAAGCCCTTTATTTATTGATGAAAAGTAAAAAGTAGTATGAAGTTCATAGTAATTAATCTACTAGCATTAAATGCATTTATGTTTGTGTATAAATACACACATATGTATGCATAAGATAGAAAAACATAGAAAGCATAATAATATAGAAAGAAGGATGGGGAATACACATCACACAATCGTTTTATTCATGGTGCTTGTATTCATTTCATCTGGTAAATCTCGTTGAATGTTTCTTACGCTTATTTACTTATTTTACTTGTAATATTTCCAAGTTTAATATCCATATATTTTGATCTAATAATTAAATTATTTGAACTATATGTGTGAAGGGATGCTGATGGGGACACCGGAGAAGAAATCGAACAAACCTACCATAGGTTCTGCAACATGCTAAATGACCTCCGAAAGAACAACCTGAACAAAGGGAATTTAGAAATCAACATCAAATTCATTCAATCTCTTCTCCCCGAATGGGAAATGTTTGGCAACAGTGCGATGCAGCACAAAGACTTGAGCCTGATAGATATTCATGAACTATATGAATATCTACATCAGAATGAGCCAATGGTAAAAGGAATTGCCAAATCTAGGCAAGACAATGCTGACACACTTGCACTGTTGGCCAAACAACACCAAGCTCTCAACAAAAGAGTTAATGAAGCACTACTGGCAGCTCAATCAAAAGAGGTTGTTAAAGATAAACCAGAGACTCTTATGCATGAGGGACTAATGAAGAAATTGAGTCGGTTCGTCAGGCCATAGCTCAAATCTCAAGCTACAACAATAAATACTATAGCAAGCCAACAAACAACAACCTCGGATCTTCATCGAACTTCAAATTCAACTCTTCCCAAAACCCAAACAACAAATCTTCATCTTCCTCTACTGAGCCGCCGAAAAAGTGCTACAACTACGACATGACTGGGCACTTCGCCAAAGAATGCAAGAAGCCAAAGGTGAAACACTCTGAATACTTCAAAAGAAAGATGCTCCTGGCTAAGTAGGTCGAGAATGGCAAAGTCCTCTTTGCTGAGGATATGCAGTGGTTGGAAGACTCAGATGATCAAGAGGAAGAGCAATGCACCCAAATATGAATAAACAAATGAAAAATCTTTTCATAAGACAATACCTTCCCATGGTTTGCCAGATCCGGCCTTACCTTCCCAGGGAAATATTTCTGCCAACTGGTAAATGTGAGGGTATACGTCTAGGGTATAGTAATAGGTGAGTGCAAGGTGATGTGAAAACATGATAACTGTTGGGTCACATTTTAGTCTATTCAATAGTCAAGGGGTGTAATGTGACATTTATTGAAATCAATAATCTAGGGGTAGTTTATGTTATTAGTCAATATTAGGCCTAGGTATAAATACCTAGTTGTAACCTAATTCAAATCCAGTGTTTCACTAAGATTTCGAATAGTGGTCCCGAATTCAAGTTGATTTTTAGCTCTTCATTATTTAATTATTTAGCAATCATTAAGCTTGCCGTCTATTGTAATCGAACGTACGTTTTGTGTGTGTGCAAAGATTCTTCTTGTTCTTCCAATTCATCATTGTTATTGCTTAATCTGTTGCTTAATCGATACATACGGATTCACAATTGGTATCAGAGCGCAAATCTCCTTTGATTCAATCTATTTCAGTGAAGATTAAGCAAGTTTTGAAGTTTTTGAAGAAGAACTCAAGAATCAAAAAATCGGAATTTGAGGTATTAAATCGTTAATATTCTTTGTTCATTACATTCCTCTTGTAATTCTAAGCATATTAGAATCAAGTTTCGATTAAATCCATCATCAATTGATCTTAATTTTGTAATTTTAAAGAAAACTATTATAACACATTTTTTCCACTGTAAAATCGAAATTATCGTCTGATTTGTTGTGTTTTGATCGAGTTTATTGACTCATTTCGTGCGAAAATCCTTTTCGAGCATTTTGGGATTTGAATCAATCGATTTGGTTAAGAATTGAGCATTCTAGGATTGATTTAGTAAAAAATATAGCTGTTTCGGTTCGTCACTAGTGAAGAACATCGAAACTATTCGGCCCGAAAACAGTAAACTATTCGGCCCGAACACCACCTCGGCCCGAACACCACTCTTAGCCCGAACACCACTTCGGCATGAACACCACTCTTTGCTAAGGATATGCAGTGGTTGGAAGACTCAGATGATCAAGAGGAAGAGCAATGCACTGTCAGTCTGGCTCTTATGGCTAGATCAAACGAATTAAGAGCTGAGCTGAGTATCCCTGAGAACGATGATTGAATGGAAATCCTACCAGTCCTAACATCAAATCCAACACTGAACGTAGGTCACACAGTTTCTGTAACTTTTGTGTTAACAGACAATCTATGTGATCCTGAGTCAACCTGATACTTTCTTGTGCGAAGATCTGACGACTGTACTCCATTCTTATCAACAACAGTCACTATGCAAGATAGAGGATCTGATGACTGTACTTCACTCGTATCAACAACAGTCAATATATCAGATAAGGGATTCTTGTTAGGTCACAACACCCTGGTTTTATAAGTTAATTCATTAGATTAATATACTTAGGACAATTAAAGTGTGAAACACAATATTAGATTCAATGTATAAATCCACTAAGTGTGGCTTGTTGCGGAATAACAAGACCACTGATCAATTACAAAGATATGAAAGTGAATACGTAAATTGGTAAGTTCTCCTTTGCAAGATGATCTCTATTTATAATGATATAGAGATCTTACATAATGGTCAAAAGAGTAACCGAAAGACTAAACTAGGGAAATGACTAAGATCAAGGGATTTGATCTTAGTCCGTTACAAAACTGACTGTAACTCAGTCCTTCTACTCAGTATTGGATTTCCAATACTGAGTGCTGATACTGAGTGGCCAATACTGGCCAAACTCAGTATCACTCCTAAAATTATCATATTAATTCTACTATTTATTCTAAGCTAGTCTAGGTCGTTTTGTTATCTTAAGATTCCAAAGGGGTAAGGCTTTTTGCCTTAACAATCTCCCCCTATCTAATGATAACAAAACAATTACAAAGAGAATATTACATAAACAAAAATTCAGGCAGCAGAGTCTTCTTCTTCACTGTTTGTTGATTGATTCATACTCATAGAAGACTTCTTTCTTTATGTGGATGAACTCTTCTCTTTTCGTCAGTTCATCCTGCCTGTTATTCAGCACAATAACTATCTTCTTTCTGAACTAAGAGTCCTCCTTCTTGGTTATCACCCATTTCAAGCCCACCAGATGACTAATAGGGGCCTTTGGCAAATCTGCTTCAATAATGAAGCATTCCCTATCTTCTGAGTCGGTATACATATATCCAGAGGTAGGATATATGGTGCTCTTTTGATCCTAAAAAATAATATTTGGAGGAACAGGGTATGAGTTAAAGATCCCGAAAGAGTTAAGGCACCCAGGTTTGTTGTTCTTGATAGCCTCAGTCATTACACTGAGTGCCCTATAATCTTCTTGGTACAGAATGCCTAGTTCAAAGCATATAGCAGAAACAACCCAGATTTCATCCATCATTACTTGGGCTTCAGAGGATCTTGATGGTAACTCCTTTATTAGTCTGGCAATCTTCACCCAGTCTTGGAGTCCCATATTCTGAACATCATGAAGAAAAATCTTCATGGGAGGACTGACTGGTCCAGTGCAGACTGCAACTATGGACTTGTCAACTGTTTTCACTTTAATTTTGTTGACATAAATGTTCAGCTAGCATATCTCCTTCACATTTGGGAATGATTTATTCCTCAGCATACGCATCCTGGTCTCCCTATATCTTGTTCTTTGAGCAACAATGTTCCAGTATTGTTGAAGAACTTCATCTCCTGTTCTTCTTATAGTGTGAGATTTTCTTGGAACATCTGCATCAGAATCAGTGTCAGGATCTTCTTCCTTAACAGGAAAGAATCTTTGAGCTTCAGCCTCATCCTCAGCATCACTCTTTTCTTCAGTATTATGTACATGTCTTCTTGGTCTAGTGATTAGAGGAGCTGGATCAGATTCCTCACTAGATTCAGAAGACACAATCACTCTTGACATTCTTCTGGTGATTGGCCTTCTAGGAACTCTAGAAAGTCCTTCAGCTTGAGGAGAGATTGGTTTTCTTGGAGGCTCTTCATCATCTGAGGATGATGATGAAGAGCTTTCTTTATGTGCCACATCCAGTGCAAAGTTTAAAAAATTTTGAGATGGCACTGGATGTTCTTCATCTTCATCATCAGCTATTAGCCAGATAAAAGGCCTATAGACTATAATCTGCAAGTTATTTGGCTCTTGAGCATGATGCTCAGTATCAACTTGATGTCGTTGGTCAGTTGTAGTCTCCTCCTGAGCAGTTGGCTCAGATAATTCTTCAAGTAGTTCCAGAACTGACCTTCCTCTTTGTCTTCTTCTTTCATACTGAAACCTAAGTGGTTCAGTATGAGTAGTTTGCTGATGTTGTTGTTGTTGCTGTGGAGGTTGATCTTCATTTAATTTCCTTCTTTTCTCCCCCTGAGCAGATGGCTCAGGTTGATCAACATCTTCTTCTCTTTGTCTCTTCTCCCCCTTATTGTTATCATTTGATGGGGAGGGAAGAGGTTCAGTATCATCACCTATGTCCCCCTGTTGATCATCATGTGTTGGGGAGGGCATAGGTTCAGTAGCAACATTATGTGCACCCTCAGTATTAGCATTTGAGGGTGATCTTCTATGCTCAGTATCAGGGTCTTCTTCATCATCTGCATTATTTCCACCAAGTGGAGACTGTGGAGGTGGTGGAGGCTGTTGTTGTTGCTGAAGTAGTGCCACCGACTGCTTTAATGAGTCAATTTCATTACTCATTTCATCCGTCCTGGCCAGAATAGTATTCTGAGTGTTCTGCATGGCCAAGATTTGATTGAGAATCATTTGTAGAACCCCTTGCACTTCCTGAGACTGAGTAGCTTGTGCTCTATGACCCTGCACAGATGGTGCTAAAGAGAAAAAAAAAATTCAAACTGGTTAGAATGAAAGGTTTATCAAATAGAATTGTGGTGTTGTTAAATTCTATAATCATGTAAACAGATATTAGAAGTCTGTATTTCATCTGGTTCATGATGAAATATTGTGAACTTGTGCATAGCATGTGTAAGAAATGTTTAGTAAGTGAGTGTGAATATGTGAGTGGCTCAGTATAGGATATGTCACATTTACTAAAAGGTTTTGGTTTGGGAAATCGAAGCCTGGGATGTGCTTTTTGTTATTTTCAATGTTTATCACTCGGTATCAGAGTGATAACAGAAATGTGGCTAAAACCCATGGAAAATTTTGGCTAATGTGGCTTAAAAGGTTTGTGATCATTTCTTGAATTATGTGAACCTACTCAAAAATAAATGGGACATCATTCAAGCAGCACCAGTGGGTGTCAGTATGATAACAACCACCATTGTCTCTTTAAATGTTGAGACAACTGTAGACTGACAATGATCATATAAGTGCTCAGTGTATGAATTTTGCATAACAGCAGTGGGCTAACTATGTTGGCCATAATTGGATATATATTTGAAAGTTCGTTTGAGACTTTGGTCAGTATTGAGTTGGTATTGGCCAATACTTAGTCTCTATTTGGGAAAGATATATATATATATATATATATATATATATATATATATATATATATATATATATATATATATATATATATATATATATATATAAGTTTGAGAGCATTATAGAAATTCATACCTGAGACTTTGTTAGATTCCCTTCGAGCATCTGCAGAGGTCGGTGCTGGATCATCTGTATGTTGATTTTAGGCACCAGCATCTTCAGGAGCCTCTTCTCTTCTATCATGAGCACCTTCCAGTATATGTTGCTCAAACTGAATCTCCACATCAAGAGGAACATGAGGTTCCTCAATTTGTTGAGCAATGTGTTCGGGTTCAGGACCTGGAAGGTTAGCGGTGGCTGCAACTAGACTCTTTGCTTGAAGAGATGCAGTCAAAGATGGAACATTTGTGGGTTGCACCTCTTCTGATGATAAAGCACCCATTATCACTGGAGATAAGTTTCTTCTTTGTCTTCTTAGGATAAGGGGTTGCTCTTCTGTGGACTCAATATCAAAATCTGATGCAGTATCAGGAGCATCAGGATCCTGTTCAGGTGGAGGTATATGTGGTTGTGCTTGTTCATGTTCTGGTTGAGCATCCACCATTTCAACATCTTGGTCAGCATTACCTCCATCACCACTATCATCATCATTATCATCATCATCATCATTTTCTGATCCAGTATCAGAATTATCATCATTTTCTTCATCATTAATGTGTGCCTGCACAATAGCCCACATAGAGTGACTCAGTACAGGCTCTCCTTCTCTTGGCCTGTAAAAATATATCTTCTCATGTAAGGGAGGAAGATCTGCTCTTGGACTATTAAATTCATCATAAACATGAGCAGGCATGGCACTCTGGAAGATGAGAGAAAGAAATCTGCAGAAAGGAACATTGATTTCTCTGGTTTGAGCCCGAACCAGAGAAGCTAGTTCATTAAAGATCAGTCTAGCATAATCAATATCCCGACCATGGTACATGGCATGGACAATCTGTATCCCAAAATCATTGATTTGGTCCAAAGCTCTTGTCTTGCGGGTCATACACCGAATGAGTGTGGAAATTAAAACACCCCACATTGGACCAAATTCGTTCCTTTTAAATATGCATGTGGTTCCTCTTCGTCCAATAAAAGGTAACACCGAGCGAGCCTCTGTTCGATCAACAAAAGGCTCATACTAAGCTTGAGCTGGAAGTCTCAGTGTTTCCCTAATAATAGCTGTTGAAACAAAAGCCCTTCTTTGATCTCGGATAACCTAACCGTTAATCATGTCCGGAGAGTCAAGTTTTGTAGAGTACCAGAATTCACAGAGCATCTTCGGATATATTGCGCGAGGAGATCTAATCAACGCTTGCGTGATCGGACAATGCTTCAGGTATGTAACCATGTGAGTGAATTCAGGGCACGCCCAAGCCCGAGGAATGTTGAAATTTGCGGTTATGTTGTTCCTCGCAAATTTGGGAACTTAGTCTTTTCGAAAATGGGTCGCCGGTGCAACCTCTGGTGCGAAGAATCTGTAGTTAGCCATCTGCGATTTTTGATTAAGTAATTTCTTGCAAAGAGAGAGTAGAATCGTTAATCGCAGAGAGAATTGAAAGAGAAAGTATGAAATAACTATTAAAAAATTTTAAAGAAAGAAAAGAAATGGTTATTTATACTTAATTAGAGATAATTACGGTATTGGGAAGTAAAAACGGCTGACTTGACAGCCTTATCCTGTTCCAACGGTAACTTTCTTATTAAGAAAGGTTACCGTTGGGGAGTATAAGGATTAAAATCAGTTTTACACTCCAGGAGTCCAATACCGAGTTAATTAAAAAAAATTAAATTATAAAAATTATAAAAATTATAAAAACATTTAATTTAATCTGAAAATTAATGAAAAATAAAAATTATTTAATTTTGATAAATCAGACTAGTAATACTGAGTAGGTCAGTATTGGAACCAATACTGAGCGGTCAGTATCAGAAAAATTTAAGAAAAATTAAGGGTTCAACATACCCAATTTCCCTAGTAAGTACATAAACCTTTCTTCAGAAAGAGGTTTTGTAAACACATCGGCCAATTGGTCATCGGTTGGAACATAATTTACCTCAACCTTACCCTTTTCCACATTATCTCGAATAAAGTGGTGTCTGATATCAATGTGCTTTGTTCTTGAGTGATGGACTGGATTCTCAGTGATAGCAATAGCACTCTTGTTATCACAATGAATAGGTGTCTTCTGAAAATTGAACCCATAACCAATAGTTGATACTGCATCCATAAAAGTTGAGCACAACAACTTCCTGCAGCAACATATTCTGCTTCTGCTGTGGAAGTTGCTACTGAGTTTTGCTTCTTGGACGACCAACCAACGAGTCTACCACTGAGGAATTGACATCCTCCACTTGTACTTTTTCTATCCAACCTACAACCTGCAAAATCTGCATCTGTATACCCTTCAAGGTCAAAGTTTGAGTCTTTCGGATACCAAAGACCCATGTTAGGAGTACCTGAAAGATATCTAAAAATACGCTTAACAACTTTCATATGTGATTCTTTAGGATCAGCCTGATACCGAGCACACAAGAAAGTTGCAAACATGATATCAGGCCTGCTAGCTGTTAAGTGAAGTAAAGAACCAATCATACCTCGGTATGTGGATTGACATACTGGTTTACCAGTTTCATCTTTACTTATTTTATCCTGAGTACCCATAGGAGTGTGCATGGAAGATACGTTTTCAAATTTGTATTTCTTTAGCATGTCATGCACATACTTACATTGATTTATAAAAGTGCCATCAGGCTTTTGATCAACTTGTAAACCAAGAAAGTAAGAAAGTTCACCCATCATACTCATCTGATACTGAGATGACATTATCTTAGCAAACCAGTCACACATTGACTTGTCAGTGGAGCCAAAGATAATATCATCTACATATATCTGAATAAGTAAGATGTCAGAACCTTTCCTTTTTGAAAATAATGTTTTGTCAATTTTACCTCTTATAAATTTATTTTCAATTAAGTACTCAGACAGGGTATCATACCAGGCTCTTGGAGCTTGTTTGAGCCCATATAGAGCTTTATCAAGCTTGAAAACATAATTAGGAAATTTAGGATCAACAAAACCTGGTGGTTGTTTGACATAAACTTCCTCTTGTAGTTTTCCATTGAGAAAAGTACTCTTGACATCCATGTGATAAACTTTGAAGTTCTTGAAAGTTGCATATGCAATATACAGCCTAATAGCTTCAATTTTTGCAACTGGTGCAAAAGTTTCATCATAGTCAATGCCTTCTTCTTGCTTGTAACCCTGAGCAACCAGTCTTGCTTTGTTTCTAATGACAACTCCATCCTTATCCATCTTGTTTCTGAACACCCACTTAGTACCAATAATAGTTTTGCCAGAAGGAGGTGGAACTAAGTTCCAAACTTTGTTCCTCTCAAACTCTGTAAGTTCTTCTTGCATAGCTTCTACCCAGTCTTAATCTAATAAAGCTTCATCAGCTTTCTTTGGTTCCATGGTAGGTAGGAAGCTTGAAAAGAAGCAAAAGTTTGCAGTTGCTTGGGGTTCAAAATCTAACTTTCTCATTGTTTGGACACCTTGTTCAATAGGACCAATAATATTAGAATGTGGATGATCTCTGTGGTCCCTTAGATTGTTTCCCAAGGGAGCATTTGAAGCAAGGGCAACAATATCTTGTTGCACTAATGTGTTGTCTACCTGATACTGAGCTGAATTCTGGTCAGTATTAGATAGTTCAAGTTGATGTTCTTCTTGATTTTGTAGATCTGAGGTGGATTCTTGAAAAGTACTGGAAGATTCACCTTCTTCATAGGTGGAGTTGTTCAGATCAATTATTGGGAACTCAGTATTGAGGTTCTCAGATATGGGAACCTCAGAATTTGATGCATTCCAGTTATACTGAGTTCTTTCTTGATCAGTGTCACTCATACCATGATCAACATAGTATGGGTGAGACTTGGGCTATTCAGCAATTGAGTTTTCTGGATTGCATAGAATGTCTATGCCACTAATTTCTTCCTTTGCTGAGATAGAATGCTCATTTTGATCTTCATCAAAAGTGACATGAATGGATTCTACAATCATCTTAGTTGATATGACATACACTCTGAAAGCTTTAGAGTGTGGAGGTAGCCCATGAACACACCTTCATTTGCTTTGGGAGCAAATTTGTTGAGATTTTGTTTAGTACTGAGTACAAAACATTTACTCCCAAAGATGTGGAAGTATTCCACATTAGGAACCTTGCCATTGTATAACTCATAAGGAGTATTTTGATGTCTCTGGACTATTGTAGCTCTGTTCTGAGTAAAATTTGCACAGTTTATAGCTTCTGCCCAGAAGCTCAGTGCCAGTCCAGCATGGCATAACAAAGTTCTTGCAGCTTCAGTCAATGTTCTATTCTTTCTTTCTACAACACCATTTTGTTGTGGTCTGTAGACTGCAGAGAAGTTTTGAACGATTCCTTTTTCTTCACAGAAATATGCTAATACTGAGTTCTTAAACTCAGTATCATGGTCACTTGTTAGTTGCTTGACCTTGTTGCCTTTCTGAAGTTCTTCTCTTTCGATAAAGGCAATGATTTCTGTTGTTGCATCTGATTTGGTCTTGACAAAGATGACCCAAGTATATCTTGAGAATTCATCAACCAAGACTAAAGTATAGATCTTTTTGGCCAATGATGGTGTGCTAATGGGGCCAAAAAGGTCCATATGTATCATTGTAAGAGGTTCATTAATAGAATGGTTGACCTTTGACTTGAATGAACTCTTCTTCTGCTTGCCCATTTCACATGCTGAGCATAACTTATCTTTGGAATAAGTAATAGTGGGCAACCTTCTCACCAATTTCTTCATACTGAGCTCATTGATATTTCTGAAATTTATGTGAGAAAGTTTCTTGTGGCACAACCAGTTCAGTTCTGGCTTGACTTTAGAAAGCAGACAAACTCGAATAGTAGGGTCTATTTCAGACAGGTTGACCACATAGACATCTTTTTCTCTTCTAGCAATGAGTACAGGTTGCCATTTATCATTGTAGATGATTCCTGCAGTCTTCCTGAAGCGAGCTTCATTGTCATCATCACACATCTGGCTGATACTGAGCAGATTGTGCTTCAGACCCTCTCATAGGCAACTCTTTTAAAAGTTACGTTGCCTGCCTTGATTACTCCATACCCTCTAGTATTTCCAACTGAATCATCTCCAAAATTAACAGAAGGACCCTTCTCTGGTTTATAGTTTAGAAGGTACTCCATACTGCCAGTCATGTGTCTTGAGCAGCCACTATCTAAGTACCATTTTCTGTACCCTGCACAAGACACAAAATAATGATTAGTTCTTTTTAGGAACCCATTTTTGAATGGGACCTTTGGTAGGAGAAACAGGTGTAGACTTGATCTCTTTTGTTGGAGAGGTCAGTATCACGTCAGGGGAAACCTTGGAGGTTTTCTTTGGTGATACTGACTTAGTTTCTCTCCTTTTCTTTGGTACTGAGTACCTAGGACTTGAGAGATCAGTCCAGCATTCATCTACTTTATGTCCAGTATGATGACATCTATAACATTTTCTAGGTCTATTTCTGAACATATTTTCATGAGGAATTTTTGAGAATTGTTTGACTTTTGGTAGATCAGTATGAGTAAGTTTTGCAAACTTTTGACTTAAAACTTTGATCTGATCACCAATAGATTTTAAAATGTTATTTTTGTCATTTTTTACTGGTGTTTTAATGTTGTTTTTGACTGGTTTAGAAGGAGATGGATCTGGTGTCTTTTTATTTGGCAGAGAATTCTTTTTAATATTAGACTTCTTGTTTTTACCACTTGAAGATCCTATTGAAGTTGATTTCTGGTTATCATGTTTTAGAATGACAACTTTAACAGGTTCTTTAGATTCTTGAGTAGTTGACTTTTCTGTTCCTGCAACCTCAATATTAGATAGAACATTTTTAGTAGAAGTAGAAGTGGTTTTATTTTCATTATATATCTCAAAAGTGGTTGTATTAAATAATAATTCAAATGGAGGAACAACAGATGTATCATACTACACAACTTCGAGGTCAGTATCAGGAATTTCCTTTTCAGGAAATTCAATACTGAACATTTGAACAGATGGAAGGACCAACTGGTTTTTCAAAAATAATTTTATCCTCATCATCTGACTCAGTTTGACATCCAACTTCACAAAAAGCTTTTGCTTTTACAAATTGAATATGGTTCATATGAGAAAATTCTTCAAATAAATCAGCAAAATTATTTCTATTTTTTAACTGAGAATCAACACCAAGTGCAGCCCTCACATTTTCTGGAAATTGTTGATTTAGACATTTATTTAATTTAATAGATGCATTTCCCCAATATCTACACAGATTTTTAAATTTTTCTTTTTCTAATTTGTGTAAATGAGCTTTATCAGCTAATCTTTTAACTGAGGATCAACACCAAGTGCAGCCCTCACATTTTCTGGAAATTGTTGATTTAGACATTTATTTAATTTAATAGATGCATTTCCCCAAGATTTACACTGATTTTCAAATTTTTCTTTTTCTAATTTGTGTAAATGAGCTTTATCAGCTAATCTTTGGTTAATGTCTTGTAAGTTTAAAAAATTTAATTCTAAATCTTTAAATTTTGCTAATTTATCTAAATGTTCATTATTTACCCTTTCAAGTTCAAGAATTGTTAATTTTAAAGCTTTTTCTTTCTGTACTAATGTTTTAAGATCAACAATCATATACTCAAAAATCTTTTCCTTTTCATTCACTGAATAAGTTTGAAAGGAACTCACCTTGTACAACTGAGTGGAATCCCAATCAATATGAACACTCATCCTCTCAGCTTCTTTGATGTCCTTCTTAAAGGAGCTCTTCAAATCATCTTCAGTGAAAGCCATAAAGGCTTTGTTTTCAACTTCTTCCTCATCATCACTAAGCTCTTCATCCATCCAAGCTTCAGAGTAAAGTGCTTGATGAGGTGCTCCATTCCCTGCTGCACCCTTGCCCTTGCTCCAGTTCATCAACTTGACATACTTGTCTCTATACCGTTTAGCTCGGTATGCAATCTTGTCATTCTGATCAGTTTTAGTTGACTTAGTATGACAATTAGCAGCGATGTGTCCAGGCTTTCCACACCTATAGCAAAGACCTGATCTTGGGTCAGTATCGGAAGAGCTAACACCAAGCCTCTTCTTCTTTAACTGATCCAGCTTCATAGACATAAGAGCCATTTGAGTTTCAAGCTCTTCTACCTCAGCATCAGCAAGATCAACTTCTGGCTCTTCATGCTCAGTCACAGTATATGCCTGTTGCACAACTAGAGCCATGCCAGTGGAAGATTTGTTAGTTTTCTTCCAGTTGATCAGTCTTGCAGCATTATTCTCCTCATGATTCAACATTATACCATACAAAGTTTGAAGAGTGTATGACTCAATGTTGTTAGCAGCATTGACAAAACTTTTCATATCAAGAAACTGTTGAGGAAGACTATCCAGGAACTTTTGAACAAGCTCTCCTTCCTCCTTCACAATGCCTACACTAATTAGATCATGGATAACAATATTAAACATGTTATAGAGAGTGGTGATGTCTTCATTTGGACTTGAGAAGAAGTTTTCATACTTCCTCCTCATGTTGTTTTTTCTTTGCAACTTCACCTTAGGTGTGCCTTCATAGGTGACTGATACGCTATCCCACATAGCCTTTGCTGTTGGCAATTTCATAATTGCATTAAGTATTTCTTTGGTAACAGCATTACCAATCACCCCCTTTGTTCTGGAGTCTATACTGTATAACTGACGGTCAATATCAGTCCATGTGTGCTTCGGTTTAGGAACTGTTCTTGTGCTCTCAGGAGCATCATCAGTAGCTGCAACGGGTTCCATAGTTTGTGGAATGATGGGACCATCATTCAGCTAAGGTGAGCATCTCATGATGAATAGATTCAAGATACCACTGAGCTTTTAGCTTCCATTGATGGAAGTCTTTTCCATCAAAGATGGGCACTCCCTTTCCAGACATTACTAGTGCAACAATTGTAGACATTTTGGATTTTTGAGTTTGGGAGGGATAGATATAGGGAATAGCTGCCAGGGTAATAGATCGACTAAATAAGGATTTATTTAGCCTGCTCTGATACCAATTGTTAGGTCACAAAACCCTGGTTTTATAAGTTAATTGATTAGATTAATATACTTAGGACAATTAAAGTGTATAATATAGTATTAGAGTCAATGTATAAATCCACTAAGTGTGGCTTGTTGCGAAATAATAAGACCACTGATCAATTACAAATATATGAAAGTGAATACGTAAATTGGTAAGTTCTCCTTTGCAAGATGATCTCTATTTATAATGATATAGAGATCTTACATAATGGCCAAAGGATTAACTGAAGGACTAAACTAGGGAAATGACTAAGCTCAAGGGATTTGATCTTAGTCTGTTACAAAACTGACTATAACTCAGTCCTTCTACTCAGTATTGGATTTCCAATACTGAGTGCTGATACTGAGTGGTCAATACTGGCCAAACTCAGTATCACTCCTAAACTTAGCATATTAATTCTATTATTTATTCTAAGCTAGTCTAGGTTGTTTTGTTATCTTAAGATTCCAAAGGGGTAAGGCTTTTTGCCTTAACAATTCTATGACCGTACTCCAACATTATCAACAACGGTCAGAAAATCCAAATCAAATCAATATACCGCACTTCTACGACTTCAACAAATATCAGGAACCACGGATCATCAACAAATCGACAAAGCCACAACTTCAAGAAAAAGACTTCCGCTGCGGACTTATACACATTCCGTGTATAACTCGATCAACAACAGAATGACTTATACACAAGTCAGTGTATAACTCGAGCTTCATCAGCATGGCTTTCAAGTACTTCAGCTTGAAACCCGGTTTTCAACGGACAATGGCTTCTAATCAACTCAGATTTAGGACCCGCTCATATCCAGAAAGCACATAACTGCTTCAACTCTTCTCCAAATCCTCCGACGATGTTTAAGGTACGTCCTCAAAATTCTCAACTTTGTAATATGTTTGTTTTGTCGAGGGAGAGAAATATTAATTCTAGGGGGAGAATTATTATTCCTAGGGGGAGAAAATTCAGAAAATAAAAACAAAAATACCCAAATATGAATAAACAAACGAAAAATCTTTTCATAAGACAATACCTTCCCATAGTTTGCCAGATCCGGCGTTACCTTCCCAGGGAAATATTTCTACCAACTGGTAAATGTGAGGGTATACATCTAGGGTATAGTAATAGGTGAGTGCAAGGTGATGTGAAAACATGATAACTGTTGGGTCACATTTTAGTCTATTCAATAGTCAAGGGGTGTAATGTGACATTTATTGAAATCAATAGTCTAGGGGTAGTTTATGTTAATAGTCAATATTAGGCCTAGGTATAAATACCTAGTTGTAACCTAATTCAAATCCAGTGTTTCACTAAGATTTCGAATAGTTGTCCCGAATTCAAGTTGATTTTTAGCTCTTCATTATTTAATTATTTAGCGATCATTAAGCTTGCCGTCTATTGTAATCGAACGTACGTTTTGTGTGTGTGCAAAGCTTCTTCTTGTTCTTCCAATTCATCATTGTTATTGCTTAATCTGTTGCTTAATCGATACATACGGATTCTCAATTGGTATCAGAGCGCAAATCTCCTTTGATTCGATCCATTTCAGTGAAGATTAAGCAAGTTTTGAAGTTTTTGAAGAAGAACTCAAGAATCAAAAAATCGGAATTTGAGGTATTAAATCGTTAATATTCTTTGTTCATTACATTCCTCTTGTAATTCTAAGCATATTAGAATCAAGTTTCGATTAAATCCATCATCAATTGATCTTAATTTTGTAATTTTAAAGAAAACCATTATAACACATTTTTTCCAATGTAAAATCGAAATTATTGTCTGATTTGTTGTGTTTTGATCGAGTTTATTGACTCATTTCGTGCGAAAATCATTTTCGAGCATTTTGGGATTTGAATCACTCGATTTGGTTAAGAATTGAGCATTCTAGGATCGATTTAGTAAAAAATATAGCTGTTTCGGTTCGTCACTGGTGAAGAACATCGAAACTATTCAGCCCGAAAACAGTAAACTATTCGGCCCGAACACCACCTCGGCCCGAACACCACTCTTAGCCCGAACACCACTTCGGCCCGAACACCACTTCGGCCCGAACACCACTTCGGCCCGAACTCCACTCTTCGGCCCGAACACCACTTCGGCACGAACACCACTTCGGTCCGAACACCCCTCTTCGGCCCGAACACAACTTTGGCCCGAACACAACATAGACTTCGGCCCGAACAACCCAAGATCGTGTGACAAAAGGGGCTATACTAAAACGATCATAACTTTCAGTTCGGGTGTCCGTTTCACGCCCACGATTAACCAAATCGAAGCTCGAGACGAAGGCTACGTCATGATAAATGCCGTAGGCGGTTTACCCAACATCCCGGCCCAAAAAGACCTGTTTCAATCACTTTATTTGCGTTTTTGTGATTTTTCAGTCAATTTTCAAACTTCGTTTAGCCCCAGTTTCTATTTGTGACAGGGACAAGCTTAGAGTTTATAAATCAATTTAAGAGAAGGATGGCATCACAGTTTGAAATGTCAAACCTTGAAGAATTAACTTGCTACTTAGGCATTAAAGTTTCACAAGAAATAGACTGTGTAAAAGTCAAACAAGAAAGTTATGCCATGAAAATCCTAAAAGAATCAGGTATGCAAAGTTGTAATCCTAAAAGAAGCAGGTATGCAAAGTTTTAATGCAACCCAATGTCCCTTGGAGCCAGGACTAAAATTGTCAAAAGCAGAAAATGAGCCAGAAGTTGAAGCTGCCCATTACCGAAAAATAGTAGGTTGCTTACGTTATCTTTTGCATACAAGACCAGATTTGGCATACTCGGTTGGTGTTGTTAGCCGTTATATGCAAAGCCCAAGAGAATCCCATGCACGAGCCATCAAACAAATTCTCCGGTATCTACGTGGGACAACGTCCTTTGGAATAAAATACACACGATGTGGAGACTTAAAACTTTTGGGATACAGTGACAGCAGTCATAATGTTGATTTAGACGATGGGAAGAGTACAACAGGACATGCCTTCTACCTTAGTAACTCACCTATCATTTGGTGCTCACAAAAGCAAGACACGGTGGCGTTATCCTCATGTGAAGCTGAGTTTATGGCAGCCACCGCAGCTGCATGTCAAGCTATATGGCTAAGGGAGCTATTGGCGGAATTAACGGGAAATGAAAAGCAACCAGTGCTGATTCGAATAGACAATAAATGTAACGACCCGAAATTCGTAAATAAATAAATTTATAAAAATTATGATAAATAAGGATAAATCATTTAAAAGACGTAGGAACTGGTTTCGTGTCGTTTGGTTACCGTATGAGAAAGTTATGGACGAAACCGGGTCGAGACAAAAATGAAAAAGTGCAGCCCTGCTACCTAAGAGAGTTCGCGACGCGAACTTTGGTCGCGATCGGCAAGTCGGGTCAGGTAGTTTGGCTATGAGGCGCGAAGTAGTTCGCGTTTGGATGACGATCGCTAAGTATGCGCACGATATGTAGAGTTAGCGACGTGAACTTCGGACGAACAGCTTTAAATCGGGTTTTGGCTCATTTGAGGCCATATCAAAACCCTAGTTTCTTCTTTGGCGATTTTGGAGCTCAAGTGCAGTGCTTGGTTGATTTCTTCTCAAATCTTTGATAGATTTCACTCCTAGTTGAAGATTAAAGGTATATCTTCACTCCGTGATCTTCGTAGCTTAAGATCTATGTATTTTGATGTATGGGTTTGAAACCCTAGTTCTTGGGATTATGGGTTATGGTGGTATAAGTGATCTATACACCTAATAGATGGTATATTATCAAAGGAAACAAGTGTATGATTATGATTTGTAGGAATCTTAAGGGTTGGTTAAACCTAGGGTTTGGTAAATCACCATAACTGGGGGAAATGAGTTAATAAGTGTTATCTAGAGATAGATGGACACATTGGTAGTAGAATGTGATGTTGATAATCTTGTGATTATTGTATTAGGCATTTGGTGAGGTCTTGGAAGGTTGACCGGATTGTGAAGCAAGGAAACTGACGTAAAGCATACGGTTGGAGCACTTATTTGCTAAGGTGAGTACATGAGACTTTTAAACAGGGTACATAGCAAATAGTTTTGAAAGTACATATGACATTGTATCAGTCTTTATTAATAAATATTTTGATAAAAATAGTAATTGAAAATGTATGAAAGTATGTAGAATGTGATACTAGAATGTGTCTAGTATGATTGATGAATTTGAAGTAAATTATGATAGATTCAAGTAATTATGGAATCTATGTTAATGAACAATAATCATGAAGTAATTGATTAAAAGAATGTATACGGAGCCTTTATTAATGAATATGTATTAGTAAAGCAATTGGGAATGATTTTATAGTAATGAGTACCCATTGGTAAGATATACTAATAAAAGTATTATGTTATCGATAAATAAGAAATGTATCTTATGTATAAGTAAGTATGGGCCTCATAGGGTTCATAGATGTAGAAGTAACTGTGGTTGCTTATGATCGGGTCCATGGGACCATACAGGTACGTTCACACTGTGATGAACTAATTATATGTCGTTAGTATTAGAGGACTAACTTGTTTGATGTTGGATGTGATAGCCGAAGGCTTTGACTGTCATAACTGTTAGGTTATGGTAAGAGATAGATGGTGGTGACGCGGGGGACCCCCGGTCACTGGACGGTGGTATATATGTTTATACACCGAGTGTATATATGTTTATACACTAAGCACACGGGTGCTTCTAGTACGCATATGTTTGGTACTAGGTATGTTAGGTTCTAATACATATATGTTTATGTATTAGACATGTTGGTGCTTCTGGTACATATATGTTTATGTACTAGATATGACTGGGCTTCTGGTACATATATGTTTATGTACTAGATATGATTGTGCTTCTGGTACCTATATGTTTAGGTACTAGATATGGTTGCTAGGGAAGCAAGATCGATAAGGTCGCAATAGGGCGACTAGACGGTACTAATGTAGTATATATATGTATATATATGTGTTTATATATTTATGGAATTGTTATTATGATTATTGGGGTCTAAAACCCATGTATCTCACGAGACTATTTTGTCTCACGTACTACGTTTGTTTCGTGGCTATGTACTCAGGTACAGGTTGAAGTGACAGAAGGTTGCACTAGAAGTGGCCTAGAGATGCTTAGTTCGGGAGCTTATAGGTAGATCCCGTTTGCATATGGTTTTGATATACTTGGTGACACCGTATTTTTGTAAACTCTGATAAAGGTTTTAAAGTTTTTGTTAAACTGTATTTTGGACAATGTGTCAAATGATGGGAAATTGTATTTTTAAATGACTTAAACGATGTTATAAAAATACGGGTGTTACAACTTGGTATCAGAGCTATAGTTTAAGTGAATTAGGTTGGATGTCCATCCTAGTCTTAGACTGTAGCATTAGGAATGTAAGATTCCTTGAGATCATTAGGTTGACCTTGAAACTTTATGTTAAGTTTAGGGTTGAACCTAGGGGACCTATGAAAGTGATGTGATTATGGATAATCAGTATTATGAGACTTATGAATCGTACGCGAGGTACTAATTGTTTAATGTCTTTCGTATAGTCGAGATCGTAAGAAATGGTTAACACTCGAAGAAGTGGGAAAGCCCCGGAGGGCCTGGAGGAGGATACACCTCATGTTGAGGTTGGGGTTGGACAGGAAAGTCAACCGTCGATGCACCGGGTGGGTGAATCGGAGGTCGGAGCTAATAGAACTCCGGTGACCATGGCGGACCTCCAAACTATTATTGAACAACTCAAGGGAGTGGTGGCCGATGAAGTGCACCACATCGTTGGGGACCGTGAGAGGTCGGATGGAGATCGTGTATCCGAGGCTAGATCGGATGAGAAAACCAGGGGTGGTGGCACTCGAGTGGAGAAATCCTCCACAGGTGGTTGTAGTGATGCAAGGGCGAGGCCCAATGAAAATTATGGTTGTTCTTTTAAGACATTCATGGCTTGTAAGCCAAACATATATACGGGTAGTTCGGACCCGAAGGTAACTATGAAGTGGATCTGAGAGACCGAGCGAGTCATCGGAAGTAGCAAGTGCAAGAAAACTGATATGGTGTTGTATGCATCACAATTGCTAAAAGAGGATGCTATGGTCTGGTGGGACATAGTTTATGAGACCCTCGGGAGGGAGGTGATAGAGAGAATGTCATGGGATGAGTTTACCGCGAGGTTGAGGAAGAAATTTTGTCCCGACCGGGATTTGGAGAAAATGCATGAGAAGTTTGTGACCCTAAGGAAGGGTGAGATGTCGGTCGAGGAGTACACGAGGGAATTCACGGGATTACTTCAGTTTGTTGCTAAGACCTACTCCGAGGAGAGGTTGAGGGTAGTTAGGTATGCTAGTGGGCTACCTTGGGATTATCAGTTGGAGGTAAAGAGAGTGGTCACGCTAGATGAGGCCATTAGTGCCGCCCGAGGTGTGGAAGAGGTGAACGAGGCAAAAGTTGCCGAGAGGACGTATGTGGGAGATAAGAGGAATGCCGAGAGTGGCTCGGGTACGGTTAAGAAGGGAAAGTTCACGTCGAACTTCTCTGGGCAAGGAAGTGTAGCCTCGTGCAAGAGGTGTGGGAAGAATCATACCGGCGAATGCCGTGGGGAACCGAAAATTTGCCATGATTGTGGAAAGACGGGACATTTGGCCCGAGATTGTAGATCCAAACCAATGGCCGAGGTTGAGTGTTACTCGTGCCATGAGAAAGGGCATTATAGCCACGTGTGCCCGAAGAAGAAAACCAGAACGCTTGTGTCCGCGGCTCAAAAGAAGGCGGAGCCGGCAAAGGTGAGAGGACGATCCTTCCTACTCACACGGGAGGAGGTGCGCGATGGGGCGTCAGGTTCGGGAGCTAAGGATTAGGCGGCCCGTAATTGTAGCATTGGATGATTAGGCCGGTGTGCCATTTGTTTCCCTAAGACTTTAGTTTTGGGTATTATTGTAATCCTTCCGAATGCTTTGGTTAAAAACATATTTCGAATGTTATGAATTTTATTGTTAACTTATTTACTTGAAAGATTTGAATTAGCAAGGTTGAATAATTGTCGATGAGAGTAGAGGCATTTGGTAGGACCATTGAGATGGATTGGATGATTATGCACCAAGCCAGTATGTTGTGTGGGTATAGCCATATTGTTGGATTGTTGCCCAATTTGGTGCTTACGGGAATTAGTAAATGAGTTGTATGACGTGAATAGTCATCATGGGAATAACCTTCCGGGTTAAATGAATTTGTATTTTTGAGAATCATAGACCGGAGTGTCGCATGTGATAAGGGGATGAGTGTCGAAACGACAAGTTTAGTTCATCGAACATGATTGGGTAAGAGTTGGCACATAGCCATGGTAAGTCTCGTGATAGGATTGATAAATTCGATGTCAGAGACGAACGGATAATTGTGGTGCAGTGTCATAGTGATAGTGTGATGACGTGTGACGTCGTGTAGTGTAAGACTACGGTTTGGAAAGGAATATTCCTATGCCACATGATGTGAAGAAGGTAGAGCATTGAGTCTTGGACCATTGATTGCTACGTCATGGGTTGCAAGTGTGGGCCGGAGTCGAATGTTTGACTCAAGGATGATTGATTTGGCCGGTGAATTATGTCTAATGGAATGTAGTGGTAACTACTCCGGCGGTATCAAAGATTCGGAAATTGTTAAGGAAATGAACCGGTTAAGGGCAGTTAATGTGTAAGTGGAACGGAAAATAACGAATAGAGAATGTTATTAGTTACCCGCGGGGTACGATGCATGTGCATCATATGATGACCTTGGAAGGCATATAATTGTGGAAAGATAATATTATATCATATGAAATGTGCTAAGTAATATGTCCTATGGAAGACATACGAATGGGAAGAAAAACAATAATGCGTTTTGTGGGAGAGGTGCTAGAATGCACGATAAATGATTTGATGATCGAATGGGTAAGATGGTAGCAAGGCTACACGATGCGAAAAGATGGATGTCAGATGATATTAGTGTGACATATACATATGTTTGTATATGTGCATGATGATGATGTTTATTTGATATTGGTGCGATATATACATATGTTTGTATATGTGCACAATAGAGATATATAGATGGTATTGGTGACATATACATATGTTTGTATATGTGCACAATAGAGGTATTTAGATTGAATTGGCACGATATACGTGTGTATATCTATATGTGTGTATATGTTTATGTGTTTATATGATGAATGTAGAACCATGTGGTTAATGAATATTACTATTATGTTATGGTAAATGAGAATTGGGCTTGAAATGCGGGTTGCATTTAGGTCATGTAAATGTAGGGGATGCCTACGATTTATAGAATAGAAGGAAAGAGAAACTACTAGTGAGCAAATTACCATGTGGTAACCAAAACATAGTACACCGTATAAGGGTGCGGGACGTATTACGGTAGGGGGCCTAGTACCAATAATGTAAGTTGATTAATGTGATACAAAGATGGTTAAAAAAAATACTAAGTGATAGTATGAGTGACCAAGTGAAGGTCAAGAAACGGTAAATGTTATCGTGACCTTATGTTAAGGTGTGACCCTTGGATTAACGGGGACGATTGTTGAGAGAGTAATAATGGGTAGAACTGAGAGTGATGGGTTGGTAATGATACGCCGTGTGTACGGAAATTGCTAGTTTGGAAAAGGTATGGTTGACTTTATGTAAAAGTCAACGTTAGTCAACCCGTGATTGGTTGAATTGGTCTAAGATAGACTTTGACTCTCGTTTTGATTTACTAATGAATATTGATAGCATAATGTGTCGATTATATGTTTGTGAAAAAGTTGATGAGATGGTTGATTGAATTGTAGTCGGTTTATACGACTTGACCCGGTTGGGTGATTTCAATGTTGAAATTGAGAATCGAGTGTAAGACTGTAATTGAATCATAAATTAAAGGTAAATTGTAAAGGAAAGGAGGATTTATAGAACCTTTAACGAGAAGGGAAAATGTTAAGGTATAGTTGACTTTGTGCTTAAGTCAAAGGGTAGATGATGTGGGGATATACCAATGTCGGGATATATTGGTTGGGTCAAAGCTAGAGTTTGACATTCGTTTAAATCAACTAGTTAATGGCATGAATGTGTCATACCATCGTTATGAGAATGAAAGGATCGGTTGAGAGAGTGTCTGTTTTGAAATGGGACCTGAACGTTCGGACTTAACGGAGTTAAGTGAAAGTTTGGATATGTAATGTTAACGGAACAGGAATGAGAGCGGAATGCTCGGTTGTTTGTGGGTTGAAATCCTTAGCGATTCCGAGGACGGAATCCTTTTAAGGGGTAGGTAGTTGTAACGACCCGAAATTCGTAAATAAATAAATTTATAAAAATTATGATAAATAAGGATAAATCATTTAAAAGACGTAGGAACTGGTTTCGTGTCGTTTGGTTACCGTATGAGAAAGGTATGGACGAAACCGGGTCGAGACAAAAATGAAAAAGTGCAGCCCTGCTGCCTAAGAGAGTTCGCGACGCGAACTTTGGTCGCGATCGGGAAGTCGGGTCAGGTAGTTTGGCTATGAGGCGCGAAGTAGTTCGCGTTTGGATGACGATCGCTAAGTATGCGCACGATATGCAGAGTTAGCGACGCGAACTTAGTTCGCGTCGTGAACTTCGGACGAACAGCTTTAAATCGGGTTTTGGCTCATTTGAGGCCATATCAAAATCCTAGTTTCTTCTTTGGCGATTTTGGAGCTCAAGTGCAGTGCTTGGTTGATTTCTTCTCAAATCTTTGATAGATTTCACTCCTAGTTGAAGATTAAAGGTATATCTTCACTCCGTGATCTTCGTAGCTTAAGATCTATGTATTTTTGATGTATGGGTTTGAAACCCTAGTTCTTGGGATTATGGGTTATGGTGGTATAAGTGATCTATACACCTAATAGATGGTATATTATCAAAGGAAACAAGTGTATGATTATGATTTGTAGGAATCTTAAGGGTTGGTTAAACCTAGGGTTTGGTAAATCACCATAATTGGGGGAAATGAGTTAATAAGTGTTATCTAGAGATAGATGGACACATTGGTAGTAGAATGTGATGTTGATAATCTTGTGATTATTGTATTAGGCATTTGGTGAGGTCTTGGAAGGTTGACCGGATTGTGAAGCAAGGAAACTGACGTAAAGCATACGGTTGGAGCACTTATTTGCTAAGGTGAGTACATGAGACTTTTAAACTGGGTACATAGCAAATAGTTTTGAAAGTACATATGACATTGTATCAGTCTTTATTAACAAATATTTTGATAAAAATAGTAATTGAAAATGTATGAAAGTATGTAGAATGTGATACTAGAATGTATCTAGTATGATTGATGAATTTGAAGTAAATTATGATAGATTCAAGTAATTATGGAATCTATGTTAATGAACAATAATAATGAAGTAATTGATTAAAAGAATGTATACGGAGCCTTTATTAATGAATATGTATTAGTAAAGCAATTGGGAATGATTTTATAGTAATGAGTACCCATTGGTAAGATATACTAATAAAAGTATTATGTTATCGATAAATAAGAAATGTATCTTATGTATAAGTAAGTATGGGCCTCATAGGGTTCATAGATGTAGAAGTAACTGTGGTTGCTTATGATCGGGTCCATGGGACCATACAGGTACGTTCACACTGTGATGAACTAATTATATGTCGTTAGTATTAGAGGACTAACTTGTTTGATGTTGGATGTGATAGCCGAAGGCTTTGACTGTCATAACTGTTAGGTTATGGTAAGAGATAGGTGGTGGTGACGCGGGGGACCCCCGGTCACTGGACGGTGGTATATATGTTTATACACCGAGTGTATATATGTTTATACACTAAGCACACGGGTGCTTCTAGTACGCATATGTTTGGTACTAGGTATGTTAGGCTCTAATACATATATGTTTATGTATTAGACATGTTGGTGCTTCTGGTACATATATGTTTATGTACTAGATATGACTGGGCTTCTGGTACATATATGTTTATGTACTAGATAAGATTGTGCTTCTGGTACCTATATGTTTAGGTACTAGATATGGTTGCTAGGGAAGCAAGATCGAAAAGGTCGCAATAGGGCGACTAGACGGTACTAATGTAGTATATATATATGTATATATATGTGTTTATATATTTATGGAATTGTTATTATGATTATTGGGGTCTAAAACCCATGTATCTCACGAGACTATTTTGTCTCACGTACTACGTTTGTTTTGTGGCTATGTACTGAGGTACAGGTTGAAGTGATAGAAGGTTGCACTAGAAGTGGCCTAGAGATGCTTAGTTCGGGAGCTTATAGGTAGATCCCGTTTGCATATGGTTTTGATATACTTGGTGACACCGTATTTTTGTAAACTCTGATAAAGGTTTTAAAGTTTTTGTTAAACTGTATTTTGGACAATGTGTCAAATGATGGGAAATTGTATTTTTAAATGACTTAAACGATGTTATAAAAATACGGGTGTTACAATAAATCAGCAATTGCCCTATCAAAGAGCCCGGTCTTTCATGGAAGAAGCAAACACATCCATACTCGATATCACTTCATTCATGATCGTGTTGAAAGGAAACAAGTTATAGTCGAACATGTTTCTGGAGACAAACAAAAGGCGGATCCCCTGACGAAGGCTTTGGCACGGGTAAAGTTTGCAGAGATGAGATCGTTACTCGGTGTGCAAGAATTACCAGCCATTCAGAAATTCAAGGGGTGATTATCGTTGAATTATCTGAATCCGATTGTGGCGTGAGGCGTGGATCGGGTCAGCATAATATTTGGATTACTATCCAAGTTTATCAAGTCTATTAAGTTTAAATATGAGATAATTATCTACTCCTAAAAGGGTGGGCTTCCTTTTAGATAATTATATACTTTAAACTAATCATAATCCTACTTATATACAAACGCGTTTTCGTCTGTATATATAGATACCATGTAGGGTAGGGATTTCTAATTGTATTGAAGTTTTGAGTTATATTTTCTTCAATAAACGGTTTATGCGAGTTAGGCAACATACTTGTTTTTACTTCCTGTTTACTTTACAAGGTCGCCAAACCTTTCTCAATCGTTTAAGTTAAGACTTTTCAACAACCTCAAACCCGTTTAAATTGTGACACTGAATACAATTCGGAATCTCAAAGTATCTCGACTAGTTTATATATGCTTGTTATTATGTAATCCTTTGTAATCCATTGTAACTGGATTCAATTCCATTACAATTAATGGGATGTTTGGATAGTTTTCTATAAGAAATAAAATTATCATGTAATTCAAACGTTGCATCATTAATTGTAATTTAGATTCCTTGTCAAATAGCTAAGAATTCAATTGCATAGAGCCATCTAACAAATATATGAGGCATTTTTGGGTTAAATATATAATCATCACATGTTGTGTTGGAAAGAAAAACAAAAATAAAAACAAAAATTTTAAAAAAATATATAAAACACACAAAAAATTAAAATGCTAAAAATTATAAAATTAAAAAGTTAAATATATTTCAATAAAAATATTTTAATTTTTTATTTAATTAAGTGAATTTTTTATTTTTTAAGTATTTAATATTTTAATATTTTTCTATTTTAAAATTTTAAAGTGTTTTGCTAATGCGTGCCCCATGGGCATACGATAACGAATATTTATTAAACCAAAATTTCCTTAATTAGAGTATAATAATATTTATTAGTCATTAATATTTTTGTTTTACACCGATTTTACTCTCACTATAATTGAAAATGAAGTTTTTTAATAAATTAAATACAGGGGCATAATATATTTTTAACATTACTGTGATGTGCCCCTGTGGCACATATTAGAAAATCTCTTTATGATAAGGTTAAAAAAAACAAATAAATGGTATTATTGTCATTTGATATAATTACATTCTAACTCTTTCGACAAATTTACAAACCAAACGAAAAAAAGGCAGAAGCTCGAAATTTTGTAGTCAAACGCGTAACACATTTGAATTCCACTATAATTCAATTCCATCATAATTCAATTTCTTCATAATTGAATTCCATTTCTTAGTATTCGGGAGAACTAAAAACAACCTAATTCTTTTGTAGTGGACTAAAAATGAGGGCCATAAAATCGTGCAAATGGTCTTCACTCGTACCAAGTGTTTTCAAGATTCATTTTGTGAGTATACACTAATAGAAAAACCGCCAATACTAATGGATGAAATCCGTTAGTAATTTGGTTAAATTCATTGATAATCCAATTTAGCAATTGGGTTAAACGGAAATTGTCTGTAAGCAAAAGACCCGTTAGTAAATTTATTTACCAATGATCCTGTTGGGAACAGTGGTTGGTGATTAAAAATTGATTTACATTACTATCATATAGAAAATCATTATTACATTAGAGAGGTATGCTAGGTGCGATTGTGCCTTGCCATTAGAGTCTACCACTACTTAGGTTTTTATAATTTTCAGTCTAATACGTATTAACATATTATGAATCAAAAACAAAAAATATAAAATAGCGCTAATGAACAATGTTATTTCAATGGTGAATGTACAACAACAATGACAATGAGACTTAAAATTTATATAGGTGGGATATGATCGTCGATAGATATGAGATTCATAGTCATATCTTTATCTAAAGATAAAAATATTTCCAAAATATCGATATCAAAAGTGTGGATAAAAGTTTGAAGTGTTTATGACTTTATGTGTGTTAGTGGTGAATGTATACATAGTAGCTAGTAATACAAATTAAAAAAAAAAATCAATGTAAAACTATAAAGAATGTATATAATATATAACCACAAATTTAATGTTTAAAATAGTGTATAAATTATAATTTTAATAGTTGGTCAAACTAATACAAGCCAAAAGTAAAAAGTAGTATCAAGTTCATAGTAATTAATCTACTAGCAATAAATGCATTTATGTTTGTGTATAAATACACACATATGTATGCATAAGATAGAAAAACATAGAAAGCATAATAATATAGAAAGAAGGATGAGGAATACACATCACACAATCGTTTTATTCATGGTGCTTGTATTCATTTCATCTGGTAAATCTCGTTGAATGTTTCTTACGCTTATTTACTTATTTTACTTGTAATATTTCCAAGTTTAATATCCATATATTTTGATCTAATAATTAAATTATTTGAACTATATGTGTGAAGGGATGATGATGGGGACAACGGCAGTTCGACCAAATGCTCTACCATACTGCAAAGTAAGACAAGATTGTGCACCAGTTTGCAAAGGTTGTGGGTTTTGTGCTTGTTTAGGAGGAATATGTGTTCGCGGGTGTCCCGGTCCGCCAGGGGTCTAATTAATAGTCACTTGTAACAAGGTTTTAAGTGATTGTATTTTATTATATGCAATGCATGTTATGTGAGGCTGTGAGCAATTAAAACATACTTATGCTATCTAAAATAAAAGCAATAAATGTTAGTTAAAAGTTTTAAGTTGTCTTATTTTTAATAGCTATTTTTTATGATAATAACAAAAACTATGCAAGTCTTACGTAATGCTGAGAAACTGAAGAAAAATGTTTTTATTTTACTTTTAATATATATGCATGTTTTGTCCATTTATTCTAAATTTTAAGAGTATTTCAAATGTATAATTTATTAAACACTGAAAAAAAAATTACAGTCATTCTATTAAATACACAACATGTCATTATGTTATCGTATGAATACAAATTTTCTAATGGAATAATTGTTTTACTATGATAAATTATATTTTGTTACATATTCAACAAATACATACGTATATAAAGTTTTTAAAGTTTAAATGATTAATAAATATAATTTTGTGTCAAGTAAGTACCATATGGTTTAGCAGCTCAATAGATTATGACATTATATTAATAATGCAGATGTCGCAAGTTTAAAATATACAAACTCTTTTTCTAGTTCTTTGTTTACATATCTTGTTTCACTATTTGTAATTGTATAAGTCATTTCCTTTCTTGTATTGCATTTTATTTAATAATATTGGTATTATCTCATACACACAAAGTTGAAGAATCGTATCCTATAAAATAACTATAACATTATTAAAAATAAAATAAAAATAGTAACATACTATTGGTATTTTCTGTATGTATTAGAGTTATTTGGTAATTGATTTTTTTTTCCCTCATATGAAACATATTTGAAGCAGTTCTTCAAGTCAGAGGTGAAGGGTTGTGGAGAAGAAAGAGGGGGAAGAAAATGGTTTTTGCTTGTTCTTAAATTATTGTATTGCCCAAACTACCCTTACCCCCTAAATGTTTTATAAAGGGGTAGAGCTAAATAAAAGGAAAAAATGTTTGGTTGGTACATGGGTTAAACCGTCGTGATAGGGAACGAAATGTATTCAACAATACAAATCTAACTACTAAGGTATTTGAAACTTTGATAAGATTTTAACATATTTAATTTAATGTCTTGCTTATGAACAGTCAACTTGAATCATAAATGTATAATATAATAGGTATAATACACTCGAGATCAACATCTCGTTTAGTGGGTCAGTTGAATATGGTCAATGGAAGAAACGATTTCTCCATTTTATCCTAAGCCAAAATGCAGGTCCACAAATCCTTGAATCCCTTCAAACTGGACCAGCAAAATTCTACCGTGTTGTGGTAGCTACCTCAAACTCTCAACCACCGGTAACTGGTGGTGTAGTTGAAATTCCCCCGGCGGAATACACTCAAGAACAGAAACAAAGGGCAAGGGCTGATGTATATGCACATTCTAACATGCTGCAAGGTCTTACAAATGAAATATACAGCAGGCTTGACAGTTTCACCACTGGTAAAGAACTCTGGAATGAAATCTGCAAGGAGATGGAGGGAACTGACCTAGGCAACAAGGCTAAAATGGTATCCACCCTTAACACTTACTGTCAGTTTAAAGCAAACACCGGAGAAGAAATGGAACAAACATACCATAGGTTCTGCAACATGCTAAATGACCTCCGAAAGAACAACCTGAACTAAGGGAATTTAGAAATCAACATCAAATTCATTCAATCTCTTCTCCCCGAATGGGAAATGTTTGGCAACAGTGCATTGCAGCACAAAGACTTGAGCCTGATAGATATTCATGAACTATATGAATATCTACATCAGAATGAGCCAATGGTAAAAGGAATTGCCAAATCTAGGCAAGACAATGCTGACACATTTGCACTGTTGGCCAAACAACACCAAGCTCTCAACAAAGGAGTTAATGAAGCGCTACTGGCAGCTCAATCAAAAGAGGTTGTTAAAGATGAACCAGAGACTTTTATTCCTGAGGGAACTAATGAAGAAATTGAGTCGGTTCGTCAGGTCATAGCTCTAATCTCAAGCTACAACAACAAATACTACAGCAAGCCAACAAACAACAACCTCGGATCTTCATCGAACTTCAAATTCAACTCTTCCCAAAACCCAAACAACAAATCTTCATCTTCCTCTACTGAGCCACCGAAAAAGTGCTACAACTATGGCATGACTGGGCACTTCGCCAAAGAATGCAAGAAGCCAAAGGTGAAAGACTCTGAATACTTCAAAAGAAATATGCTACTAGCTAAGCAGGTCGAGAATGGCAAAGTCCTCCTTGCTGAGGATATGCAGTGGTTGGAAGACTCATATGATCAAGGGGAAGAGCAATGCACTGCCAGTCTGGCTCTTATGGCTAGATCAAACGAATTAAGAGTTGAGTTGAGTATCTGAGAACGATGATTGAATGGAAATCCTACCAGTGCTAACATCAAAGCCAACACTGAACGTAGGTCACACAGTTTCTGTAAGTGTTGTGTTAACAGGCAATCTATGTGATCCTGGGTTACCCTGATACTTTCATGTGCGAAGATCAGACGACTGTACTCCATTCTTATCAACAACAGTCACTATGCAAGATAGAGGATCTGATGATTGTACTTCACTCTTATCAACAACAGTCAATATATCAGATACAAAATTCTATGACCGTACTCCAACATTATCAACAACGGTCAGAAAATCCAAATCAAATCAATATACCGCACTTCTATGACTTCAACAAATATCAGGAACCGAGGATCATCAATAAATCGACAAAGCCACAACTTCAAGAAAAAGACTTCCGCTGCCGACTTATACACACTTCAGTGTATAACTCGAGCCACAACAGAATGACTTATACACAAGTCAGTGTATAACTCGAGCTTCATCAGCATGGATTTCAAGTACTTCAGCTTGAAACCCGGTTTTCAACGGACAATGGCTTCTAATTAACTCAGATTTAGGACCCGCTCATATCCAGAAACCACATAACTGCTTCAACTCTTCTCCAAACCCTCCGACGATGTTTAAGGTACATCCTCAAAACTCTCAACTTTTTAATACCTTTGTTTTGTCGAGGGGGAGAAATATTAATTATAGGGGGAGAATTATTATTTCTAGGGGGAGAAAATTCAGAAAATCAAAACAAAAATACCCAAATATGAATAAACAAATGAAAAATCTTTTCATACGACAATATCTTCCCATGGTTTGCCAGATCCGGCCTTACCTTCCCAGGGAAATATTTCTGCCAAATGGTAAATGTGAGGGTATACGTCTAGGGTATAGTAATAGGTGAGTGCAAGGTGATGTGAAAACATGATAACTCTAAGAAAACACACCTATGAGTGCATCCAAAGCGTAAATAAATCGGGCAACCATACAAAAAGGTGATCATTCATACATTGAATGTTTCACTAGACTTTACAGGCCCAGTAAAGCAAATGCACGCCACCCCCAACCACTCAAATTCCTCTCAACAGGAATTTGTTTCAATTCATTAGGGGACGTAGCACAAAATCTACTGACTACTCATTTTAAGTTTGTCGGTATTGAAATATAATAACCTCCTGCCCCGGGTTAAGTCTCTTTGTATGCACAGTGTGTCTAGTTCTCACCCTCAAGAATCTTCCAATATAGGACACTTGCACTACAAAAAATGGATCTCCGTGAATCCATCGGAACACTCGTAGTGGCATCACAATCTGATGTTTCACGAGGATCGAGAGGAAATCCTGCTAGAGCTAAAATCACGCCAACTCTAAACGCAGGTCACACATTTGAATCAACGATTGTGCAAACGACCACCGATTCATACCGTGTGCTAACGGATACTCTACGTGAGCCCGGTGTTACCTAAAAAGAACAAGTTGATGTGCCTTAAAATCAACAATCATTCAGGCAACAACTTATACCGGAAACACATAAAATTCCTATGAAAGATCCATGTGAACCTACTAAAATACAACATCTTAAGAAAGCTGATTAAAATGCACATGAGCGTAATAGACCACTCTCAAATTACTCCTATGATCTGTAATATCCAGCATGATCTTTCCCGGAGCCACCGACAATATAGGAACTAAAAAGTGAGGGTCCTAGGTCTAGGTGAGCAGAATCAAGTATCGTGGGATCTTGATTGGGGTGCGCTGAGGTAAAATTTGAGAGGGGGTATGAAGTATGGGGTGCAAATCAGCTTATCACATGGTAACACAAAACGAGGGTGTGGTTGAAAATGGAAAAGTGAGTTGAGTGAGGAGTGTGTGTGAAAGGGTTAAAGAAAATGGAAAACATCCCTAAACCGAACAAAAAATCGGGGTAACCACATCTATATCAGACTGCATAAGTTGCTTTCTGATTAAGACATCATGGACCCAGTGATGCAATGCACAACCCCACTGATCAATAACATATATGGGCAATTATCTTTATACCACCAACTGCAAAACATAAAGAAAAACATAAATGTTTAATCAAGAACACGTATACAAACTAATCAATAACATATATGCCATCTACTAATCAATAACATATATGCAACCTAATCAAGAACATCAATGCTAGCCTAATCAAACACAAAAAATCTACAACTAATTTCGATCATCTTAAATAATGTAATATTTTGCATACTCCTAGCTTAAAAATTAATACATCAATTCAACATTGCCTTTGTTGGCAGTTGGCAATGTTTCAACAAAAAAATCATTAAGCCCAACATCTATCGTCATATTTCATGTCTACATATTGCAATCAAATATAAAAATAAATACACATATATGAATATGAGAAACGTACCTAATACAATATCCATAAATCGCCAACAACATTTGCTTCTATCTCACGATGCTGAATCCAAAGTCCAAAGTCAACAAAAGTACAGCAAACCCATGCTTCTTTAACTCACGATGCCGAATCTGTGCGATTAGTGTCATCTAAACATCAAATAATTGTACAACAATCAAGAACAACATTCCCAAAAGTAACCCAGTAAATTAAATTAACTAGAAAAAATCGAAAAAGCAAACCTCTGGACACCTTTCAGTGAAAAATCAAATCTTCGTATCGCCATCAGCATCAGACAATGGTTGTCGGTGTCGAGATTTTCCGGCGAAAAGCACTAGACAAAATCCGACCAATATAACGCGATTCTTTAAGGCTTGTTGCGATTGGAACATTAACAACCAATGAAGCCAATAAAACCAGCGAATCGCGATGACCTAGGGCAGGGATTCGTACCCGTCGGCGACACCAAATTAGGGTGTGGAGGCTGTGAGGAAAATCATAGAGGGCTTCGATTTGAAGGGAGAGGCAGGGGGAGAGGCGGCTTTGGTGGTCTACGGAGATGAAAAGGGCATTAAAACCCTAAATTAGAGTCAAGATAAAGAGGGATAAAATACGTGAGAGAGAAGATGGAGAGAGGTGAGATAATAGGAGACTTTTAAGGGGTGTGGAACGGTTTATTATTTTCCTTTTATTTAATAATGGCACAATCTATCTCTATATATGAGGCCTAATTTTGATTTGAGTTTGCCAACTTATCCAAATAATATATTTTCATTGGCTATTAATGATGACTGGGAAAAAGTGTCACCTGTCATCTGAAAGCAATTCAAAGTGCAACAGGTTTTGGCTCTTTATTCGGAATTTCAGAACAAATATTATATCCCATTAAAAAGTTTCCAAGCGTGGCAACCAATTTCCAAATCTTTATTCGGATTTTCAATTTTGGCTAAATACTTACCTTGATAAATCATGGTATATTTTCCATAATAGATTCGGCAAGTAGCTATGATATTCAATCTTTGCTTATAATAAAGCATCTTCACCAAACGGTATTTCACGACCAGAAAATTACGGAGTACTATCTAAAACATGAATATGAAACCTTAAAATGATCAAAGATTCCAATTTCATGTTTTCATTTCTAATTATAATGCAGCCCCATATTGAAGAAGTTTAGAAGGAGCTGACACCAAGAGATGTGCATGAAGGATTTGATATTATACCTACTAAGCACAAGGGCCATGTTTTTTATTTCTTTTAATGCAATATCTGTTAGGGAAATTTGCAACTTAGCATAAATATATACGGTAAAAATGTTGAATGATCTGCTTTATATACGCCGGTTATTATAGGTTGCATCCATTTGTGGCTGTATAGGTCAATATATGTTGGAAAGAGTGTCCAACACATCAAATAAACCGGTATTCCGGTTTGGGTATTTTAGAGTCCTATTCGGGTTGCCCTCGAGGCGTCAACGAACACGAGAATTAACGAAGTATTTAATTAATAGTTTAATTAAAAGACCGTCGGTCCAAATATACTAGTGTAGTTAATAGGAATTAACTAGCTATAGAATTCGGGCCATAGGGTGTGGATCGGATCGGGCTTGTGGAGCGGGCTTAGACTAATTAGAGTTTGACTCTAATTAGGTCTACACAACTATAAATAGATGGTTAAGGGTATAACCTAAACACACTTAATACTTGTTGTGCAATACCCATTCGGCCGAATACCCTATTCGACCGAACCACCACCGCCGAACCTCCGACCGCCACTGCCCCGCCGTACGCCGCCGTCGCCGCCGTCGATCGAAAGGGTTTTCGATCGTGTTCTTCGGTGATCGTTTTCTCAAGAGTGCTTTGTACTACCTCGTGGTACATCGTCTCGTTCTTGACCAACCTTGGGTGTGATACGATAGAGGGATTCTTGCTTGAATCCTAGTGCGTTATTTGATCTGGCTCGTACTAGATCACAAGGTTTATCTAGTTCTCCAATTCGCGAAGAACAAGTAAGTTATTCGAATTGATATATTTAATTACATTAAATATCTAGTTGCTTAACCTAACGGTCCAAAAGTTTTAATCGGGTCAATGTTCTACCAAGTTGCTTTTGATTTCCGCCTTAAGTAAAGTGTGGCTAGATGCATAGAAAACCCAACAGTGGTATCAGAGCCATTGGTTTACAAGTCTAATAGTGCTAGACGTTAAATTCGAAATCCATAAAAATTGTTTTATGATTTTCGGAATTTCCGAAAATTGTTTTTGGGTTTTTCCGAAAATTGAAAATACATTAAAAATAGGTTTTTATATTTTTCGGTATTTTATAAAATTGTTTTGATAATTACCGAAAATTAAAAATATGATTTTTATATTTTCCGAAAATTCGGAATTATTAATTTAATAATTAAAAACATTTTTTTATTTAAATTAATTAATTATGATAATTTCAAAAGTTGGAATTATCAAGAAATTTGAATCAAAAGATTTTGTTAAGTATCTAGCCTTATTTAAAAGGTTTGAAAATATCTTTATATATTTTTATATATTTTTCCAAAAATATATAAAAGATTATATAAAATATTATTTAATATTTAATATTTAAATAAAAGATAAAATCATATTTATGGATATATGTATTTTTCGGAATACATATATATGCCATAAATAGTTGATTTATTAAAATCTAGATAATCATTTTAATAGTTTCAAATAAAGAATAAAATCTTATAAGGGTTTAAATTTAGGGATATATATTTTATATATATATCCGAAAATTTTAAAAATTATATAAGGATATGGATTTTTGAAATAATTTTAAATTTGATTTATCTTGTCTTATAATTTTTTATAATTAAGATAATTATTTAAAAGGATATTATATATGATATATATTAATTAAAGTTATAATTAGAATATGTATATATATATATATATATATATATATATATATAAATTTCGAAAATTCCATTATATATCAAATAAGATTTGATATTCCTCCCTTATATATATATATATAATATTATGTAATAATAGTTTATTAAATATTATATATAAGATATAGTTATAATAGGATTTAAAACGTCGCGTCCTCGCGCGTTTATAAAATTAATTATACTATATAGAACTTTAGTAAATGTAATTAAAAAGTTTTAATTAACATAGATATAATTATATAATAGTTTATATATATTATAACTAAAGTTAAATATATCGTCGCTTATGTCATTAGTAGGCTCACCCATAGTCTAAGACATCTAAAGGATGAAAAGGAAGAGATATAGATCTCTAAACGGGGTTGCGTTTTTAACACGCCTTGCGCTGACCTGCCCCGCCGCTTCCCTTGTCTTAGAATGGAGCTACCGAACGGGCATAATAGGATGATGTTAAGATTAAAAGTATAATCATAAAATTAAACAAATCCTTCCCGTTTAATTAAATGTGAACATTGTGTGCTCTCCATAGAATGACACGCGCTCGTATCATAGTCTGATTAACGGAACTCGTGTGGTTAACCGGTACGTTAATTGTGAGATTATTTTACGAGTGAAACGATTCTCGCGATACTCGAGCGAACTTGAGCCGAGAAGTCCACGTGGGTATTCCATGGTTGTTTCACCTTCTAATATATGATCCACGGTATCCCTGTCATATAGATTAGAATGAACATTGATTCGAGATTAACATGCCATTCTCTTACGAGAATGAATCTCAAAGAACTAGGGATTTCATAAGATTGAAATTGACAATAGTTTGCCTACGACACGAAATTGTTTGGTGTGAAATACGGCATCCCTCTTCACATCAAATAACTAGTGGGCGTATCCTAGCCTTATGAATAAAGATTGGGAAAATTATTATAAGGATTAATTATTGAATTCACTAACAAAGAAATTGTTTCTTTTGTAGATGGGTTCAAACTTGAATGACAACACAATCCCACTTCCTCCTCCACCTCCACTTCCACAAGGACCACAAAGCTTTGCTCTTATCTCCACCTTGAATCGTGAGAAGCTCACTGGACCCAACTACATTGATTGGGTTCGTACGCTTAGAATCACATTAAGGTACGAGGGCAAGGAGTATGTCCTCGATAACGAGATTGCTGAGTTGACTGACAATTCGAGTGACATAGACAGAGCTGCCTATAATCTCCATCGTTCAGAGTCGGAAAAGGTTGCTTGCCTGATGTTAGCCACTATGTCTTCTGATCTCCAAAAGAATTTTGAGAAGATGAGTGCCTATGACATCAATCAACAGCTCAAACAAATGTTTCAAAATAGAGCTAGGCAAGAACGTTTCGACGTGGTAAGTTCCCTAGTAGGATGCAAACTACAAGAATGACAATCTGTGTGTAGCCATGTGCAAAAGATGAAGGGCTACATAGACAGACTAGCAAACTTGGGTGTCCCTTACCGAAGGAGTTGACCACTGATATGGTTTTGAACTCGCTTCCACCATCCTACTCACAATTTATAGTTAACTATAACATGGGTGATATGGATAAGACACTCATGGAACTGCACGGTATGTTGAAAACTACCGAGGCTAGCTTGATGAAAGCTAAAGGTTCCGCCCCTGCTGCTCCTGTCTTGTCTATTCGATCTGAAGGTGTTAAAAAGAAACGCCGTCCTCCTCCAAATAGCAAAGGCAAGGCCAAAGTAGGTCAAGCCAAACAAGGTTATAAGAGGAAGGCTGATTCTGATATAACACCTACCAAAGATCCAAAAGATGTTGTTTGCTACTACTGTCAAGGAAAGGGTCATTGGAAAAGAAGCTGCCCAAAGTACTTGGATGATCTGAAGAGTCAGAAAGTCCAAAAGTCTGGACCATCAGGTACTTTTATGATTGAACTCCATCATACTTCTATGTCTAATTCTTGGGTTCTAGATACAGGGTGTGGTACTCACATTTGCACTGATATGCAGGGACTTAAGAATTGTAGGAAGTTGAAGAATGGAGAGCTTAATCTGATCATGGGAAACAGAGTCTCGACTGCTGTCACCAAGATAGGAGATTATGAGCTCATGCTTGGGAATGGATGTTCTTTACTTTTATTAGATGTTTGTTTTTCGCCTTCTATGGCACGCAACATTATTTCGTATTACGCATTGTTTAAGGATGGTTTTAATTTTGTTTTTGATAATGAGAATGGTTCTATTTTAGTTTATAAAAATGATGTGTTTTATTTTAAAACTATTCCTTGTGCTGGTATATATGAAATAGATGGTTGCGTACACAAAAGAAATCTAATATTGAATGTTGATTCATCCAAAGGTGTATTGGATAAGTCATGTCTATGGCATTGTCGCTTAGGACATATAAACAAGAAACGCATAGCTAAACTCCAAAAGGATGGAGTGTTAGAATCATTTGACCTCAAATCGGATGATGTGTGTGAATCTTGTTTACTTGGCAAGATGACAAAGGCGCCATTCACATGGTCATGTGAAAGAGGAAAAGACTTCTTGGACCTCATACATACTGATGTGTGTGGACCGTTCAAGTCTAACACTAGACATGGTGAACGATACTTCGTCACATTTACTGATGATTTCAGTAGATATGGATATGTTTATTTGATTAAACATAAGTCTGATACTTTTGAAACGTTCAAAGAATATCAGAAAGAAGTAGAGAATCAACTGGGCAAGAAGATTAAGATGCTCCGTTCTGACAGGGGCGGAGAGTATCTTAGTCAAGAGTTTATCGACTATCTAAAGAGTTGTGGAATAGTATCCCAACACTCACCTCCTCGAACTCCACAACTTAATGGAGTGTCGGAAAGGAGAAATCGAACCTTGCTTGACATGGTACGATCAATGATGAGTCGATCAACACTTCCAGTGAGTTTCTGGGGATATGCCTTAGAAACTGCAGCACATATCGTTAACCTTGTACCAACTAAGAAGGTTGCCAAAACTCCCTCTGAAATGTGGACAGGGAATCCTCCCTCCCTCAAACATTTGAAAATCTGGGGTTGTGAAGTTTATGTAAGACATGAATCTCACGACAAGCTAGATAACAAATCAGAGAAGTGCTACTTCATTGGCTACCCACGACAGTCTTTTGGATATCGGTTTTATAATCCGAAAGAGAACAAAGTGTTCGTATCTCGAAGAGGATTTTTCCTCGAGAGAGAGCTATTATCCAAAGAAGATAGTGGGAGCAAAATTGATCTTGAAGAGTGTCAAGAGTCAAGCAATGAAGATGTAGTGGAACCTATAGTTGACACTAGCACTCAACCAGAGGATGAGACTCCTGTTGAACAAAATGATGTAACTCCTACCGTTCCACGTAGATCCTCTAGAACTGTTCGCCCTCCTGAGCATTTTGGTGATTATTATGATTTCCATATTGCTGAAGGCGATGCATCTACTGGTAATAGTTTACCAGTTGATGACGATGAGCCATCGAGTTATAAGGAAGCTATGGAAGGCCCTGAGGCCGAAAAGTGGAAAGTGGCTATGGAGAGTGAGATTCAGTCCATGTATGACAATCAAGTATGGAACTTGATTGAGACTTCTCCCGGTATCAAAACCGTTGGATGCAAGTGGATCTTCAAGAAGAAGATAGACATGGATGGGAATGTGCACACCTATAAGGCCAGGTTGGTTGCAAAAGGTTATACTCAAACTCATGGGATTGATTATGATGAAACCTTTTCACCAGTAGCCAAGATAAAATCTATCAGAATATTGCTTGCCATAGCTGCGTTTCATGACTATGAAATTTGGCAGGTGGATGTTAAAACCGCCTTCCTTAACGGAAGACTTACTGAGGATGTCTACATGGCACAACCAGAAGGTTTTATCAATAAGAAATATCTTGATAGAGTGTGCAAGCTTGAGAAATCCGTTTATGGATTGAAACAAGCCTCTCGAAGTTGGAATCTTTGCTTCCATGAGAAAGTCAAGAAGTTTGGTTTCTCTAGAAGTGAAGATGAGTCCTGCGTTTACATCAAAGCTAGTGGGAGCGTTGTTGTTTTCCTAGTACTGTATGTGGATGACATACTCCTTATAGGAAATCATATTCCTACACTGCAAGACGTGAAGTCTTGGTTGGGAAAATGTTTCGCTATGAAGGACCTAGGAGACGCAGCGTACATACTTGGTATAAAGATATACAGAGATAGAGAAAGACGTCTAATAGGATTGAGCCAGAGTACATACTTGGATAAAGTACTAAAACGTTTTAGTATGGTTGATTCCAAGAAAGGGTATCTACCCATGAATCATGGCATAACATTGTCTAAAAGTCAATGTCCCAGTACTGAGCAAGAACTGGAGAAAATGAGTCGAGTCCCTTACGCCTCGGCGATTGGATCGATCATGTATGCCATGGTATGTACTCGCCCGGATGTCTCATATACGCTAAGCATGGTGAGCCGGTTCCAGGGCAACCCTGGCAACGATCATTGGACTGCGGTGAAAACGATTCTCAAGTACCTAAGGAGAACAAAGGATATGTTCTTAGTGTATGGTGGGAAAGACGAACTTGTTGTGGAAGGTTATTGTGACGCGAGTTTTCAAACGGATAGAGATGACTCGTGCTCACAAACTGGGTGGGTGTTCTTATTGAACGGAGGAGCTGTCACTTGGAAGAGCTCCAAGCAGGAGACAGTAGCTGATTCAACTTGCGAATCTGAGTATATTGCTGCCTGTGAGGCATCAAAAGAAGCCACATGGTTGAAGAATTTCATTGGGGATCTTGGTGTCGTAACAAGCATCAAGGAACCAATGAAAATCTTCTGCGACAATGAAGGTGCAGTCTCATTGACTAAAGAATCCAAAGATCATAGTCGAACCAGGCATATACTCAGAAAGTTTCACTACGTGAGAAAGCGAGTTGAAGATGGGGACGTGATAGTGACAAGAGTATCGTCGGAAAATAACCCGGCTGATCCTTTCACAAAAGCACTAAGTCGTGCCAAGCATGATGTTCATGCGAGGACGATAGAATTAGATTTCATAGTGACTTATCATAAATTGTCATTCATTTGAAATTGTAGCGAATATTAAATTGTATGAATTGATGATTTATTTATGGAGATTAAATAATTTGCAAGTGTTCTATCATTCATATAGTATTTTATTATTCCATTTCAACCTTTTGCATGTTTAGAACATATTCCTAAGTAAACTAAGAGATTACTTAAACGTCCACAGTCGATCGTTCTTATGGGAATAAGAACTGAATTAAGATGTCATGGGAGAGTGAGTAGATTGTTCAAAGTTATGAACATTGCATAGAGATTGCTACTCTCATGAGCATTTAAAAGGTGTATTTAAATGTTGGACCAACCCACGCTCAGAGTATTACCCCATGGACTTTATCATGGGTAATAGTGAGGCGATAATATCGTATGAGTCTTCAAACCAAGATGCATCATTTCCTTAGTACGATTTCGTGATGCATTGGTCTAACTCCAACGCTATTCGTAACTAGTAGCTATAAAGATTAGTTCCATGTATTATGTGATGACTATGAAGGAAGATGATGTAGTTAAGGTTTATTCGTTCCCTCTGATCAAAGTGATAGAGGAGATATCCATGGGGCCCCTGTTGATTTGATGTGACACTGAAGTACCTGCGCAGGTCATGACTAGATTGAAAGTTCAATCATGTAGTCAAATCGTCATCATAAATCTCGAATCAGGAAACATAATCGTAACTAGAGTGATTGACATGTCCATGTCACTAGTTACATGATATCGCGCAACGAAGGACATATGATCACTTATCATAGGACTGTTTCTGATAGTTCAGAGTTCAGCAGCTGCACATGACATGCACACTCTAAAGGTTACACGAACGCATACCGTTTATAGTTGATGAGGTGTCCAAGTGGGAGACTGTTGGAAAGAGTGTCCAACACATCAAATAAACCGGTATTCCGGTTCGGGTATTTTAGAGTCCTATTCGGGTTGCCCTCGAGGCGTCAACGAACACGAGAATTAACGAAGTATTTAATTAATAGTTTAATTAAAAGACTGTCGGTCCAAACGGACTAGTGTAGTTAATAGGAATTAACTAGCTATAGAATTCGGGCCATAGGGTGTGGATCGGATCGGGCTTGTGGAGCGGGCTTAGACTAATTAGAGTTTGACTCTAATTAGGTCTACACAACTATAAATAGAGGGTTAAGGGTATAACCTAAACACACTTAATACTTGTTGTGCAATACCCATTCGGCAGAATACCCTATTCGACCGAACCACCACCGCCGAACCTCCGACCGCCACTGCCCCGCCGTACGCCGCCGTCGCCGCCGTCGATCGAAAGGGTTTTCGATCGTGTTCTTCGGTGATCGTTTTCTCAAGAGTGCTTTGTACTACCTCGTGGTACATCGTCTCGTTCTTGACCAACCTTGGGTGTGATACGATAGAGGGATTCTTGCTTGAATCCTAGTGCGTTATTTGTTCTGGCTCGTACTAGATCATAAGGTTTATCTAGTTCTCCAATTCGCGAAGAACAAGTAAGTTATTCGAATTGATCTATTTAATTACATTAAATATCTAGTTGCTTTAGAGTTGTAAACCTAACGGTCCAAAAGTTTTAATCGGGTCAATGTTCTACCAAGTTGCTTTTGATTTCCGCCTTAAGCAAAGTGTGACTAGATGCATAGAAAACCCAACAATATATTCACAGTTATTGTTGCATGCATTTCAACAGGTTAGTACAACTTTTATGTAAAATTACATATTTTTTGCAATTTTTTCCTGTTAGTACAACTTTTTAAAACTTTTAAATTTTTTTAAATCTTTTCTCTCTCCAATATGCAAAATATATAATTAAATCCTTTTATGTGTACATTTATGTTAATTCCGATTGTCTTTTTATAATTATGTCTATTACTAAGAAGATGTACATGTGTTTATGCAGGCGGCACAAGTGCTTTTAACACTATCATACTCTTTTTCTCAACTGGGCATAGTCTCAAGGTTTGTACTTCGAATTTTTTAATGTTCTTCTGCCTCATCAGTGTTTCTTACATTGAGTATAGAAATGGAAAAGACAAATGTGTCAACTTCAAAAACCATGTCATACATGTTCATTTCTTAAATTTATTACCCAAAATAATTAACCCTTTTTAATCCATAAATACTCATAAAAAATGATTTGTTGTATTTCTTTTCCTATATTGGTTTGGTGTTCTTGATGTATTATTGGGACCTTAGTGGAAGCAATAAGACTTGGCTTTCAAGTGTACTTTCCTTCCGTTTGGATATGTAATACAACTCATAGCTTGTGCAAGGTTTGATTTTGACTTCGAACTAATGAAATGGGTATTGGTTGAATAAGTCATAAAAATTGACACTTTATTTGTTTTATGTACAAAAAATGACACTAATATATGCTACACATAAATGCCCATTTGGACAAAAGGGCATGGACATGCATATTTGAAGCGTTTTGTGCAACCACTGTTTTCATTTCATCTTTCCACAATTACCAAATTTGGCCTTGGGTTGAGCACTTATAATGACTGTTTAATGAAAACAGGAAATCGATTTAGGGGATTTCTCTACCACCAACAGCCATCCCTCACCACTCACTACCATCAAGCATCCCTCTGGTATATTTTCTTTAACTTTGGTTTCTCTTGAATGTGTATATTAACCAAACATCTTGAATTTGTTGACTTTTATGCAAAAACATAACTAATTTTTGTTTCCCAGTTTCACAGATATCACAAACGCATTCTTATGATTGCAATGATCAAAGAAGCCTATATAAAATCTCGTACTTGAATCGTGATCTAGATCAGTGGTGTTATTATGAGTGATAAATTATTAATTATTTCTTCCTGTCATGCTCCATTCAAAAAACCACCCAATTCCATTGACACTCCTGCTTCCTCGATCTACAAAAAATACAAGGTATACATTCTTCTTAAATCCTACATAATATTTAATTTGTATTGGTTTGTTATGCATTCTTCTTAAACTCATTGTAATATTTAATCTGTATTCAATAAATTTACAGTTTACATAACTGTGAAGCAATGCAACCTTCTTAAATCAAACTACTACGGATAAATTTACAGTGTACAAAACTAAGTTTGAATTGCAGGCTGCAGATTATTTACAAAACTGAGATAAAATATATTAAACCTAATTTTAAGTTTATGGTTAGAGTTTTGATGTTTAGTGGACTTAGGGTTAGAATATAGAAACCTTAAAAAAATCCGAAATAAATTTAAACAATTCTTAAAAAATAGGAAAACCTTAAAAACACATATACGGTTAGAATATAAAAACCATAAAAGAACCTGAAAACAATTTAAAAAATTTTGAAAAAATTGTAAAAACTAAAAAAATTGTGCATAATTTGGATTTTTAACTTTCCAATATTCTAACAGAATTTTTTTGATTTTTTTCCCCTTCAAATAAACGATTAAAATTGCAGCCTTCAGTTTGTAGGAGTGTATGAGAAAAATAATTTAATTGAAACCAAATTAATAAACAGTTGACTTTAATACATGCATATTTGTTTGTTTTCTATATTATATAACACAACAATTTAGCCTATTTGCCTCTGCCCCTAAATTTTCCATGAAAACATTTTAATAGACAGAAACTGAGTCCTTATATTTAAAAATTGTGCATAAGTGTTATTTTTAATTTTTTGCTATGTTTTCAGAATTCTTTTAATATGCATTCGGATTTCTTTAAGGTTATTATACTTTAAAAACACTATAGGGCTAGAATATAAAAACCATAAAAGATCCCAAAAAAATTGAAAAAATTAAAAATTGTGCATAATTCTGATTTTTAATTTTTCAATATTCTTTCCAAATTTTTTCAATTTTTTCCGGATTTTGTTAAGATTTTTTACTTTAAATAAAAAATTTGCAGCTACATACTATCGAAACTAAGAAAATAAATGTTTAAAAATTGTCTGTGTTAACCGTAATTCGTTTTTTTTTTCAGATGAACAACCAATCCGACAAAGGTAAAGGCAAAATGAACTTTCAAAAAACCTCCGACCACAATGATGTCATTGTATGTCGCTGTCTCAAGAGTTAAGAGGAACAAATGATTGAAGGTTATTTGTTGCGACAAAGATGACAATTACATCAACAACAAATGTCGTTTACAAAAAAGTTTCATTTCGACTCTAAATTTCCTATACCATTTATTCATGTATCAAAAAAAATTTATTGTCATTTCAATAATGGATTATTATGTTATTTTACAATATTTTTTTTGTTATTTTCCTATATCTCTCTCGAAGCATGCCCGCTCAATCGGGCGGGCTATGAAGCTAGTTACTAATATGCCCTTTTTAATTTAAACTTACTAAAAATGAGATTTTTTATTTATGAAAATGCCTTACCAGATCTTAACCATACATCTTGAAAATCAATGAACCAAATTGATTAATAATAGTTCTCAGAGTTCTCAATATAACTCTTCACACACACACACACACACACACACACACACACATATATATATATATATATATATATATATATATATATATATATATATATATATATATATATATATATATATATATGGGTGAATTATTTTCAGAACCAATAAAGGTTACAGAACCAGCAGAACTCAATCTAAACCATTGATTATTGCAATGAAATGATCATGGAAGACACATTAATGTATTTGATGAGGGACCCCCAAATATTGATTTGCATGGATGTCATTCTGCATGTATACATATATGTATATGTTTTCATGTATGTATACATAAGTGTTATCTATACATGTATGTATACATGCATGAATGACATCCATGCAAACCAATATTTGGGGGTCCCTCATCAAATACATTAATGTGTCTTCCATGATCATATCATTTTAAAAATCAATGGTTTAGATTGAGTTCTGCTGGTTCTGTAGCCTTAATTGGTTCTGATTTTAATTCTACAATATATATATATATATATATATATATATATATATATATATATATATATATATATATATATATATATATATATATATATATATAGGGTCCGGATCCGGTGAGGACTCTTTTCCCGGTGAGGACTGCGAGGATAATTTTCGTCCACTCATCTTATAAAGGGCATAAAGGTCATTTTCTAAACCCTCATTTCCTCCTTTTGCCACTTGTCCTCTTATAATTGGAAGTGAGTTTTTCCCCCGCACTTTGTTTTTCGCCCATAACTTTTTATTTTTTTTGTAAAATAAAAAATCTAAAAATGCCAAAAATTTTAAAATTAAATTTTTCTACAAAATGAGTATAGTCATGAAAATTTGAAATTTCTTTTATCACAATGATCCAAAAATTGACACTGAGCTAAAATGATCCAAAAATTAAAAAAATAATCCAAAATTAACAAAATGATCCAAAAGTTAACAATGATTTAAAATTAACAAAATGATCCGAAAATTTACAATGATTCAAAATATATAAAATGATCCAAAATTAAATAAATGATCCAAGATCAACAAAATGATTCAAAATTTAACATAGATCCAAATAGTTTTGAATCATATAAACATGTATTGGATCATTGATTCGTGTCATTTTAGATCATAGATATATTCGAGTTAATAAAAATATTGAGTCACTATATTTGATCATAAATGTTAAATAATATATTTTTTGGATCATTATATTTTCAGTTAAATGTTTATCATTACAAGTTTTGAATTGTTACAAGTTTTGAATCATAACATTTGTAAAAAGAATCATTTTTTTAAATTACCACATTGTGTAACTAAATGATCCAAAATTAGCAAAATCATCCATAAATGAAAAATGATTCAAATTTAACAAAATTAAAAAAAAAAATTCAAATTTTCATGACTATGCTCATTTTGTAGATAATTTAATTTTAAGAACTTTGGTTTTTTCAGAATTTTTTTTTATCAAAGAAAACAAAAAGTTACAGCCAAAAAACTCAAGCAGGTGGAAAAATAAAAGACCCATCCAATCAGATGGCGACACGTGGCGAGAGTGTAAAAATAAAAAAAAACTCAACGGTTGACGTTTGTCCTCGCAATCCTCACCGGAAAAAGAGTCCTCACCCGATCTCACTTCTATATATATATATATATATATATATATATATATATATATATATATATATATATATATATATATATATATATATATATATATATCATTTTTATGTGATTATGTTTTTCATTATTTAAAAATTAACAAATAAATAAAATTTCAAATTGAACATTTCCTTTATTTAATTTTCTCATCGAAATATCTAATTAATGAATTTTTAAACCTAATTTTATTCAACTAAAAATTATATTATACATTTTTTGCCCTCATGTTTTCATTTTTCTTAGTATGTTAACGAACATTTTAATTAATTTTTTTTTTGTTATTATTTGAAAACTTGTAATTAGATATTAATTTAAAAAATTTAAGTTCACATTATAATTATTTTTTGTCACCATTATGCCAATAAGTTACATATTTTATCTGAATTTTATGAATTGTATTATTTTTTACATTTTTTGCCCTCATGTTTTCATTTTTCTTAGTATGTTTACGTAACATTTTAATTGTTTTTTTGTTATTATTTGAAAACTTGTAATTAGATATTAATTTTTTTAATTTAAATAAATTTAAGTTCACATTATAATTATTTTTTGTCACCATTATGCCAATAAGTTACATATTTTATCTAAATTTTATAAACTAATATACAATACTAGTATGTGTTTCTCTTTTCACTCTCTTTCGGTCATTACCATTTCAATATACTCTTTTGGACGCGAGTATATAAGAGCATCCACAATGGTTAATCTCTCCAATAACTTATTATATTTGTCACATCATCTAATAACCTATTAATTAAAAACCTCTCCAATAGTTAACCTTTTCAAAAACTTTTTCTTATTAGTATTACTAATTTACCTTTATCTATATCAAATATTTCTAAACGAGTATTGTCGTAATCGCGCATTCTTGCGAGCTTTAAAATGTACATTATTCTAATCGAAAATAAGATTAGGATTTAAATGTTTTTAAATTTTTTATCTTGTATCTATAAAAAACGATATATGTTCACACATATTACATAATTATGGAGATTTTCTTTTAAATTTTCAAAATATAATATGAAATATGTTAAATGCATAGTTAATAAAACTTACACAAAAACGACATTTATTTGTCGTGCTTTGTGCAAGTACATAGTTAGTAATTTAAAAGCAGCACTTAATTTGGGATAGTGGAATATAATTGAATAAACTAATAAGTATTTAATCTTATGTAAAAAATAATTTAATTTAATTTATTAATAAAAGATAAAAAATATATATAAATAAGGTGAAGAGTACATTATATGAAAGTTAAAAAGTACATAATTTATAAAAGTATATAAGATTTAGAAATATAAATTATAAAAGTTTAGATGAAAATGATTTTTAGTAACAAAAATAAGTAAATTATTATTAGATAGAAATTAGAATATCTCTACTACTTATAAAACATTTAGGATCTTTCCCTAAATAGCAGAAAATTCAGCCAAATACTTTCCCATTTTTGGAATTTTGAACTTTTTCTCAAAAGAAAAGAACCACCTGGGATTCGAACCCAGGACATGCAGGTCACTAGCAAAGACACGAACCAACTGAGCTGGCCTGCGGCTGTAACATTTTCCCAAAACACAATTCTTTTTATTTTGCGTATTGACCAACCAAACCTTTCAGCCTTTTCAAAATTAAAATTAGAAAAACAAAAATTGAATACCCATTACGCCTTTGCGGATTGGAGGTTAGAGCATCTCCAATGGTAGCTTTTTCTAAAGCTTATTACTATTACAATAAGTCTTTGAAAGACTTTTTACCATTGGAATACCTAGTTTTTTGAAAAACTTATTGCAAAGACTTATATTATCTACTAACCTTTTAACCATCTTTTAATGTTTGTCTTTTTTAATCTCCCATGTATAATAACATTTCATTTCAAACCTTAGATATGTTATATATAAATTCTTTATTATATTTTTATTAGTTAATAAATAAATTATATAATATCTAATGCTAATTTAACAATTAGAGATGTTACTTAGGAAAGAATTTTTTGTTAGTAAAATATTGATGTGGCAAAAGTAATAAGCTCTTGAGAAGTTAACATCATATACTCTTTTAGGCCGCCCAGCAATTGCTGATTGGAGGAATACACTCCTCGAAACAACCATTGCAAAGTGTGATAGAATCAATTCAAATTATGCCACTCATCTTCACCTGTTAAAATAGTAAAAATACCCTCCTCGATTGTTTCATAACTCTCATTCACGAAGAAAAGCATCCTCCGACCTCTCACAGGCGACCTCCGACAATCATGCCTCCGATCGACGACCTCAGGTAAGATATTTGTTACTGATTTGAGCAATTTGTTTGCGCATTTATTCAGGTCTTCATTCTCGACATAAGGATCTATAGTCTATTAAATTTGTATTACAATTCTGGGTTTTTGTCTACACTCGGAATCGATATTGAACAAGCTCTTCGTCTTCGTCGATTGTATGGAATTTCATCTCATACCACCATCTGTAAAAAAAAGGTTAGTTTTTTGGCTGATTTTCTTTATTTTAAGAAATTTGGCAGTGATAGTCGGTTTTTTCCTAAATCAAATTTTGTTTTGAGTTTTGGGGTCTATGTGATTTGGTAACTAAGTGAGGTTGATGGAACGAGATCAGGGTTGGTTGCAGAATTTGGTTAAGGTTTCATGCTGCAGCTATGTGATGTAGAGAATGCAGATTTATTATGTTGTAAATATCACATAATTTTTTTTATGGTCTTTTTGTTTATTTTTGCAGCCGGTCACAACTTTTGGACAACATTCCTCCTCCAAATGTGAAATGTAAGAATATTATATATTTTTTTTCTTCATATTTTCGTTAAAAATGGCATTTAATGACATGATATAGTTACATTTTTTGTAGATTAAATGGATATGCCAACTGCTCATACTCGACCAGTGACTGTGCTTGGAGGTTTCCCCTGTGTTGCATGTAATATATTGAGTATGACTTTCGTTTTTAATGCATGCGTTTTAATGCTGAGATTTTACTCAAGTATGACATTCTTGGTTTAAATCATATAACCATCAATTTATTTATTTCCGTATTTATTTTGTTAAGACATTTGTGAAACTTGTAGGGTTGGGCTTAATTCTGAAGTTAAAGATGTTGCTCGAGGGGCTTTAAAGTCGCCATAGTGGACTTTAGGCTGTCAGTATCGGGTGCACACTTAATTGTTTTAACTGATATTTTTTTAATAAATTTTTAGTTTTTGTTGATTTGATTTAGATTATTACTCTTATAATATTGTTTTTGTAAACATACCTAACCCAATTGCAATCACAGAGGTTCGGAATAATGATAGAAACCGGTTCGAGATGTTGGTGGACTATCAAATAACTTGAACACATTGTGTTGGGCAATAGGATATATCTCTGGATCCATAATGCAGATGTCTTTTTTTGTAAATAATTGTCAAGATCCTTTTCAAGTAAGTGAGTTTCTTTTTGCTGGATGTCATAACCAATTAAATGTTTTATCAGGTTGAGCAACTAGAAAGAGATGTTGGTGGACTACAACAAGCCCTTGCTTGACAAACAGGAACAAGAGAATGTTATGCTTCATGTTAATTTCTTTACACTATAATTTTAATTTATAAATTATAATCCTATTGAAATATATTTAACTTTAAAAAATTGAAGGAAAAATATGAAGTAGAAACTACTTTCCTTTTTGAAATGGAGAAAAGAGTGGTTATTCAAGGAAAAATATGAAGCAACAAGTTATTTTGGACTTCTCTTCTGAAGCAGACGTGATAAGAATATTTAAGGGATGAAATGTATAATTTTATATGAATAATGAATGACATGGATTATTTATGTAACTTACTTTTTTCTTTCTGTTAATAATTTCATAATAGTCTTCAGGTGTATCATCTTTCTGCTTTTATGATAGTTCCCTTTGTCATGTACATTCGATTTCACACTTGCTTTTATGAAGTTTCTCTTATGAAATCTGTCGAAGTTAGTTGCCAAATTATTATTGTTTTCAGTTGGGCTTCTTATTAAATTGGGCTATGGTGCATGGACTCATGGAGCTGCCAAAAATATATATTCGCAAGTATGATGGGCTGATGGCTAAATGTGATCCTAATTTTTTCTAAGCACGGAAAATATATGGCTGGTTTGATATTTTGTGGTGATTTGTTCCTAAAGATGTTAATGCTGATGTTGCCACACTTAAAACCAAACGTACCGTGTAGTCTGTTGATTGATAAGTAAACATTGGTAGTTGATTTGGTAAAATGGGCGCATTGGTCAAATGGTAACTGCTACTATACAAACAATGTATAACTGAAATTGCTTCAAAATTTAGTCACTGTGTACCCGCCACCGCATTGCGCGGGTACCCTGCTAATAATATATAATATCTTGGGTGTTAAAATATACTCCCTCCGTCCCACAAAAAACTTCCCATTTGACTTGGGCACATGTTTTTAGGAGATAGTTGGTGGTGGGGTATTTGGTAATAAATTTGATTAAAATATAGGATTAATTTAGAGATTGATATAAAGTTAGTGAGAGAAAATGATAAAAAATAACATAAAGTTAATGAGATAATATTAATTTATTAAGTGGGTCCCTCCAATTCTCAAATGGGAAGTTTTTTGTGGGACAAAATTTTTGGGAGAAATGGGAAGTTTTTTGTGGGACGGAGGGAGTAGAAACTTTAATAGTTAAGTAGATGAATTGATCTTCAAGAAAAATCATAGATGAAAAAAATGCATAGCCAAAGACTTGAACTTGAGTTTTAAAGGAAGAAAGTGAATGTCTTTGCCAACTAACTACAACCATATATTCATCACTAATTTCAAAACTTAGATTTATATATTAATTATTTATCATCAATTAACCAATCAAAACAGAGTAAATGGTAACTTTGGTATGACAATTGTATTATAAGGGTAATGCCTCCCTCTTATGTAATTTAATATTTTTTTAAGTATTTATAATCTTAACATTTTATAAAATGTCTCTTACAAAAATATATAATGCTTGATCTTAAAAAATATTAAAATAATGATAAAGTTATAATTTATAGTTATAATAATAATAAATGATTCACATATAAATATATATAAGGGTTTAAAATGTAAAATTATTAAATATAGGGACTAAAAGAGTCAAACATTAAAAGATGATTAAGTGGATGAGGAAGAATAAGTGGTTGAAATGACCTCCTAAAAAGATATCTATCCAATGATAAAAATTATTTTAAAGATTATTCAAATAGTAATATCTCTTAAAAAACCTCTCATTGGAGATTCCGTAAGGGGGTGTTTGAGATTGCTTATTGAAAATATATTATGTATTTTGAAAATGGATAATCAGATAATCAGCGGTTAAAAAATGTGATTCTGCAAAATAGTGTTTGGATTTGATTATGCTGTTTGAAATCGCAATAATGAGATAATCATTTTTTTTTTTTTTTTTGCGTTTGGCAAATTTGATTATCTAATAACTTAATGTAAAATTACCAAAATAGACATTGTTTAATTATCGTAATAATCAGTATTTGTGATGCTTTCAGCCAAATTATCAGTTCGTCCTATTTGTTTTCCATAGTAAGATGATCTGGAATATTATCCCAATATCATGAGCCCAATTAAGTGAGCCCAAACCATTAAACAACTTGACAGATATTATCGTTAAGGTAATTGGGTGTCACAAAAGCCAAATTCCTCTTCCGATCACACATTTATTTGTCGCTGCCGCAACCTCAGTCGTGGTTGCCGTTTTGACGTTCAACAACCGTCAGTCGAAAATGTTTTCTGGATCAACTCTTGACCACACATTACCGCTACGGTGTCGATTTTGTGAGCCCGAAAGTTCAATTTTGTTGCAGGTTATTTATACGATGATGACTGTCGTTGCTTGGGCCTTTTCCTAAGTCGTCGTTGCTGCCAGTTTTCGGCCGTAAATTTTCGAATATTGTGAGCCCGAAAGTTTCAATTCTGATTAGGTTGGGCCCATTTCACGTGAGAAGCCCAACCATCGAAGAAACCCAAATCAACGGATGCTCGTCGTTTTGAATCGTCATACACTTAGCAGAGGATTGAAGTCGGAATACAGATCCGCATGAATTAGGGTTTTTTTCTTCAAATTCCTCAAGAATCACGATCTTCGGGTTTCGTCATCAAAACCTATATACAGAAGAAGAAAGGGGTGATAAAATCTGAGTTGCGAAGATGAGGATTATGATAAAGGGAGGTGTTTGGAAGAACACCGAAGATGAGATCCTTAAAGCTGCTGTTATGAAATATGGCAAGAATCAATGGGCTCGTATATCTTCCTTACTTGTTCGAAAATCTGCCAAACAGTGTAAAGCTCGGTGGTACGAATGGCTCGATCCTTCAATTAAAAAGGTACGAAGATTGCTCTCCTTCTGGTGCTTTTTTGTTTTAGTTTAATACTTTAATTGTTTAAATTTACAGTGCTTCATAGACTAGTATAATAAAATCACGTATTTGGTTTTAGGGTTTAGTTTTGGTTAGCGTATATGGAATAAGTAATAAGATCATAGTTATGTTGTAAAACAGAGTAATATTCAACTTGATAGTGAAGTGAGTTCTATGGAACCCTAAACAATTTACTAGAAATTTTATCTGTTTTTTTTTTGAAGAAAAAAAAAATGTAATGATGAATGAGGAGATGAAGAAGATGGGAGCATTATAGTCTTTGGAGATGAAGTATATTTTCTTCCTTCCAGTATATTTAAACGCATCGTGTTGCAGATTAATAATTCAAATAATTGAATATATTGGTATTATTGGGATAAATATATTAAAGCATCACTTGCCTATGATTTCTACTGATGCTCTAGAGAAGGCTGAGAAGTGCCAGTCAAGTATCTGTATGGATATCCTGCATAAAGCACATGTCTAATAGCAATCTTTGAAATTATTCACACGAAAACATCTAATACTTTTTGCATCTTTATTTTTTTTAATCTTTTAAGTTTATATCTATTCTGTTGTAGTTTCTGCAAGTTATGATTTGCATAGCAATGGTATTTCTGAACTGTTTATGCTATAAACATACAGTTTTAAATTCCATTACATGAAAAATTCTGACTTTATTTAACATTTACAGACCGAGTGGACCCGAGAAGAAGATGAGAAGCTGCTTCATCTTGCAAAACTGATGCCCACTCAATGGAGAACTATTGCTCCAATTGTGGGCCGTACTCCTTCTCAGTGTCTTGAACGTTACGAGAAGCTTCTGGATGCTGCATGTGCAAAAGACGAAAATTATGAGCCCGGTGATGACCCGAGAAAGCTACGACCCGGAGAGATCGACCCGAACCCGGAATCAAAGCCAGCCCGACCCGACCCGGTTGACATGGATGAAGATGAAAAGGAAATGCTTTCTGAAGCCCGGGCCCGTTTAGCCAATACTCGGGGCAAAAAGGCTAAAAGAAAGGCCCGTGAGAAGCAGTTGGAAGAAGCTAGAAGACTTGCTTCTTTGCAAAAAAGGAGGGAACTGAAAGCAGCTGGAATTGGTGGCAGGCATAGAAAACGAGTACGAAAAGGGATCGATTATAATGCTGAAATCCCGTTTGAGAAAAAACCGCCACCTGGCTTTTACGATGTTACTGATGAAAGCTCGGTTGTTGAACAAGTGAAATTCCCGACCACAATTGAGGATTTGGAAGGAGAGAGACGGGCCGATAAAGAGGCCCGTTTGAGAAAACAAGATGTTGCAAGAAACAAAATTGCACAAAGACAAGATGCTCCAGCAGCTATATTGCAAGCAAACAAAATGAACGACCCCGAAACCGTTAGAAAAAGGCCCAAAATGAATCTCCCGACCCCACAAATACCCGATTATGAATTAGAACATATCGCCAAATTCGGGCTTCCTGCTTTAAGTGAAGAGTTATCAGAAGGAAGTGGCGCCACACGGGCACTTTTAGCTGATTACACGCAAACCCCACGCCAAGGAATGACCCCGATGCGGACCCCGCAAAGAACGCCAGCTGGCAAACAAGATGCTATTATGATGGAAGCTGAGAACCAGGCCCGTTTGAGATTATCTCAAACCCCGTTACTTGGCGGTGAAAATCCCGATTTACACCCTTCTGATTTTTCAGGTGTTACCCCAAAAAAGAAAGAAATTCAAACACCAAACCCGATTTTGACACCAATGTCGACCCCGGGGCCCACGGGTTTGACACCTAGGATTGGAATGACACCAAGAGATGGTCAAAGTCAAACGTTTGGGTTGACCCCGAAAGGAACTCCAATAAGAGACGAGCTTCATATCAATGAAGAAATGGAAATGCATGATAGTGGTAAGCTCGAGCTGAGAAGACAAGCGGATATGAGACGGAGTTTACGGTCAGGGCTGACCGGGCTGCCCCAGCCCAAAAACGAGTACCAAATCATGGTCCAGCCCGTTCCCGAAGATACCGACGAGCCTGAGGAGAAAATGGAGGAAGATATGTCTGACAGGCTGGCACGTGAGAAGGCTGAGGAAGATGCTCGACAGCTGGCGTTACTTAAGAAGAGGTCAAAGGTTTTGCAACGGGAGCTGCCAAGGCCACCAGCTGGCGCGTTGGATTTGATAAGAAAGTCATTGATGAAAAGTGATGAAGATAAAAGCTCGGTTGTTCCGCCTACTTTGATGGAAGAAGCTGATGAGATGATTAGAAGAGAGCTTTTGGTGTTATTGGAACATGATAATATAAAATATCCACTTGATGAGAAAATGGAAAAAGAAAAAAAGAAACGTCGTGGGAAATCTGTTCCGGTTCCCGTGATTGAAGAATATGATGAAGATGAACTCAAACTGGTAAAAAATAATTAATATATATATTTTTTTATTACATATAATATAATAATAATAATAATAATAATAATAATAATAATAATAATAATAATAATAATAATAATAATAATAATAATAATTGCAGGCTGATGAGTTGATTAAAGAAGAGGCAAAGTTGTTACGTGTGGCAATGGGTCATGAAAATGAAGATATTGATGAATTTGTTGAAGCACATGGAACGTGTTTAAATGACATAATGTATTTTCCAACCCGTAATGCTTTTGGTCTGTCTACTGTTGCTGGAAACACGGAGAAACTTTCTGCATTTCAACATCAATTTCAGATTGTTAAAAACAAAATGGATGATGATACAAGGAAGGCACAACGTCTCGAGCAGAAGACTAAACTTCTTACAAATGGATATCAGGTACATTAAGTCACTTTTTTCATGAATAATTTTTTATTTAAAAATGCAAATGCGTGATTTTTATTTTATGTGCACAGATGCGGGCTGCCAAAATCTGGTCACAAGTGGAGGCGACTTTTAAGCAGATGGATACAGCTGGCACTGAATACGAGTGCTTTCAGGCATTACAAAGGCAGGAAAAATTAGCAGCAGCAAACCGTATCAATAGCATTTGGGAAGACGTACAGAAACAGAAAGAATTGGAAAAAACTCTACAGGATCGGTATAGTGGTTTGCTTGGTGAGCAAGAAAGGGTCCACAATTTAATGGAAAAATTTAGACAAGAAGCACAAAAACAAGGAGAAATTGCAGCAGATATACAAGATACTAAGATGGCTGAAGCTGAGTCAGAGCCACAGCAGCAGGAGGTGGAGGATGCAGATCTGACCGTAACTGATGGTCCATCTGAAGCAGCTGATGATAAAAATACCACAGATGGTGATGTTGATCTGGGTCAACAAGTCAATGATTCTGAAGTAGCTTTACAAGCACCTGTTGATGTGGTCAAAAGCAACGTTGAGGCTGATGATGTGATTCCAGAAGTTGTGTTAAGTTCTGAAAATGAGGCTGAAATCCCCAAGGTAGATGAGAATTAACCAACTTGGGGTATCTGATTTTGCATCCAAGTGTCGGGAAAAAGAGAACAAAACCGAATGTCAAACGTGTATCTTTTTATCTGATTTACTGTATGCAACTCCCTAAGATTTTGGTTGTGCCGGGATTTTTATTGTATCGAGCTGTTGGAGAGAGAATGTATTAAACGTATTTGTACTTTTCTTTTCTGTGGCATTTTATGTTTTGTGACTATGAATTGCTTGGTACTTTTGAATTCTGTGAGTATTCATTTTCTTGCCTATAAATGTTGCCCTTTTTTTAGTTGTGTGGACTTTATGCTTTTATTGCTGGATCTTGTTGCGGAATTTTGTACTTCGTCCGATACAAAATAAGTGATATACTTTCCATAAATGGGTGATTCAAAATAAGTGCTACACTTTCCATAAATGGCAAAAAATAGTAGGACTCACACTCACTAACTATCTACTTTAACAAAGTGAAATGACTCATTTACCCTTACTTTTTACTTTTAAACATCATTGACCTCATTTTATTCAAAAGGTGTGGGACCTATTATCCACTAATCATTCAATTAGTCTAATTTAACCATCATTGCACTATTTTGCTTCAAAAACCGTGAAAGTAGAAGTGTGACACTTATTTTGAATCGGAGGAAGTATTAAAAATGGAAAACACAACAACTTACACAATATATACCCCTCCCCTCCGCCTAGTCATCTTACCTCGTCTTAAACTATCATTTTTGTTATGTATATATACAAAAATTTATATTTAAATTCGCTCATCTTTTATAGCCTAGTGGTATTGGTGTGTAAGATAAGGTGTTGCCCATGACCTATTACTTATTAGTCATAGGTTCTGATTATTCATGAGTTTACTTGGAGATGTATTTAAATGTGACACCGAGTACAAAGAGGAGCTCTTATCACCCGACTACCGATAATTAACAAACCTACATCTCAAATTACCGAAACATATAGACCAATTGCACCCAAAATAAGTATAAACTTAGGCTGGGTTGATCTAAAATACTTTTTGACTTCTTGTCTTACATTTTAACGAAAAAAATTAAATACTTGCCGCGATGCCTATCATGTCTAAGTAAATACTTTTTCTAGTATTAATTTATAAATAAATACTTTTAAACCCCATCAAAAATAGCGGTCAAACATTGTTGTAGTTTTTCTAGTATAGTTGGTTGTACAATAAACTCAGCGATGCATCATTCATGTACAAACAGTGGATGACAGCACCTCTCTGTTCTGGATTCTTCGAAAGCTATAATTGTCTTGTTGTGTCACCATTGGATTTAGTAGGATCTGCAAAAGTACTTGTTGAAAAGCAATTGTCCTTGATTCCATGTGTTCCCCCATTTATCTTCACAAAATCCTCTCTTGATTCCATCTGTTTCCCATTTACACATTCTCTATGCACACAAATGTGTTACATATCTGGTTTTTTAATTTATGCACAAAACTTGGTAAAACAATCTAAAACATCTCACTTTCGTATAAAAGGGGCTTCAAAATTCAACAATCTTCGAGACATCTCTCGTGCAAAAGTACTTGTTGAAAAGCAATTGTCAATGAAATGTACCTTGTCGAAATAGTTTGCATTTTTGTCCTCATACTTTTTTCTTGGCCGGCTTATCAGCTTATTTAAGCTTAGAAATATAGGTTGATTTACGCTTAAATAAGCTTATAAGCTAATAAACTCCTTAAATAAACTTTCTCAAACAACCCCTAAGTACCTCGAACAACCTGATGACCATACGGAAGTCTTGTAGGAGTAAGATGATGTAGATCTCATCAGAAACTTGTAATTGATGTTCTTCCATGCATGCTCAGCTTCGGCTTGTTTTGATTCTTCTTTTTTCCGCGTGAAACACCATTAATAATGAGAAATTGAGGAAGGTGATGCACCGAGAGGACACAAAGATCTATTTAGCCATGAAGCTTGATTCGTTGAAGCAATTGATCAGGTATATATGTTCCGTTTAGGTTTTGGTTCACAGAAGCTTGAGTTATTTGATATCATATTGGAGATGTCTAATTCATGTTCCTAGTACCTATCTATTACCCTTAGATAGTCTAACTAACCATGTTTGTAATAGAATGAATACTATAATAGAATAGTCTAACTAACTATCTATTAACTAGGATTAAAATATGAGAAATGATATTTAGTCCTATCATTTATACCTACTCAAAGGCCTACACACTTGATAGAATGACATGTGTATTCCACTAATTCTCTCTCCTAATATTATCCCTTGATTTTGACACGTGTCTTCATCTAATAAGTAGGCATATGAGTAGATCTAAATGGTATGCCTAAATACCATTACTCTTAAAATATATAATGCTAGATGGACGACATATTATACAATGTTCTGTATTACATAAGAAGCAATTGATTAATGACCAAGTAATTTGAAAGACTTGTCATGTTGTGATTGGTATTTATATATTCACTTTCCTGTAACGACCATTAATATAAAAAACATATATATATACTACTATATATATGGTTAGAGATACTTCTCTAAAGAAACATATATGCTTTTGCATAATTCAACCTGACTAATTATATACATGCCTAACAATATCCTTGAGATAGAGAGAGAAAATTAATATCGCCCATATGATGTCAAAAGGTTAGAGATACTTCTCTAAAGAAATTTAATGAATACGGAGTATTATTTTCAGTTAAACGTAAAACAGGGTAATAAGAAACTAACTAGCAAGAAATAAGGAAAGTAAATATAAAAATAACTAATGACACGAAACCATTGATATCCGGACATCCGGACGTCCGGGCGTCCGAACGCTTTGATAGACGGAGCGTTCCACAAGTTGTCTGAAGAAGGAACTCGAGTATAGTCATCATGAGATTACAAGTCCCAAATCTTTCCCTAAAGCGTGGCCGGATTTTAGGGGAAAGTGACCTCGAGCCATGCCAGCATTTAATGAAGGTAAGGCTTGACAACGACCGGTCTTGTGGTCCAGCGGATATAGACCAGTTGCTCACAAGAGACCGGAGGGTAATAAGGTTCACAGAACAAAAGGGGGATATCGATTTCCCGCTTCTAAGATCTGTCTTATAAATGGGTGGTAAGTCTCAACGCAGAAGACATTCATTGCACTTGTCATTTATTACTCTCACCTACAATTATACATTTCCATTCGTATTAGACCTTAAGTCGACCATATTAACTTACTTAAGCATCGGAGTGTCCTCCCGGAAATCCTTTCCGGAGGGCTTCTGACTTAGGGTTGCTAGTGATTTCAGGTACCAGAAGCAGCAGATCGTTCGGTCCGGGACTCCTGAAATTAGGACGCAACATTTGGCGCCATCCGTGGGACCATGAACAAAATGGTCACCGAGTCTACGCCGAAAGGGGGAAATCGCTCCCCAGTCTTAACAAGAACCGATCAAACTCCTCCTTCAACGGTGGTTAACGCTGTTACATGCCCTCCTCCTCCCAAGGGCGGAGGGAACGAACCAACCCAGGAGGAAATTGATGAGTTCAACCTTTTCTGCAAATTTAGGAAAATGCGAGATATGGAGAAGAGCCGGAGAAAGACGGGTGAAGGAACAAGTGGTGCGGGAAGGATGTTAACATACTCAGATGGAGAAGAATCCACGGACCCATCCGGGGAAAGTGCCTTTCGAGGAGAAACCTCCTCCTTCCCAACACAGGAGGAGAGACCTCAAAGGGAGATACAAACAAGAGCCCATAGCGCACAAAGAAGATATGGAACTTCACAACGTCGCTCCTCCATCTCACGTGACTTCCGTTCCCCGTTCGTTGATGATATTAACGAAATGCAGATTCCTCCCGGCCTTAAGGGTCCGCGAGTCAATTCGTATGACGGAACATGAGATCCGGATGACCATGTGGCCAGCTTTCGATGGGCCATAAGGATGATCCCTAGGGACCCTAGGCTTTGGTGTTTGTATTTCGCCGGAACGTTAGAGGGTTCTGCTCCGTATTGGCTATCCAGTCTCCGTCAGAAGAGCATAGCCAGCTTCGAGGATCTGATTGCTCAGTTTAGCCACAGTTTCATTCAATAAAAAAAATACCAGCAATGCTCTCAATCTATCATGGCTTGCAGACAACGTGAAGGCGAGTCCAACAAATCATATTTTAAAAGATTCAATGAGCAAAGCCGGAAGATGCCGGTAAGAGAAGACTCACTCATTATTGCCGCTTTCACATACGGATTAAGAGAAGGGGAGTTGTTTCGTGAGCTGTCCAAAAGGGATTTTGTCAAAGCAGATGACATGATCAATGCAGTGAATAAAGTGCTGAAGCAGGAAGAGGAGAGTGCGGAAAAGTTAAGGTTCGAAGCACAAGAGAAGAAGGGAACGCGTGGTTCCGGCCTTTATAGGGGTGAAGGAAAGGCGAAGGGAACGTTCAGGACGGGGTACGGGGGGAAGCCTCCGTATCGAGGACGTCACCAGGAAGGGAGACCCCCGTCGGAACGATATGGTTCGTATAAACAGGAAGCTTATTCCACTTATGAGGCTCGCAGACCGGAGGTAAAGGGGGCCCGGAAACGGTATCCTAGGGATCCTAACGCCTATTGTGAGTTTCATAAGATCACGGGGCACTCGACGGCCTCGTGTGAAAGCTACAAAAGGGACAAAGAGGTGCAAGGGGGAAGACGGAAGTCGCTGCCGTTGAGCCATCAACCAAGAAGGGAGCAGTACCATACAACACAGAAATCTTTGCCCTGGAAGGGGAGTCGTCGGTCCCTTTGCTGGGGAAAAGACACCGAGGGGTCGTAGAGTTCGGAAGAGGGGAATGAAGGAATTATGTGCACAGTTGGTCAACCTATGATGATACATCCATGCCTACGAAACACTTAAGGGTCACACCGGTGAGTGCATGTAATACGAACAAGTTATGCAACGATACTACGAAGAGGAATGATTCATAATAGTCATTATGAATCAGTTAAGTATTAAGTTAAGTTTAACTTATTACTAGATTAATTTAACTAACTAATTAATACAAGTAGTTGTACATTTACTAGTTAAGTAAATTTACAATGTGTTAGTTATAGATTATCCATGATATGATTTAAAGCTATTAAATCATATAGTAATTGGATAATATTATTGTATAAATTATATAAAGATTATTATATAATTAACTATTAAAAGTATAAATACAAGTGTATAATTTCGTGTATATGGGTACCGAAATTATAGTGTGTTAATACTAGACATTTGATAGTTAAGTGCAATGATAATAAACTAGTTAAAACTATAAGGGTTTAAAGTGTAAGAGATAAGTTTAATTAAGAGATTAATCTTAATTAAACGAGAAGGGCCCTAAGCGTAAGTCTTTCTAGTATAAATAGAATGCATGGGGTTCCTTATTCTATGATCACCAACTCGAAACCCTAGCCTCCTACTCTCCTTGGTTTCGGCCGAACACAACCCCAAGAACACAACACTTTGTGTTCTTCGTGTTCTTCATTCGTTCTTCGTGTTCTTCAAGTCTTGAAGATCCAAGATCGTTGCAAGTGATCAACTAGAAGATCGTTCGTCGTGTTCATCATCAATGGACTTATCTTAAGCATTAACCTAAGGTATGTTTCATGGAACACATCTTCTTCTTCTCCTCTTGTTCGAAGTCGAACCAAGAACCCTAGGGTTCTTGGTAGTAGTCGACGAACACACACAAGTATGTGTGTGTGTGTTCGAGTTCTTCGTACAAGGTTTCTTTCTTGTTAACCTAATCTAGTTTTCCAACATCCCAATCCTTTAGGATTTAAGGATTAGGTTTAATCCCAGTTCCGCATTTAGGGATTAAATCAGCTAGTTAGTTTAAACCGGTCAAGGACAAGTTCATGTTCTTGGTCAGCAAGGTTCGAACTCGTGTACTAGGTGGTCGACCCAAGTGGTTGATCAGTCGCATGGTGCGTAGTAAATCCCTACAGGGAACCCATACCAGAAGGATATGTGGGGACGGAACCATTAGTGATCTTCGGCGTAATTGCTAAGGCTATGGTCCGACGAATCTACGTTGACTCCGGAAGCTCGGCTAATATTATGTACAGCCACTGTTTCGATAAATTTCCTCCCGATGTCAAATCTCTGCTGAAGCCTGCCGGAGGAACGGTCGTGGGTTTCGCAGGACAGTCAGTATGACCCAGAGGAAAGATACACCTCCCTTTCATGTTAACCGACTGGGAGCGGAACGATTGTAAAACCATCTTGGCGGGATTTGTTATTATTGAAGCACCTTCGAGATACAACGCCATCTTGGGGAGAACCGGTTTGTGGCAATTCCAGGCTGTTCCATCTACTATCCATGGTTTGCTCAAGTTTCCGTCGGAGCACGGCGTGATCACTGTTCTGAGCATGCCTATGCCTCCTCTGGAATGTAATAGTGTCATGCACTAAGATAGCTGGACGGAGCAGAACGAAATTCAATTAGTGGTCGACCCGAAGTATCCGGACACCAAGATCCGGATCCGGGGGAAGCTACCCCAAAACTTGCAAAAAGAGCTAGGGGACCTGTTGAGAAGATACAAACATGTGTTCGCATGGGAACCGAAAGATATGACCGGAGTCTCGAGGGAGGTAACTGAACATAGATTGGGCCTGAACCCCGCGTTTCCTCCGGTCAAGCAGTCAAAACGGATCATGGCCAAGCACCGAAATGAAGTAATCAATAAGGAAGTGGTTGATTTTGTGGCTGCAGGAGTCTTACGAAGTACCCAATATCTGGAGTGGATAGCGAGCCCGGTCCTGGTCAAGAAGAGTGACGGATCGATGCGCATGTGCGTAGATTTTAAGGATCTAAACAAGGCGTGCCCGAAAGACAGCTATCCTCTTCCAGAAATTGAGCAGAAGGTGGAGTCCTTAGGGGGATATCAGTGGAAGTCATTCTTAGATGCATATAAGGGGTATCACCAGGTCCAAATGTCCGGTGAAGATGAAGAAAAAACTTCCTTCCATACGGAGAAGGGGACGTTCTGCTACGTAAAGATTCCATTCGGCTTGCGTAATGCTGGGGCCACCTATCAAAGGCTAGTAGACAAGGCCTTTCAAAGTCAAATAGGCAGAAACCTGGAAGTGTACGTGGATGATATGGTTATTAAGAGCCGGACGGATGGGGATCTGATGAGGGACGTAGAGGAAACGCTGTTACAACTGCAGAAGATTAATATGAAGCTTAATCCCAAAAAATGCTCTTTCGGAATGAACGAGGGAAAGTTTTTGGGTCATATGGTAACTACGTCCGGGATACGAGCCAATCCGGAGAAGGTGGAGAGTCTGCTAAAATTGAAAACCCCGCAAACAGTCAAGGATATTCAAATTCTTAATGGGAAGCTAGCAGCGCTAGGTAGGCACCTGGCTAAATCAGCGGAAAAGTCGCTCCCATTCTTCAAAGCATTGCATGGTTGTACGAAAAAAGGGAGGGTAGAATGGACGAATGAAGCTGAGGAGGCTTTTGTAAGATTAAAACAACATCTCAGGACCATTCCTGCTATGGCAAGTCCAGTGAGCGGAGAGCCTTTGATCATTTACGTATCAACAAATGCGGAAGCAATCAGCTCCGTACTCGTGGCCGAACGAGACAAAAAACAGGTGCCAATTTACTTCGTTAGCTGAGCCTTGCAGAATGCGGAGTTGAATTACTCCATGATCGAGAAACTGATACTAGCTTTAGTGTACGCTGCAAGACGGTTGAAAAGGTACTCTCAGGCTCACCCGATAACCGTGCTGACCAACCAACCGATGAAAAGCATCCTGCTGCGACCGGAGGGTTCAGGCCGATTGACGAAGTGGGCCATCGAGTTGGGGGAACACGACATAACTTATCGTCCAAGGCAGAGCATAAAAGATCAGGCACTAGCAGATTTCCTAGTAGAAATGCCTCAGGAAGATAATGTTTCCTTGGCCGAAGATGTGCCACCCTCACCACCGGGAGCTCCGTCTGGATCATGTTGGCACATGTATACGGACGGAGCGTCAAGCGTGGAAGGTTGCAGGGCAGGAGTAGTGCTGACTGGCCCAAACGATGAAAAAGTGACGTACGCTCTCCGGTTCGATTTCAAGTGTTCGAATAATGAAGCTGAATACGAAGCGTTACTAGCTGGCCTAGGTTTGGCAAGAAGTCTGGGGATCAACAGAGTGAAGGCTTTCGCAGACTCGATGCTGGTGGTGAACCAGATGAAAGGGTCATACGAAGCAAAAGAGACTCACATGAAGAAATATTTGGTAAAAGCCAAGGAGGCAGCTTTAGGATTCGAAGAGTTCGAGATAACCCAAGTTCCTAGGACGAAGAACAAGGAGGCGGATCCATGTTATTCTGCCACTTAACAAAGAAAGTGTTGGTGGAGGTGCTCGCAGAACGGAGCATTGAAAAGTTGCATAATGAGGTCATGCAAATAAACCCGGAGGAGAGCTGTTGGACCTTCGAGATATGGAAATATCTTCAGGAAGGAACCCTTCCGGAAGACAAGAAGGAAGCCAGGAAGGTCCGGATCAATGCAGGGAAATACACAGTCCGGCGGGGGGGGGGGGGGGGGTACTATACAGGAAAGGATATTCTACCCCTTGGTTGAAATGTCTAAGCAGAACGGAGGGGGCTTTGGCCATCAAAGACGTTCACGAAGGTCTTTGTGGCTCGCACTCCGGACCAAGGGTTCTTACGCAGATACTCCTTCGGATAGGGTACTTCTGGCCAAGCATGTCCTCAGATACGAAAGAGTACATCCAAAAATGCAAGCAATGTCAGATATACTCCGACATCCCCAGGATGCCTACAGTAGGGTTAACAAGCGTCACCATTCCGTGGCCATTCTGCCAATGGGGAGTTGATATCGTAGGTCCTTTCCCAAAGGCAGTCGGAGGGGTTCAGTTTTTGGTCGTTGGGGTTGATTACTTCACCAAATGGGTAGAGGCAAAAGCATTAGCATGCATATCAGGTTCTAACATAGTGAAGTTCATATGACGGCAAATTGTATGCAGGTTCGGTCTCCCCAACACGATCATCGGTGACAACGGGAAGCAATTTGCCAACGATCCATTCAGAAAGTGGTGCGCGAAGCTGTCCATCCGCCAAAACTTCACGTCCATCGCACACCCTCAGGCAAACGGCCAGACGGAAGTCACTAATAAAACGATAGTGGAAGGGATTAAGAAGCGTTTGACCAAGGCAGCAGGGGGTTGGGTAGATGAGCTGCAGAGTGTCTTATGGTCATATGGGACAACGGCTAGGAGTGCCACGGGAGAAACTCCGTACAGCCTAGTATACGGAACAGAGGCGATGATCCCGTTGGAAATGATGCTGACCTCCCCGAGAATGGATACTTTCCGATTGGAAGGTAATGAAGAGGCTCTCAGATACAATTTGGACCTGGTAGACGAACGTTGGGAGAACGCATCCGTTCGGCAGGCAGCGTACAAATTGTTGGCAGAAAGCCACTACAATAAGAAGGTCCGAGGATCAGCTTGTAAGGTTGGGGATTGAGTGTTACGAAAGAATGAAGCGAGCTTACAAATAAAGCCGGGCAAGTTGTGCCCCAATTGGGAAGGCCCATATTGTGTCAAAGAGGCAAGACGGAACGGTTCGTACGTACTCGAAACGAAGGACGGAACGTCGGTTCCACGAACATGGAACATGAGGAACCTACAGAAATTTTACTTCTAAGCAAATAATCGAATGTATTGAAAAACCCTACCTATCGACATAGGAATCTGAAGGGTACATTTTGTAAGAAACGAATTAAATGAATCTGTCAAGAACAGAATATTTTGCTATAAGTTATTCTCCAAACGAACATAAGAATAGGCAAACGAGTATATAACGAAACGAATAACAAACTTGCGTACAAGTACTCATAGCTATGAGAGGTTTACGTGAATTACCGAAAGGTAACCATAAACCTACGACCGGATGAAAACCGGAACCATAACGAAACGACTTAAATTTAAACGTTTGTAGCTTTCTTAATTGGGGACGCCTTTTTAAGCAAAGTAACAAAAATAACTTACGAAGCGATAAACAATGAATAAAGCAAGACAACAATAAGCGAAAATACGAAATTAAAACATGATTCTATTACAAGCATCAAAAGAAGTACAATAAACACAAATCGTCAGGGCATCCGCCCAAGCTACAAATAACATCTACACACGCAACACAAACTAAGAAGGACGAGCGGAACTCTCTCATACCCCTTCCGCTCCAGCAGGGAGCTTAGCAACCAACCGTTTCAAATCCTCCAAGCTAACAACTCCGTCCTCAAAAGAGCGAATCAAATCGTAATCAGGAGACACCAGAATCTCAAATAAGCTTAGGATGGACGATTGACCTCCGGAATGTTCATGAGGAAGCTTCGCGTTACCAAGAAGATCTGGGTACATTACCCGAGTATCCACGCACCCTTGGTAACGACCATAATTCAAGGTTTCCTCCTGCAAAGTCGTGTTCCTGTTTACAAATTCATCAGAAGACAACAGAGTCTCCATAGCACCAGGAATTCCTTTATTAAGGAGCCATTGTACATTCTTATGGTGCTCACCAACCTCCATTTTCAACGATTTATTGCTTGCCTCTAACTCAACAACACGGCGGCCCGTTTCTCCCAATTGACTATCCTTCTCAACAAGGGACGCCTCCAACTCGGCAATACGGGAGGCCGAAGATTTTTTCTGCTCTTCAAGATCCGAAAGGCTAGCATCCTTAAGCCTCAGAGAGTTTTTTAAGTCATCATTTTCTTGAGAGAGCTGCCTCAAGGTCCCTGCCAATCGGTTCTTCTCAAATTTCTCCCTTTCATAAAGATCTTTGGCAGTTTTCATTAACTCAGACAGCCGAGTAAACTCCGCATGTTGACTTATGGAGATTTGCTTTTGGTGGGCTCGTTGAGATTGAAGATCAGTAAGCAACTCGATAGTGCTTAACAGGCCAGCCTTGGCCTTAAGGATAGCATCATCTGGGGAAGTCTCCGTAACTTCCTCGATATGGGGCGCTTTGGCGACAACAGATTGCTCAACAATAGGAGCGGAGGTAGTACCAAACGGAATGTAGGTATGGGCCAGTGGAGAGCTCTTGGCTTCAATATTTTTCTTCGAACCTTCGGTGGGAATGGTAGACACAATCACAGATGGGGAGCTGGCAAATTGAGCAAAACCTGTGTATATGTAAAAAAAACATATATCAATAATAGTATATATGTGCATAAGCTCATAGCAGAAAACGAGCATGTACGTATGCACAAGAATTTTTACCTGACGGACCGGATGCAGGGATATTCGATTGACTTTTAGCAGAATGAGGAGATATTGAACCTTGGTCTGGAGGAACGGATTGAATGGATGAGCTAAACAAACGACTTCCAAACCTAGCAGCGGCGGAGGAGCTGGGGCGAGCAGGAGGTAATCTTCGGAGTACAATAGGAGCTCCGGAAGAAGCAGATAATGGAACACTTACGGGAGCGAGAGGAGGAACAACAGCAATAGAAGAGATGATAGATGCAGGAGGTGGTAACTCCGTCACCAGCGTAGTGGCAGCAGGGGTGGTAACCGCTAAAGCCTGCTCTGATAACCCTGTGAAGACCCAAAGCTAACCGTTATGATTTTTCCTTTAAAAAAAAGAGAAGAAAAAGAAAATAAGTATTTGTATGAACGAAGGGCAAGTGGATACAAAATTTAGTACCTTCCGGAACGACTCGAGAACGTTTCTGAGGTGGAGACCGAACAGCCTCCTGCTTTCTCCTGGCACGAAGCCCTTTGGCGGAAGTCAAAACATTAACAGAACGAATCTTAGGGGCAGCGATATGTTCAGCCTGCGAATCAGGGATCATCGTCCCTTCGGTAGTAAATATTGGTGATTTTCGGTTAAAACATTTAATAAACGCAGCGGAAATAATTAAATCACCATAAACGGATCTTGATATTAATCATACAATCAAACTATAATCAAAATCAAAGAGTTAGGAAGAACATTTCATACCCTAGAAGCCTTTGATCTTTGTGGAATCGGATGGATGAATATGATGACCGAAACCAAGTATTCTAAAGGAGAATACCTCTAAAAGAAGTCCACACAACACTTGCAAGAACACCACTAGAGAATGCTAGTTGTTTCTTGGAGCAAATGAAAGCAAAAGATGGATGTTTGTGTGTGTGTGTGTGCCATGGTCAAGCAAGGCAAGAGAGGGAGTTTATGGAGCCATTTAAACTCCATAATGGTGCCATAATTCCCATTAATGATTTCCATAAATCATTGATCTATATTTACACACAAGTCCTTATCTTTTGTTCCTTCTAGTTTGCTCGCAATAAGTTTTCAATATTAACATTTAATATTAAACTTATATACAAGCATGTAGCTTATATTAATATACGGTATAATGTAATTACCCTAATTACACTATATATCTTATGCTGTTAAGTGTTTAAGTGTGTGACCCTTTAGGCTCACAAACTACTAGCCATATAACTATATGTTATACGCGTGAAGCATATTCCAACAGTAAAGCCAGGTCCTACGGACGTAACTGGAGAGCTGATTTCCCCCGCACTCAGATGAACAGACGTTTCTCTTTCGGCAGGATCTTGAGATAAAGTACCTTCAGAACTGATATTCTCATCAACAAGAACGTTAACCGGGATTAGGCCCCCGTCATCTACGGAAACGTCTGTCTCTGGGTACGAACCTTTAGGCATCCTAAGACGATGAAGGAGCGGTACGGCTTCTCTGTTCAATTTCCAAATTGGGCGAATCCCTCGGGTAGCATAAAAAAGGCTCAAGCCAGCCATTCCCAGAAGGACTTCATCTGGATCTTCCCATTCCACCTGGGCAGCGGAAAGGCTTGTCACATATTCCAATTCCCTGTCAGACAGGTCCCGAAGGGGATCGGAAGGCCTCCCAACAACTTTTCCCCAGGGCAGGGTAATACCACGAAAGGCGGAGCGATTCACATAGACGAATTGAAATTTCCAGTCGTGAATTGAATCCCTCAGGCCAGAAATCCGCTCACTCTGGCCGGGACGGAGAGCGAATATAGCCCAGTCACCACGACCGGTGACGATATAAAAATAGCGGAAAAGTTTAGCAGAGGGGGAATATCTAAACCACGACAGAGCATGATGAACCCAATAATCTTTCGAAAAGAGTTGGGCACGAGTTGGGCAATATGAATACCCAGATCTTGAAGGAGGGTAAGAATGAAATCATCAACGGGGAACCGCAACCCTCCCTGTAAATATTTCAAATAAACAGGCTCATAGCCATCGGGGGCAGATCGAATGGTTTCACCCTCGCCCGGAATACGAAGATCAAAACGTGGGTCGATGTGATAATCGCGAACAAGGGTCGAAAGAACATCAGGCGAAAGGTTGGGGAAAGTATTGAAAGCTGTCCTTTTCTCTTTAGTAGCTTTCTCGGGCTTCTCTCGTGGTTGTTTGTCTTTCTTCGTAATGATAGTGAATTATGAATAAAGAAAAAGGGGGAAAGAGTGAAGGTGATAGATCAAGAAAGCAAAGAGAACGGTTGCAAGGTAGGAAAGTAAGGGAGGCGGTAAAAAGAAACAGATGGTTGGCAAAGAGTATAAATAAAGAGAAGGGAGGCCAAAAGTCGTGAGGGGGTGAAGTGACGGCTAACGGTCATATTTCAAACGAAGGGGAAACGGTAAGTTGCTCGAACGGTTAAAATTCTTTTTGCGAAGAAACAGCGAGTAAAGGAAACGTACCTAGCCTAGATTAGAAACGGTCAACTCGAGTGTTCAATCCGCTTCTAATCTGGGGGACTTAATGATGTATGTCACGAAACCATTAACATCCGGACATCCGGACGTCCGGGCGTCCGAACGCTTTGATAGACGGAGCGTTCCACAAGCTGTCTGAAGAAGGAACTCGAGTATAGTCATCATGATGTTACAAGTCCCAAAGCTTTCCCTAAAGCGTGGCCGGATTTTAGGGGAAAGTGACCTCGAGCCATGCCAGCATTTAATGAAGGTAAGGCTTGACAACGACCGGTCTTGTGGTCCAGCGGATATAGACCAGTTGCTCACAAGAGACCAGAGGGCAATAAGGTTCACAGAACAAAGGGGGGATATCGATTTCCCGCTTCTAAGATCTGTCTTGATTTCCCGCCCAAAGCAATTGGCCTATAAATGGGTGGTAAGTCTCAACGCAGAAGACATTCATTGCACTTGTCATTTATTACTCTCACCTACAATTATACATTTCCATTTGTATTAGACCTTACGTCGACCATATTAACTTACTTAAGCATCGGAGTGTCCTCCCGGAAATCCTTTCCGGAGGGCTTCTGACTTAGGGTTGCTAGTGATTTCAGGTACCAGACGCAGCAGATCGTTTGGTCCGGGACTCCCGAAATTATGACGCAACAATAACAAAATTCGAACTAATTAGTAATTACAAGACAATACAGGATGAAAACGTACGTCACCAAACGATTCAAGTTTTTAAGCATGATCTACTATTATTTTTTGAACGGTATAATGTACTTCATTTATTCACAACGAGAATTAAACCGATGACCCATAGACCGTATACAACCCCTTACACCAATTCTAATACCAAAGAGTCCAGGGTTAACAGCCCATTAATCTAAACAATTGACTGTCGGCTTTCCAACTCACATTTTTAATCTGTATTTGGTCGGTCTAAACATCCATTTTGTTTGTCATAATGCATGTACATATATAATTACTTTCTACTAAATATTGTTTGTAGATGATTTATATTTTCCTAATTACATTAATTGTCTAATATATAGTTCAAGTAAAACAACCCGAGGAAAAAACAAGACTAAGAATATTAGCATGAAGCTTTATTAAACAGACATTGGAACTAGACCTAACAAAATTTTGAATAAAAATTGTTAAGGTCATTTTCGATTTGGATGAAAAGGGGAAAACAAGGTGACATCTAAATCAGTTTATTTAAATATCGAGCTAATAGGTTTGGACAAATACTTTTTCGTAGCTCGATTACTTATGTAAAAACTTGATGTACGTTAATTGCTTCTCCATCCTAAAATGATCCATCATCCAAACATTTCACTCAATCATTCAAATCGATAATATATACAAAGGGAAAGGATGCAAAACATCTAAATTACTATGAAGTGATAATATAACAATAAGTATACAAAAGTTCATAAAATATTATTTAATTACGTACGCCAAGCTTTGCTGATCGTTGTTGTAGAACCTTAATGTCTAGGGGAAGAGATCAAACCCGTGATGTTTATGAGATTATTTCAGACGACTTACGGCTGAGGCATTACCCAGTACGTGGTTATTAATATAATTAATGTTTATCTAATTAAGTTCAAGGAAGTACATCCTGCTATAGCTTACACCAGTATTATTGGAAACTAACAAATCCATCTAACTTTCATGAAAACGAATAACAGACACAGTTTCCAAACGAAGATAAACAAATATTAAGTTACATAATTCTCAATAAACTTGCATCATTCACATCACATACATACGACAGACCTTTTGTCTTTTTAGGGTTCCTTATTTCCTTTTAGGGTTCCTGCTGATCCTCTTGCTCCGGTGGCAGCAGCTGCTGCTGTTTAGGTCGCTTTCTCTTCTTCTCATAGCTAATCCCTCTGGACTTCGCCTGAAAATCCCTAACCTCCCTGAGAAACCGCCTGACCTCCGGTGCACCAAATGGGTTTATCTCCGGCCTCCCTCCATGCTCATCATAGGCTGCCCGGAGCCGTCCAACAAGGGCATCAAGACTGCCCCAGGCTTGCCGGAAAGGACAAGGGCACGCAGTAGGTGGGTTTGGTTCTCCAAAATAAGGGCATGTTTGGATGTGGATTTTAGTCTTTCCGAACTGATCAAGATAGTGCAAAAACTCAAGAATATGGCTAGCGTTGAAGTTTGGGAATGACAATGGCGGCTTGTTGTTCCTTAAAAACTGCCCAAATGTGTCCCAGTCTCGACGTTTCTGGCTCTCGTACCGGCTCGGAGATGATGAAGATGATGATGAGTTATTTGTTGAGTCCATAGTGGTGAATATTTTCACATGATCATAGATCCATTTGATCTGGTTCTTGTTTCTAGGTTTTTCTTTCTAGGGTTTTTGCTTACTGTAGTACTTGCTCTCTAATCTCTCAAGACTGCACAAATAGAAACAGTGCACATTCACATACACACACTGAATCCGACTGTATAACTTGAGAAAGATGCCAGATTTAGCTTTAAAGATGATGGTGTTTTACAGACATAGGTGAATCATAAGAATGTGTGTTGTGGATTTGTGTAGAAGGTGAGGAAAGAAGGCATTTTGCAAGAAAGGGAAAGGTGTTGGTGGCTATACTGTATAGAGAGAGAGAGAGAGAGATTGCTTTGCTATAAGTGGAAGTGAAAGATCTATCTATTAGTGGAAGTGATAGGAAGTTGAAGTAATTGCGAGCTGATTTTTACTCTGTCAGTCGTACTTTATTACCTTGGTTATTTTCTTCATATCCATCAATAATTTGAATAATAATACTCCCTCCCTAAATAAAGCTCTCATTTCTCTTGGGCATAATATTTAAGGAGAAAATTAGTGGTGGGGTTATTGGTAATAAATTTGATTAAAATATAAAGTTGATTTGGAGAGAGAAAGATTGTTAGTGGATAGTTAGTAGTGGGGTCCATGGTAATTATATTATTTTATTAAGTGGATCCCATCAACTTGTGAAATGGGAACTTTATTTAGGGACAAAAATTCAAGGTGAAATGGGAACTTTATTTAGGGACGGAGGGAGTAGTATTTATACTCTAACATGCGATATTATAATATTATATGATGTGTAAGAATTAATTTAAGTACGGTTGTTTGGGAGGGTTTATTATAGTCTAGAATTTAGCGGTTATAGAATATGATTTTGAAAAATAATTTGTGTATTTGATTATTTGATTATTCTGTATAAAAAATGGCAAAACTATATTATCAGTTTTTTAATGTTTGACAAACCTCATTAGATAAAATACAAATAAGCAGTTTTCAAAACATAATAAACACTTCCCTACATACTTTTTCTAAAACACCGTTTTGAATACCCCAAAACGTAAATAACTGATTATTTCAAACTTTTTGCTAAACACTAATTTTAGATTATTTAAACATTCAAAATGTAATAAGTATAATCTCAATCGATCGCAATCCCAAACACCCATATATAGATCATATATCTTATATTTTATAGTATAAACTGTTGGGTCGCTGAAAAGCATCTCCCACTGAGGAGATTTAATGAATACAAAAAGACAAATAATTAGAAGACAATCTGAGGATTTATTCCTAAGATTGTGGGTAACTGTATCTGATCTGCTCAGATTTTAGCTACCCAGTTACACTATCTGATCACCAGCTGAAACAACGATCAGTTCCCCGTGCGGAATCAGATACTGATCAACAGATTGGATAGTGTAACAGGTTCAGCGCAATGGACAAAACGCTGAACCATTGAACATATACTTCTCTAAGCAAAACTCTTAGTGAAGGTCGCTGGAGCTAAAAGCCATCTGAAGAAACATGAGTATCCGAAGACTCATGAGTACCAGAAGTGTATACAGGCTGGAAGCTTCAGCATCACAGAAAGACACAAGTAACGCACAAGTTTATGCATCGCTGATTATGGGAATATCTTGCAAATCTTCTAGAAGATATCAGCGATCACAAGACAACAGAAAGTACTGTCAGAATTCCGGTAGTTGTGCGCGTCCCATGATATATCCTCTGCACCAACGGAATTGTCACATGTGGAATCGATCGATCATTCCTTTGGCTCTATGTTTCCCAATGATATAAATTGAGGACTTAAACGACCGATTCCAGTGTGCACCCAACAAGTTTACACGCTGCTGATTTTATCCCAGAACTTTATTCCCTTGAGCAGAGTGTAAACCACCAGTTAACTCTAGTTGTCTGATTCGAGAATTGAATCTGTACAACGAAAGTGTCTAGTCTTGTGCTTGATCATTTGTTGATCATAAATTGTCTTAGATAATATCTGTTGTTGTCTATCACATGCAAGCAGTTTAGTTAGGATTTGTTCTTAGCTATTCCGCAAACTGCTTGCATCTTTATAGTATCGATTATTGATTAATAAAGAAAAAGTTTAAAAAGTGTTGAGTGTCTCCATAAATTTAAATTGGTCAGTGAAAGCGTATAGGTGTTATATTTCATCTATTACGGGACTAACAATTGTTATCAGAGCAGGACAATTAATTCATAATTGTTGATCTGCTTACTTACTGATCAAAGATGGGTGAAAAGTTATCTCAAATGAATCTTGGTTCGAAGACAAATGCCCATGTGTTTACTGATGACGATTTTAGCATGTGGAAAATTCGCTTTCTGGGATTTGTCGAACATCACAATGACGTGGGACCAGATATTCTTATCAATGATCCATACATTCCAAAAATGTTCGTTCCAAGTACGGCCATCTCCAAGAATAAGAAGGGTGACGATGAAGATGAAGAAGAAAAAGATATTTCTGACGTTGAAGAACCCAAACCAGAAGATCAATGGTCAGAGGCAGATAAAAAGCTAGCAGGCTTAGATGCTGAAATCCGGTTCCTCCTTCAAACATCCATCCCAAAATCACATTCTTATCACTATAAAAGAGTGTAAAACTGACAAAGAGATTTGGGATATCGTGATAACATCATATGAAGGAACTGGTGAAGTTAAAGCTAGCAGAAAAGCAATGTTGAATCGAAAGTATGAAGCATTCAAAGTCATCAAAGGTGAAACTCTCAACATGTCCTACAGAAGGTTCACCATCCTCATAAATGAACTAAGGGAATTTGGTATTCACAAAGAGGTTCAAGAATTAATGTACAAATTTTTGGAAATTCTTCCAAAAGATTGGGTTGTCATGTCCACGGTAGTAAGAACCTCTGGTCTGATGAGAAACATGAATATGAGCAGTCTCTACAGCACACTGATGAATTTCGAAAATGAGAACAAGATGTACGACGATCTGAATGATACTCCCTCATCATCCGCTCTTGTCGCAGGCTCATCCAAGTCATCTCAAAAAACAAAAATTGACGGTCTCATCAACTCAAATGATGCCAATGTAAAAAGATTTGAAGATAGTGATCTCGAAGATCAAGAGTGTAACTCAGAAGAATGTAATAATAATGACCTAAATGAACTCTCTGAAAGTATGGCCCTATTAGCCACAAGATATAAAAGGTTTCTAAATCGAAAACAAACCACGAGGTCAAAATGATGGAGAAGAAATGATATGTTTCAAGTGTGGAAGAACAGGTCACATTAAAGCTGAGTGCAAAGTTAAAAATAATTCTGGGTCTGAACAATCAACCTCAAGTTCTCCCACAAATTATAAAAAGAAGTATGAAGATACCGAGAAAAAGTACCGGGAACTGAAGGCACAACTTGCAGAGGCTGAGAAAAATGCAAAGGCTTTTAAAGCAACTATTGAGTCCTGGGAAAGCTACTCAGAATCGAGTGATGAAGACACATTCAACGATAATGTAATCTCTACTCCTTCAAAAGAAAGAATCTGAAACCATGCCAATGAATCACAAAATCATAAAATGTCTAATGGCCATAACTGAAAGAATCAGAGACACAACAATCATCAAATGCTCCCAAGAATATGAACTGACAGAAACTTCATCTTCTAGGAAATGGGACGCAGAAACGTTAAAAAGAGTGAGAAAATTTCATAAAAGCCTCTGATGAAGAGAAAAATATCTCTATTTCAAGCACTCATTCGAAATCTGGTATGTGCTCATAATCGATATGCTGAATCTGAAATTACTATGAAGAAACTAGCCGATGAAGTAGAAAAAGCTCAAACAAGAAATCCTCTCAATTAAAAGAGTCGAAGCTTAAAATTGCTGAAACTCTCCAAAGAATTTGTGACTCATGGTCAAAATCCTCAAACTTGTCTAAAAAATTTTAGAAAAACAAATTCAGCTCAAGTTCAAGCAATTCTTGGGGGGAATTACAAAACCGCTGCAGTTCTTCCTGAGGTATTCAAACCAATCATAAGTCACAAAAATCCCAAGTTCCGATCACCAAAAGATTACACTCCCAAATCACATGCTTCAAACACCAAAGAAAATTTCTTCGTCAAAACGTCTGAATTAGTTCAAAATACCCACAGTACTGAATTTAAAGAAAAGATTAAAAATATCCCAAGTTCAGAACCTAAAGAAACAAATTCTTCAGGATCTAAAAACATGATACCCTCTGAAGGAGAAGAAACTGAAGCTAAGCCTGAAATCTTAGCACCTGAAAAATCTTCAGCAACAAAGACAACTGAGCCAACAATAAAGACCAAAGGAGTCAAGGTCACCAAACCTATCAAAACATGAACTCAGACTTCAAAACAAAAGGTTCAGAATGTAAAGACTCAACCAGATCCAAAAATCACCCTCTCACCATCCCTGGTCCACAAAAGGAAATGTTATCACTGTAACGATAAAAGTCATGAAGCCAAAGATTGCTCGAATCAAGCTCCCAAGCAAACCTCATCTACCGAATCTGAAAATCCATCAGAT